>LPNX010465158.1:199819-287285 GCA_001517045.1 Pseudotsuga menziesii | reverse complement strand
ATTTTATTTTATTAATGTAATGTTGTTGGGGGGTTTAGGTGTTTAGGCGAGGGTTCGAGGGAGGGGGGGTGTTAGGGGGTTAGGATTTAAATTTACTTTTATTGTAATGTTAGGGGTGTTAGGGGTTTAGTGGGGATAGATGGCATTTAAGAAGGTTTAAAAATATAAAATAAATAAAAACAATCAAACTAAAAATCATGGGATAGGGGGCATGCCTTACTTCAATTAATACTACACCCCTTCACAAAACAAAAATTACATTTAAAAAAAAACTAACCCAAAAAATGGTAGAGCCCCCTCCCTTGAAAGTGCTAGAAGCTCCCCTTGAATCTTCTCGTTATTCTTTAAATCCCTATGTGAATCGCTCCAAAGTATAAACAAGAGTGAATTTATAAGATAGATTAGGTTTAACTTTACCACTTTTAAGAATGTGGGATAAACAAAATGTAAAAATGAAAAATCAATAAAACCATAAATAATCAATGCAAACTTAATAAAACCATAAAATAATCATTGCCAAATTAACTATAAAGCTCACAATTTTATTAAAAAAGGAAAAAGAACTAACCTTGAAATTGTTAGTAAATTTCTCCAAATTCAATGTTGAATAATAGGAAAACTAAATGGTTTGTATAGTCTAGATTAGGTCTAGCATTACTTGTTTTACGAATGCGGGATTAAAAGAAAATGTAAATAACCATTACTTTATTACAAATTGTATATAAAATATTTTACACAAAACTTCAGTAGTTTTATATGTGTGGGGATAAAAATATGTAATTAGTTAATACATTATTTCAAAGTTTTCTATATTGTAATTTATTTATTTTACTAGTTTTATGAATGTGCTGCAAATGTGCGCTTTATTTTTGGAGGGAACATTTTGAACGAAAAAATTTGGAGGGAAATTCCATTCTCATAGCTATAAGATGGTTGGTTGACATTTGCACCATTCTGGTGAGAACTATGGTAAAATTTCATTGTCTTATCTATTAATATTTTTCTATAATTCTATATTTTAGTGAGAAGTCACGGACTCATCTGAATCAAATTCCAATTTCAATGAAGAGTTGTATTGTTCATATAGTCAAGATATTGGAAGTGCAAGCAATGCAATAAAGCATGTAGTTGAAGAACTTCCTAATTCTGAAGATTTTGAGACACCAATAATGAAGGGCAAGAATGTGATGGTGGTGGTGGTGGTGATGATGAATATCTTTCTCCAAGTGGGGATCTTAAAGATAATAAGAAAAATGATGATAATTTTCCTCCAAGCGAGGATTTTGAAGGCACCAATGATGATTATCCTCAAAGCGAGGATTTTGATGGGGCTAATGATGATTTTGTTGACCATGCATGCACCAATAATGATGATGGTTTTCTTCATAGCAAGGATTCTAATGGAACGAATGGTGATTTTCCTTCAAGTAATGATTTTAGGTACCAATGATAATTATCCTCCTAGCTGCAAGGATTTTAATGGGACAAATGATGATTTTCCACACAGCGAGGATTTTAATGGGACTGATGATGATTTTCCTTTAAGTGAGGATTTTAATGGGACATATGATGATTTTGGTGAGGATAAATACATCAATAATGGTGAAGATGATTTTCCTCCAAGCGAGGATTTCAATGGCGCTAATGATGACTTTCCTCTAAGCGAGGATTTATATGGCACCGATGATGAGTTACCTCCAAGCGAGGATGTCAATGGAAATGATGAGTATTTTCCTCTAAGCGAGGATTTCAATGGCACTGATGACGAGTTACCTCCAAGCGAGGATGTCAATGGATTTGATGATGATTTTCCTCCAAGTGAGGATTTCCTTGGCACCGATGATGACTTTCCTTGAAGCGAGGATTTCAATGGAACCGATGATGACTTTCCTCCAAGCGAGGATTTCAATGGAACCGATGATGACTTTCCTCTAAGCGAGGATTTTAATGGAACCGATGATGACTTTCCTCCAAATGAATATTTCAATGACACTGACGATGATTTTCCTCCAAGCGAGGATTTCAATGGCATCGATGATGATTCTATTGATGATGAAGACAATGATTCTCCTCCAAGTAAGGATATTACAGGCACAATGATGTCAATGTTGAATCTCAAGTGTTCCCTTTCAGTGAAGAATTTAGTGGCATCATTAGTGTTGATGGTCACATTGATCTATCCGCAAGTGATCAACTTATTAGTGACCACGACAATCATTTTGATACTGAGTTTCGTGATCATATTTTCAATGAGGGGGGTCATATTCCTTGTAATGAAAATATTCATTCTAATGAGGATGTTGTTGTAGACATAATGGCCTAGGAAATGCAGAGACATAATCCAACAATGAGTTGGATTAAGTGTAGGACTAGACCTTTTTATGTCAATCCAAAGCATTCCAGTTATAGAAGGTCTAGGAAAGAATTGCTCACAAGTCCAAGTTCCATTACTCATTTGATTTTGAGTGAGTGTTGTCACACCAATTGTTTGAAAGGTGTAGGATACAATTATGCCTTGGAGAAAAGGAACGTGTATTTATGAATGAACAAAAGAATGCAAAATTGATATTTAGTGGGGTGCATGATTTCTATAAGGACAGGTTATGATTATCACGTTGGAAATGTTATTCTTTATAGAAAGGAATTCAAAAGGATTCACTTAATTGGTAATCTTCGATTATCAAGGGATGAATCAATTGACCATCAACACACAATGCAATATCATGGATGCATGATTTCTTTTCCAAGCATGCAGAAAGTATTCGAAATAGAGAAACAATACAGATTCTAGATAATTTCGCAAGGCAAGAAATCTACAACTTATACAAGGATTATGTTCAAGGTGGTCAAGGAAATGACAACTTCATCAAATATGCATATTTCACAAGGGTATGGAAAAATAAGTTCAACAACGTCTATATTCCAAAGAGGTCGAGGATGGGGATCTGCAGTACATGTGCTTCTCTTAAAGAAAGAAGGGATAGAAAGAGGTATGTTTACAAAATTATGAAAACTAGTTATCAATATATTCTTATGTTGTTTGTAGATTCCATAATCAATGCACTGCAAGAACATCACAATCAACATTCAAATGAACAACAAAAGTTGTACAAACATCACAAGTGTTATGCTACTCCACATAAGTATATGGGTTTGATAGTTGATGGCATGGATTAAAAAAAAATACTCTTGCCACATTTTGTCTGTGTACCAAAAAATTTGAAGGAGGAAAATTTTATTTAGTTTCACTTGGTTGGGTGTATGGTTTTTATGGTGAAATGTTTCTAGGTGTTTACTTTACAACTCCAAATATTCACAATGATGCAAATTTTACCATCACCACAATTCACCATGTCCTTTCTCATTGCCATGGTGATCTTCCTGAAGTTATATATCTACAAATGGACAACACAAGCCGAGAAAATAAAAACCAGGTCGTGTTTGCTTATCTAAACATGCTTGTTGAATTGGGAAGTTTTAAAAAGGTAAAGGTTGTTTTTTTTCTTGTTGGGCATATGCATGATCATATTTATCAAATGTTCAACCGTTTTGAAAGGACATTGAGGAGGAAAAAAATAGGGATCCTAGCATCATTGATTGAAATTGTAAGGAAATCATACCATCCAAAGCTTATTGTACAGAAATTGGAAGAAACTGTTGACATGCGAAGATTTATGTTTGGATCGCATGGTGAAGAAAGGTGCATTGAAAAACTTAATGACATTAGCTTTCAACATCAATTTCGTATAAATAATATTGATGGAAAAACACTATTGTGTGGCAAGAAGTACTCAACTAGCACATAATGGGGGCCTTCATTAGGTTTGGCATTATTGGAATTCATCCCAAATCATCAAATGTATGCTTCAAATTTATTGTTATTGCAATCATATGTAGAGATTCATAATGCAACTCAACATCGTAGAGATATTAATTCTTCTTAATGCTTGGATAAAATAATATATATAAGGTTCATAAACATGTATATTGAACAAAGCTGAAAAAGACCCATAGAGCGCATAGCCCTAGTTCCTTATGAATAATTATTTGCATGGTGAGGAAAAATATTTAGTCTTATTCGATTTGAAAATTAAACGAGTCACAAAAATCTAAGTAAAAATAAAAATTTTGACCTTAGCGGATTTCTGCCCAGCTTGGGGGTGGCCTCTCGGTGGATGGAATGAACTCCAGATAGGGAGCGAGAAGGTTGGGTGGAAATTCAAAGTCAAGTCTTCAGTTGGTTGAGTCAGCAATTCAGTTTGATAAGTATATTTTGAAGTAACCTTGTTGGTTGAGAGATGTAAGTTGTATTCAGTTATAATATTCATGGATGAAATGTGTATATGATATATGATGTAAGGTTACTTCAAAGTCAAGTCTTCAGTTGGTTGAGTCAACAATTCAGTCCGATAAGTATATTTTGAAGTAACCTTGTTGGTTGAGAGATGTAAGTTGTATTCAGATATAATATTCATGGATGAAATGTGTATATGATATATGGCACGAATTCATCTTACAATGACATATTGAGTCTAGAATTACTCATTTAAATACTATGGTTAGTTTTGTGGAATATGCTCTAAAGTATGTGTAAGTCCTTCAGCTAGATTATAGTATCCTTGAAAGAATGTATTTATTTTAATGATTCGATTGAAAATAAATGGCTCATCTTAGTCTTTATATTGATATATTAAATTATGAAAGGGAAATGGAAACTCAGTCATCTATAAGTAGATATTATTGTATCCTTGCAAGTATGTGATTGTGATTATTTTATTATGTTATATGCATGGTTTTCATTATGATGTTTTCAATGAGTAAGTAATGAAATAATAAGATATAGTAATAGTTGTGGTTGGTCTTCATAAGGATCATAGAATGATCCTTTATTGATTTAAAAGTGTAACTTTAAGTGATGGTGGTGATTAAATGTTTATCTATTTAACTAAACTTTAATAGTATATGTTATGTATATAGAAGAAGGTCGTAATGATGATTTGTTTTGATTAAAAGAACACTAGTGAGTGATTAAAGAATTGATGAAATCACCTTATGCAAGACGAAGTTGTTATGCCTTGGATTCCTTGAATAAGGATAGCGAGACTTGCACCCCCTTAACAAAATGGATAAATTCATGAAGCATTGAGTATAAAGTACTTGGTCAATTGTAAATCACAATAAAGGAACTATACCTATACTTTCTTAATGAATTGGTAGGAATCAAATAAATAAATAGTGATCAATGATAGTCACTCCATACATATTTGAATGCTAAGGATAATAGAAGGTTACTAACCAATTATACCTACATTTTTAGATTGAATTTAATTGTATAATTTAGAAGTCAAGCCCGATTAAACTCTATACTGATTGACATTGTTCATATAAGAGTAAATTAGATCAAGAACCAAGTAATTGTTAATAGTGATTAGCTATAAGTCTCTAACTATTACATAACGCAAGTTGGAGGAGACTCAATTTACATGGTTCTTATACATAAGAATGCATGTGCTAAGTATTGAAGCTAACGTAATGGTTGTTAGATGATGTTGAAAAAATATATATGTTTCATACCCCATTTCCCAAAATAGTGTCGAGGAAATCGAGGACATTACAAGTGGTATCAGAGCATCGAGTTACAACGGCTTATGGACTCACATGCAGGTATGTTGTGCACTCCATGAAAATGAAAATGATTATTTACCTCGTTTGACCTGCTTGAATTAAGATGGTTAGAGCAGTATGTCTTATGAAGCATGCTAAGAAAAATGAAGACTTGAATGTGTGATAGAAAAATAAGTATGATGTAGCTAAGTTTCTTAGGCAAAGAAAATGTTTAAAAACACTTGAAATCATATTGTGAAAGGTACGAGTGATTGAAGTATGAGTAATTATGCTATAGGAAAAACATAGCTTAAAATGGGATTTTTGTTGTGATATTTGATGTCTTTATGTTGACTAAAGAGATTATGATATAAATAAATTATAGCAAGAATTTTTTTTAGTGAAGCATGCAGGTGCACATGGGTGTAAGAAGCTTCGTTAATTCTAGTAAAAAGAAAGCAGTACATAAGGTACTTCTAAAATGAGTTGTGATTCAAATGGATGGATACGAAAATATAACATGATGCTAATTTACAATTAAACAAATGATAGTCAAGTGCATTAATATATATAAATCAACATGATAGATTGAAATCCTTTTGAAATACTTATGGAATGTTAAATTGAATTAATGGCATATGTATAGCAGTTGATGAATGTTTTTGCAAGATACTAGAAGTATCATGTTATTAAATTGGTTTAAGATGATGTTTAGCATGTTTAATGTGTGTAATTGATGATTGATGTTGAATCGAAGGACTCTAGACCATCAAGATTACTAGATTTATTATATTGATATGATGTTGAGCTGGTGGGATCTGGAGTATCATGGTTATATACCATTATTGTGGTTTGATGTTGAGTCGAAGGACTCTAGAACATCGAGATTACTAGATTTATTATGTGGATATGATGTTGAATTGGTTAGCTCTGGAGCATCAAGAAGTTGTAGGTGTAATATGTTGATTTGATGATGAGCTTCTATGCTCTAAGGCATTGAGAATATTTAGAATTATAATGTGTTTATTTTAAATAACAATGTGATGATTAGGTTTTTAATTGATGTTGAGATGGTAGGCTTTAGAACATTAGGTATTATTAGCAATGTGATGATTATGATATTTTCATTTATTCAAATTTTTATTATATGTCATGATGACTGACAATTCTTTGAGGCTATTGCAGATAATGGATTATGGCAGCTTTTCTCTTTGAGGTCTCTTTGGATCAACTTTTCTCTGCCTATGCATCTTTACACTCAGGAACATGATCTAAGGGGGTTGTTTTTGTTAACGAGATGTCAAGAATATTTTGTTCCACCCCACATCATGGAAATGGATACTGTGGACGTTCGAGACACTCTAGTAGTAGAGGCTCAAATGATAGTGGCCATGATAGCTCAATTCCCGGGCATTTGAGAAATATTTTGGATGACTAGGAAGAGCAAATTGCAACAACTAGCCGACCAAAGAGCTTGAACTTGCCGCAAACATTACTCGTCATTCAAGAACATGTTGGCCTAGGTGTTTTTGCACTCTTGAGATTATTTGCAAAAGCATGTTGCTTCCCTTTCCTCATCCCTTGCTCCATCTCTTCATCCTTCTCCTTTTTCGGGTCCTCTGTAGGCTTATCAACCCCCTAAACATCAAGTAGGAAGAAGAACAAGGAGCTCTTAACAACTCGAGACAAGGTAAAAGTTGGTTCACTAGTGGCCTTAAGTGGAAGCATGTGGAACATAAGGGTTTAGTTGACCCTTCTTCTTTTAGGAAATCGGTTGGTATGCCTATCAAGGGAGATAGTGATAGCTCTTCCAGATTTGGAGAGTATCATTGTCCGATCCTAGAGGAAAATAGTGAAGACATAGACATTGCCTACAACCTCAATAATCTTATGGTCTTAGCTTTTAAAAATAGTTTGATAGCTACTAGTTTTGCTAGAATTTTGTCTATAGTGGTAGCATGGCGGATTTCTGTTGGTGCTATCTTGGATATTGTAGGATTGGTATCCATCCAAGGACAGTCTCCATAGGTCTAGGACTTTCTTGAACTATTCAGTTCATTTTTTTGAGAGCCTAGTTTCCCTTGCATGGGAAATTTGTTTGTGGATTTATGTTTAAAGTTGTGGTTTTGTATGGAGCCTTTAAGGTCTCTAAGACACTTTGATACTCTCTTGCTTGTATTTTATTTTGTACAGTAATATAATCTCTCTATGGAACTTACAAATAAATAGTTTATATATATAATGGTCCACGTTGTTTATTGATAGAAAATGGATGATAATGTTCGATGAACAACAATTCTAGTCGACATGATGATAGCACATCCAAAGTCACGAAGAAGGCAAGTTCATTGTAATTTATATTTCAAATTAATGTGTTTGAATTATTTGTAAATTTAACAAATATGTGTTGGTTACCGTGTGACATGCAGAGCCAAAAAATGAGGAATCTCGATAAGATTCTTTGCAATCTAAGTGCAAAAGAGCGTAAAATCTTGATGGAAAAATTGCAG
This sequence comes from Pseudotsuga menziesii, assembly GCA_001517045.1. Taxonomy (NCBI): domain Eukaryota; kingdom Viridiplantae; phylum Streptophyta; class Pinopsida; order Pinales; family Pinaceae; genus Pseudotsuga; species Pseudotsuga menziesii. The sequence goes on along the minus strand of LPNX010465158.1, from coordinate 279,171 downwards.
AGGAATGAATCATGTGAATAAAAAACAAATCAATATGATTTTTTCATTATCAATTTTGAGTGGTAATGTAGTTAAGAAAATTTTGTAATATGTTTCAAACAATCTAATTCACATTATATGTTGAATCTTATGCAGGGACTGAATATGGAAATGGACATAATTGCATCATGGGACAAGGCATATCAACAACAACATGCTTCAAATGTATGAAATCATTGAAATTTTCTATTATGTACATCTAATTAATTATTTTTAGTATTAAATATTAATTTTTAATTGTTTTATTGCATAAAAGAAAACAAAATGGAACCCATTCAACACATAAGAGAAGACAACAAGGAAAAAAGGGGTAGATAGCAAAGTTTGTGACTAGTTGTGATTTCCTTATAACATCTTATGATTTCATAATGGTTGTGATATATATATATATATATATACCGACCATCCTTGGATGTCTTCAAACATGTGTTAACATACAAAGAAGAGCCATTAGAAGAATCATTGACATTGAGGTAAGTAAACGTTGAGAGTATATGTTGGTGTATCAAAAATTAATTGTGGAATTTATAAGTATCTATGTTGTTTTACTTCTTTAGTTTTATAATTAATAGAATAACAAAAATCATTTATATTACATCTATGATTTGTTATAGGGTATAAAACTTCTAGAAAACAAAGTATGGAGTGAAACCAATAGAAGATTTGTTGAAACAAGGAATGATATGTGGTTTTGAAGGAATGTGTAATCATTCAGGACTCAATTCTAGTTGTTATGGTACGCTTCTTTTCAATTTACATTCATTTTTATTATGAATTTTAATTTTCATTATTCCTAGCAATGTAGATACACTTATTACACTCTTTTTTTATGTTTGTAGACGGAACCCGAAGAAGATGTAAACAATCAAGACTGTCAACAAAACATTTGGACAAATAACACTATTCATGCAAGTGGCTCGAGCAATGACAATAGTTCCAGTGAAAAATGATGATCCATATATTTGAGATGTTAATGGAAGTTGTCATATACTTTGAAATAATTGTTGGTGAAATCATACATTTTGTATAATGTATTGGACACAATGTCCCAGTTGAAAGACAACGGGTTACAATGTAACAATTATGTGCATTTTGACATTTTGATTATTGTGGACTTTATGTTGTCCCATTTTTTATGACATAGGTCCTCTTATTGATATATACTAAAATGAAGTTTTTTTTTTATTCTATTGCATTCTCGAGTGTCATGAAATGTTACATCGGTAATTAAATATATTGATGATTAAATATTACAATAGATGCAAAAATTTATGATATGAGAAAATAATCCAAACATCACATCCATATGCAATAATAAAAATTCAAATGAATGCTACTATTAAAAAATATTTCAATTTTTGATGAATAATGGAATAAAATAAAATAAAAATTATATNCAAGAGTTAGCTCAATCGGTCGAGTACTCGTAGTTAGGCCTCCCAGCATGTGAGGTCGCGGGATCCATTCTCATCGACTCTCTTGGGGTTAGGCACGCATCGGCCGCGGGTGTGAGGCCCCTTCGGGTGGGTCCGCCAGAAATTATTCCGTGGATGTAGCCCGTTGGTCAAGCCGGCGCGTGAACCACATTGAAAAAAAATATATATATATATATATATTCGAGTGCGATATCAACAGTCACCGTTCACCAAGCAAAAAATAATCACCGATTGATCTTATTAATCACATCAGTGCTTTTCGGATAATGTAGCACCGATGAGTTTGCTAGAATGTCGCATCGGTGCACTTATATATATACATATGTATATATATATGTATATATATATATATGTATATATATATATGTATATATATATATATATATGTATATGTATGTATATATATGTATGTATATATATATATACATATATATATATATATATATATATCTATAGATATATATATATATATATCTATAGATATATATATATATATATCTATAGATATATATATATATATATCTATAGATATATATATATATATATCTATAGATATATATATATATATATCTATAGATATATATATATATATATCTATAGATATATATATATATATATCTATAGATATATATATATATATATCTATAGATATATATATATATATATCTATAGATATATATATATATATATCTATAGATATATATATATATATATCTATAGATATATATATATATATATCTATAGATATATATATATATATATCTATAGATATATATATATATATATCTATAGATATATATATATATATATCTATAGATATATATATATATATATCTATAGATATATATATATATATATCTATAGATATATATATATATATATCTATAGATATATATATATATATATCTATAGATATATATATATATATATCTATAGATATATATATATATATATCTATAGATATATATATATATATATCTATAGATATATATATATATATATCTATAGATATATATATATATATATCTATAGATATATATATATATATATCTATAGATATATATATATATATATCTATAGATATATATATATATATATCTATAGATATATATATATATATATCTATAGATATATATATATATATATCTATAGATATATATATATATATATCTATAGATATATATATATATATATCTATAGATATATATATATATATATCTATAGATATATATATATATATATCTATAGATATATATATATATATATCTATAGATATATATATATATATATCTATAGATATATATATATATATATCTATAGATATATATATATATATATCTATAGATATATATATATATATATCTATAGATATATATATATATATATCTATAGATATATATATATATATATCTATAGATATATATATATATATATCTATAGATATATATATATATATATCTATAGATATATATATATATATATCTATAGATATATATATATATATATCTATAGATATATATATATATATATCTATAGATATATATATATATATATCTATAGATATATATATATATATATCTATAGATATATATATATATATATCTATAGATATATATATATATATATCTATAGATATATATATATATATATCTATAGATATATATATATATATATCTATAGATATATATATATATATATCTATAGATATATATATATATATATCTATAGATATATATATATATATATCTATAGATATATATATATATATATCTATAGATATATATATATATATATCTATAGATATATATATATATATATCTATAGATATATATATATATATATCTATAGATATATATATATATATATCTATAGATATATATATATATATATCTATAGATATATATATATATATATCTATAGATATATATATATATATATCTATAGATATATATATATATATATCTATAGATATATATATATATATATCTATAGATATATATATATATATATCTATAGATATATATATATATATATCTATAGATATATATATATATATATCTATAGATATATATATATATATATCTATAGATATATATATATATATATCTATAGATATATATATATATATATCTATAGATATATATATATATATATCTATAGATATATATATATATATATCTATAGATATATATATATATATATCTATAGATATATATATATATATATCTATAGATATATATATATATATATCTATAGATATATATATATATATATCTATAGATATATATATATATATATCTATAGATATATATATATATATATCTATAGATATATATATATATATATCTATAGATATATATATATATATATCTATAGATATATATATATATATATCTATAGATATATATATATATATATCTATAGATATATATATATATATATCTATAGATATATATATATATATATCTATAGATATATATATATATATATCTATAGATATATATATATATATATCTATAGATATATATATATATATATCTATAGATATATATATATATATATCTATAGATATATATATATATATATCTATAGATATATATATATATATATATTCGAGTGCGATATCAGCAGTCATTGTTCACTAAATAGAAAATAATCACCAATGCATTTGATCTTATTAATCGCATCAGTGATTTTCGGATAATGTAGCATTGATGAGTTTGCTAGAATGTCGCATTGGTGTGCTTGTAAGAAAATAGTCTCGGATCAACAGAATTCTCATTGTATGCCTCGAGGCTTTTTATATTATCACGCCCTAGTGCACTACTTTATATTAAACTCACCATTAATTTTAAAAATATATCGATTCATCGTGCTAGTCAACTTTAAGAGTGCATTTTCCTCCAATTATCACACTAGTGATTTTTAATAGTTCGTAAGTACCAGTGTTTTTTAAGAGTTTATAGGGACCAATGCTACATGTAATGTAAAGCACCGGTGCTTTTTAATAGTTTGTAGGGACCAATGTGACATGTGATGTAAAGTATCGGTGCTTATATTGTTATAAGGAACTGACGTATTTTAATAATGCGTAAGTACCATTGCTTATATTGTTATATAGCATCAGTTCTAGTTAAAATTTTGGTACACACTAGTCCTTATGTGTTTTCAAGCACCGATGCACAAATTTTGTATGTGCATCAATGCATGTGTTCATTTGCAACATGTCGGTGTGTTTTACCTGTGTTAGCACTGTTGTGTTTTCTTCAAGAAAGCACATTGAAAAAGACAACCTCTGTAAAAGCCTCCTGCTGGAAAGTTTTTTTTAGTTATGATACATTTTCGTAAAATCCTTCGTTAAAGCATCTGGTACCATTTGCAGAGGTTATAACAAAGCTCTTTTTATGTTTTGACCAATATTGTAACACTAAAAACCTTTGTTATAACCTCCGCTACATAGCCTTTTCCTTGTAGTGCAAGATCGTCTATGTTTTTGTAAAAAATCTCAACTCAAATAGGAGATCCTTTTGGAATTGCACTCTTGTCATATAGGAGGACATTCAAGGTTGAAGATGTACCACATGATCAAGAAGGATTTCTTCCAGGAAGGTATTAAAAATGAATATACAAAATTTTATGGTATAACGTTTGGTTTGACAACAAAACAAAGGAGAGACAATCAAACCACTTGGTCTTTTACAACCATTAACCATACTAATTCAACGATGGGAAGAGGTCTCAATGGAATTTATCATAGGTCTACCAAAGTTAAAAGGAAAGACTGTCATTATGGCAGTGGTGGATTTACTCACAAAGTATGCCCATTTCTTCTCTCTCTTTCTCATTCTTTTAAAGCAAGTAAAGTAGCTAAGGTATTCGTGGAAACAACTCAAAAGATACATGGAACCCCCAAGATTATTATAAGGGACAGAGATACAATTTTCATTGGTAAGTTTTGGGAGGAATTATTTTCTTCTTTGGGCATTTAGGTGGCCTATAGATCCTCTTACCATCCTCAATTTGATGGGAAGACCTAGGTAGTGAATAAATGCTTAGAATGGTATCTCTGTTGCTTTGCATATGTTAAACAAAAATTGTGAGTCAAGTGGTTGCCCTTATTAGAATGGTAGTACAAGACATCTTTCCATACTTCATCAAAATTGTCACCATTTATGGAAATTTATGGTTATCATCCTTCTTCCTTTACATCATTATTTAAAGAGAAATACAAGGTTTAAGTAGTGGAGGATCACGTAGAACACCAACAAGAAGTGGTCCAATTATTAAAGGATAACTTGGTTATAACACAACATAGGAATAAAAATAAGCAAATCAACATCGTAGTGAAAGGGAATTTGAAGTGGGAGATTGGGTATTTTTGAGTCTACAACCATACAAATAGATGTCCCTCAAGCAACAAAAGAAGGACAACAAATCAACACCGAAGAATTATCGTCCCTATAAGGTCTTGCAAAGGATTTGAAGTGTGGCTTATAAATTGGAGTTACCACCAACTTCACGTGTAAATCCAATTTTCCATGTTTCTTGCCTAAATAATGTAATTGATGACAAGATCCCAATCTAGACTATTTTACCATATATTGATGAAGAAGGGAAATTAATACTAGAACCTGAAACAATCATTGAGAGAAGGGTAAAGAAACTATGAAATCGAGCAATTATTGAGTACCTTATCATGTGGAAGAACTTGTCGAAAGAAGAGCCAACATGGGAAGATGTGTTCTTCATGTAGAAACATCTAGAGTTAATCAAGTGTCGAGAACAACACTTTCTTGAATGGGAGGGGCATTTTAAGCCCTATATATTGTGACATTACACTTCTATTATCATATTGATATTAACTTTATTGGTCGTCTAGGACCCTAATTATGTAGGCTCTATAATGATAACAATATTATTTATCACATATACACCAAGGAAATCTAATATTGGAATCATATCATACCATATCATCTTGTTTTGCATCCGAAATACATTGTAAAGGAGGTTGCGCCCTCAAAGAGACTGGTTATTCATATTTTTATTGCATTCTTAAGGCGTTGGATTACCATCTCCTTTTGTTTTGTGCTATTTTGGGGAATTTGGTGCATAACAAGTTCTTAATTTTTAATTTTATTTTCCATATGCATATAATCAAATTATATGGTAATCAATCTCTGTGGCTTCCATTGCAAATTTAAGTGTCGGTGTTTAGCCTCCAATGGGTATCTTGGAAAGCTTATATGCAAACTTATGTTTTCTTTGCTTATGGTAACAATGCAACCTTTAATGTGTGACACATTTAGTTTACACAAAATAACTCAATTAAGAGGAGATCCTTCTCCGATTACCCCAAGACATTCCACAATCCTTTCACATGTTCTCAATAATGACTACATTACCTTTATATAAACATGTCCACTCATTGAACATGAGGCCCCTTCAATAGGCTAACCCATTATGTATACATTTAGCCCCACATATGCCCCCCCTTGGGGTCATATTATATACATTTAACCCCATATATGACCCCCTTGGGTCATGTCAATAAATATAACAATATTATGTAGCAATTAGGATTTTGCTACCAATACAAGCCATCAAATTCTCCACATGCTAAATATGACAATATCAACCAATATCCTGGATTCCGCAACAATATTTTAATATTTTGATTTTATTTTATTTAATTTATTTATTTATTTATTTTTGCAATGGGTGCTTGCCAATGAGCTAGTTTTCAAGCATTCCACTATCTTATAATGCCTTGTGGGTTTTTTTTAAAGAAACAATAAATTTATATTATATAAATTGCAAAAATGTAGAAGAGAACATAATTATAGCTTGTCTACCAATCCAACATTTTTATTATGTTCTTAGAAAGAAAATGAGAGTTTCTATTCTATATTTATTTGTCTTTTGTTTACATTTCCACCAAAAGTTACAAAAACTTCCTGCATAAATTCTTGTGCAAAATGTTCGCAAGATCAACAAACATAAGCACTTGACCATAAAATTATTTTAAGGGGACTTTCCTGACATTGTCAACTTTCTCTTCCTCCTTTGGATTAATTCCTCACGACTCTACTTCATCTTCTGTCTACGATGGAAAATTCAAGTCTGGAACCTTGAATGATCAAGGCGACGAATCTTCCATAGAGACCTTCGGGGTGGGGTGGGGTGGGATGGGTTCTTAAATATTCAATTGTAAACTTGAATGCATAACACTCATCTTCTAACCATTGAGTGCATAACACTCATCTTCTTGTCCTTTTGTAAACCAGAGCCATATATTCGTCATAATCACCCTCCTGTTGTCATGATGACTGTGAGTGACTTTGTACGAGGGAAAAATGAGGCGAAGGACGATCGAGTGAAGTTCTAATAAATCATCTAAACAAATAATTATAACGGAGGGATATTCTACACATGCTGCTTGGATCAAATGTCTGGGGGCAGGGTCCCATTTCACTTTGAAGGGTTGTTAGAAACTTCAATGTTGACATGTAAAAAAATCATTCTTTTCATTTGAAACTGTAAGTGTACAACAAAAGTTTATTATTTATTAAAAACATTGTATTGGAAAAAAATGATAATAAGAAGAAATCCCGAGTGATTCAACATTTACATGGAATTAGTGAGGCAAACCATGTACTCTCCCAATCCTTGGAGCATATAGTTTATTGAACTTAGATAAGAGACAACTATGTCGGGTCGGTGAAATACTCGGTTGTTAGGTCATTGATAAAATAAGGCATTGGAATTTCGAAGGACCTTTGAATGGAGGATTGATTCAGCTTGATGGTGGCTATATTGGTCAAGTGTGATTAGGTCTACCTCAAAGAAAAACCCCAGAATGTAATACCTAATGCTTTCACTGAGAAACTTTTTTATTAACCCTAAATTCAGCAGTTATTTTTAGAATTGAATCATGTCCTCCCCACATGCTCAAATCAAAGTGATCAAACAAAGGCCCCAATTTTAGGTGGATTATGGATAGTCCCTCCAATGTATATCGATTTTGTACCCCAATTCAAAGTGATGAAACAAAATCCCCAATTTTAGGTATATTATGGATAGTCCCTCCAATCTATATCGAGTTTATCAGCCCTATAGAAAAGGTTAAGTATTTATTAGTCCACTATAAGGAAGAACTTTAAATTCTCCAACAAATATCACTACAAGTTGGGTGTCTAGTTTCTACCAAAGTCAACAAGGAAGACGAATCATAAAGACACGTTTGGGAGGTTTGCGACAAGGAGGATGTTGAAATCATGTTCTTCGCTAGATCATTGCATTCCCAGTCCCTCATTCATGAACGCCCGTCAAGGGATTCCCTTGTTTATATATATTGGTAGACAATTTGTACTTCTTGTTTCCATTATTAGAAGGCTGACAGGAAAACGAAGGGGTCAGAGTCTACAACATTTACAGTGTCGGTTGTTAAATATTTTATCCTTTCAACTATTGGATTTCATTAAGGAAATTGGAACAATTCAAACACTTATATTCAAATGTTGTTCTTTCTTTCAACCTAATATTTACAATTCACAACAGATAAATAACATTGACAGATTTTGAACTCAAATACAAGGCTCTTTCTTCTTGCTCCTCCTCCCAAATGAAGTTGTGGCCCTAGACTATGAAAAGTATACATTATTTTGGTTCTGATTTCATTTAAATACTGGGTTTTTTAAGGTTACATGTATTGAGTATTCGAGACTTAGTATGGTGGAAACACAATCGCATAATATGTTACAAATTTCAAACAACATTTTGGATGGAGAAATTTTAAACCCTTATATTTATAGAACCAGAAGAAACTCCAACAAGAAACACATTTAACTTTTATCCACATATAAAATTTTACACAGGTGTAAAATACTATACATACCTGTAAATTCACGACAACCAAGTTGACAGCGTAGCTCTGCATAATCTTCTGGAGGAAATAGAAATTAGGGAGGCACTGAAGCATAGAATTGGAGACTTGAGAGTCTAAGTCCTGACCTCTGATTGTCCTATACTCATAATGTTTTTTTTCACAGACTTCACCAATCTCTTTAAGTTCGGGGAAGCTCAATCCAGCCTACCCAATGTTCTACCTTTGCTTCTCTTACTCCTACCTGTGAAAAAGGTGGAACCTTCGAGTTGCCCACTGCAGAAGACAACGAGGAATTAGAGTGTGCAAATGTTTCCTTCTACAAAAAGATGATTGGAAGAAACGCCATCTCAATTCCACAATATCTCGGCGCTCCCGAGTTGGTTTACCTTGCTCGAGGTAGGCGAATGCATGTTTGCGTATTTCACATGAATTCAAAAAAAATCATTTTATAATTGCTTCTACATAACATAGATATATCTGTGCAGGTGAGGGAATACTGGGTATTGTTTGATCGAGGTTTCCCAAGACTTTCAGAGATCATTCTTCGTTATGAGGGCGCTCAAGGTGTAGATCAGAGAACCCACGGGATGAAGAAGAAGAAGAAGAGGAGGGCTCAAGTCAAAAAGTGAGGTGAGTGAGGAGGGGAGACATAATAGTGATATTTGCAGGAGAAACCCACTGGTGCTATAATGATGGGAATGAGTCTCTTTAAATCATATCCATTGTAGACATAGGAAACCCTCATAAACAGCTCAGGCGCAAGAGTTACCGTGTAAGCATCCCGACAAATTAAGTAATGATAATATTTAGTTAGGTATATGACAAATTCTTTCGTTTCTTTTAGATATGACTATATGCATATTGTACAACCATTCTCTCTGGCTGGCCCTCCATTCCAGTTTCCTTTGTCTCTACTACCTAACCCCCTTCATTCGATGAGACAGGTAGACTAAGCGGCCTAGGTGGACCGTGGGAGACTTAGAGTGCTGATTCAAATGATTCTGACCCCAGTAAATGAATGGAAATTGGAATAAATCCTAGAATCCTAGACTAACTAGTATAGGATATGATTCATGAGCACAAACAAAGGGCGGCATGCTGCTAGCCTACTACCAAATATCCGTCATCCCAGTCTTGTGGTGGTCATAATAGAAATGTCTAGCACTAGGTGAAACCTTGGTCTGGAAACTTACATAACCTACATTTGACCAGGTTAGGTTCAAATCTAGCAAATATTTCTCAATGCATTGTAAATTGCAACTTGTAAGTTGTAACCCAAAAAACAACACCATTAGTTTTTCCTTACAGAGCCTTGACAATGGAGGGTTATCAAATCAATTCACCATCCATAGATATGACTCATATGAGTATTTAATTTCACATCATATACTCAAATACTCAAGTGACTTGTAAGTTGTGAGATCACGTGACTCGGTGAACAATAAGATGACAGATGGAAAATCGAGTTGGAAGGTGGCATCATCTCATACCAATATTTAATGAAGTTGGTGAATCAGTAATGCATGCTAATGCCATTAAATGCTTTGAAAGTGAACATCGAATCGTGAGTCACAATCCTGACTCACCGACTTGAACTTGGCACTAGGCAGCCTAGTGGCCCACCATGGTCCATTTCAATTGGGACTGAGATCCTCATCCATGATCTGACTATTCAAGGGCACTTGGAAGACTCTGAGTCTCGAGTCTCCCATAGTTCACTAAATCCCTGGATAGGAAAATTTTGTACCCGCCCTTCTGTTGCAAACTACCGAGGCTTACTCAATTTCATTGTTGAAGAGCTATAAATGAAACTAATTTCTTTTGCATGGTAAAATTCCCTGTGGCCTTCTATGACGTTTAAAATGGCCTTTGAAGGGCTTTGAAGGCTTCAACATAATGACGTAGAGAGTGGTGGACGTCAAATTTCCAAGTGACATACTTTAAACTTGGATTTAAGCACACATATTTTCCCCTCCGGTCGAGACTGAAACTATCACCTCCACCAAGGTTACGAGAATCTATCATTTGGCTATGTAATTGGTCTAATGGTTGATTTTTTCCTTATCCTTAGGGTTTCAACCAATTCCCTTGTTGCTAGGTTTGTTTACATGTCTGCCCCTTTATTGTTCTTTCTTAATATGTGGAAGACCTTGATTTTATTAAACTCTTGAACTTCTTTGAAGATTTTTCTGAAGATAGGTCTAAGTTCATGTATAAGGGAAAACTTTTGGATCTTAGATGCCTTGTGGGGTTTTCACTATAATATTTGTGTTCTTTTTATCTAAAGAACAACTTGTTAAAAAACTAGTTTTCAAGAAATCCTCTATCTTGCGATGCCCCAAAGGATTTTCATCATAGGATATTTTTGTGTTTCTTTTTTCTTTGTTCCTTGAGATGATGGATTTTCTTCCCAATACTTTGTGAATTTATTACCACTCAAAATGAAAAAAAATGCATAAGCTAATTTAGATGTGGAGAGAATTTTCGAAAGTAACTTGATTTAACTACATGGGCTCCTTAGAGTCACTGTTTTAGGCTCTTGAATAGATGATCCATCAAAGACTAAATACACTATGTGCTTAAAATATGGTCAAACATACAATATAGAATTGAAATCCACTAAAAAAACATGTTTATCCCCACTAAACTTGTTTTTGCATTCTACCATCAGTACTAAAGTCATTTGTACATACCATATTTTTTATAGCCTTAGGAGGTGTTTGGGTCTCTTTATGCTCCTCCCAAACAACTATTTATTGATGATAATTTAGGATAACAAGGTCCTGATCATATGGTTTATTTATGTTCTCCGAAACAAAAGGCAACATTCGATGCTTCAACAACAAAGTCTTCCTCATAATCATTATTATAAGATTCCCCTTTATAGCTAATTTGAATAATAATTGATGGGATAGAAAATATCACATTTGTTATGGAAGAAAAACTTATGATATATGGAAATGAGATAGATTATAAATTCTATTGATCAAAATCCATTCTTAGAGCCTCCTCCAATGTTGTCACACTATTTTTCATAAAATTTTAGTGGCTAGCAAAATTCTCAGCAACAACCATGTATCATTTTCATTGGAAAACTCAAACTCCTTTGCATCCATTTGGCTTGAGTTGAATGAAGTATCCTTCAATTTAACTTGAAAATATGTTAATCATTCAATGTAATCTATAATAAAAACAATCCATTGTGTATCTCTTTTAATTCCTTAAACAACCTATTTTTATCTTCTCCAATTCTACAAGAAGCTCCCATGTTCTTTGCTACATAATCAACAACTGCTCTTGTAAAGGGTTTTGCAACATTATATCTTTCACTTGTTGTATTCATCAATGACTTTCCCTTTCCATATAAATTCGTGGATACCCTTCAATGATTACTCCTTCAACTTACATCACAACAAAGTTGACCTTGTTGACCTTTTAGTTTCAACAAAAAACTACAACTTGTGGGAAAAAAGTGACTTGGTTTTCTTGGGGTCTAGGAAATACAACCGACAATTATACCAATAGTTATGTCTTGTATCTTGGTTCGGAGATCATTTTGTCTCTGGTGATATCTCAACTTATGATCTCCAAGAATCTGATTCATGTTATTTGAAAGGCTTGCAATTGTTTCAATAAATGTTATGCAATTCAAAATTATATTTTTGATAGAATATATCAGAGCTTTCAAGACATCAAGAAGTTTTCCTTTTAGCACATCCAAAGGCACAAGTAAGAAATCTTGTTGATAAACTTACCAATGATGTCATTCAACTTGACAAAGGTGTCATGGTGAAGGACGATGAACCCCTACTAAGAAGTTAAACCTCGCAGTCTCTAAATGTTTGATTTATGTTGAAGTAATCACTCATCAAGCATCATTAAAGGGGGTGTATTTTTTTTTATGGAAATTTAAAAAATGATAAAATTCAAGGTTTCTGCAGGAGGGTACATCAATACATGTCCTCGAAATATATCGAATGATACCATATCCTCCTCAATTTAATTCACATAGGCATTCCATCATTCCTCCACATGCCCTTGGCTCTTCACAACTTGTTTGATATGGATCGTTCGCTAGCTATTATGGGATTTATGATTGATTCTTATTGTGAGGGCATGATAAATGAGGTGGAGTCGTGAGTGTTTGGTTATTGCCTTAGGTGTGCATAGACTTCATCATTTGGTTTAGATCCAACTTTCGTGTTTCTTCTATGGAGACTGGGTATTCGATTCAAGAAGGGAGTGAACTGGTTGGTAGAAGTAGGTTCTTCTAAGGAGTTCATTTATTGGGTGTTGGGTGATAGAAGTGAAGCGATGCCATTAGGGAAAGATTACTACACATTTTTATTTCTCCCTTGCATTGTGGTAAGTATGGAGGTAATCCATGGTAGTGGATTGGAAACAAGATGTGATGTGGAGGATATTATGGGTGTAAGGAAGTTATTGGACTGAGTTAAAGGGAAATTGAACATATTGAGCAAATACTAGAGTGCCTCAGGTACCAAATGGAGTTGGATGAACAACATTGTGGTCGTTTATAAAGCTTGGATTGTGAATTACATTAGTCACTTCTTTAGGATATTTCCGTTGGACGACATTTTAGTGCAATATATTTCTCTAACTCCAACACAATCGACATGGAAATGGTGCAATAAAAAACCTTAGCTCGATTCGAAGGATCTAGTGATCCATAGTTGGAATATGTGGAGAGAACTTGTTAGTTTAAGGTCTCATTTGATCTGTTTTTTGTTAGTTTATGTATTATCATTGTGCTTCGCTTCTAGGCCATTATGTAAGAAGTTATAGTTGTAATACTTTATGGCATTCTCATACTTCTGCCATAATGTATATGGTTGAGGACATTTTGAAGTCCCTATTCCTTAGGACATGGCATTTTGTAAATAAAATGCACTACTAAAAACTTTGGGTTCCTTAGTATTTCCTCAACCATTTTAATAGAATTAAATTTAGACGTTTATGTTTAAAAAAAACCTATTATGCACCAATTCATTTCTGTTGTGAATTATACTACAAATGCATCTTTCACATAGAGGTGAACCATCGAAAAATACAAAATTTTATAGCGTAGTACTATGCGACATACTATTCCATAATATATGGAAATAATAAATTTGGACTAAGTTATTCTTGAAACCCAAATTTCCTTTATCTCGTAATTATGCAGTAAATATCAATTTGCAAGAAAATACTAGATAAATTGAAATGATTAATAATTGATAGTTAGGGTAATATTTTAGGTATGGAAATAAATATTTAAGGGCTTATTTATTGTAAAATAGCCAAGGAAGGATGAGAAAAAGTAGGTAATTGAGGGGCTCATCATACTGTCTGTCTAAAGGGTGGCACATACCTTGTGCAACAAAAAGAAAGAAGGGGAAGGGTAGGACTACTTGTTGGATTTTTTTTATGACTAAGTCAATTGCTATTATGTCCATGATACATATCATAACTTGGACATTCGTTTCACATGCATATCCCATATTGACTCTCACCCTTGTCATGGAATGTTTCCTTCATAGGCTATTGATTGTGGTTCATTAACTATGGTTGCATTTTGTAGGTTTACCTCTATCTTTGTCTTGCTTTGGACTCTACTTATTTTCCTTCTATTTCTAGCATGGCCTCTACCTTTGTTCTTTTTGTTCTTAAGCACTTGAATATAAATCTAAATATTTTTTTGAGTACCACTTCCCCAACAGTGTGGAGTACTAATTACCATTGCTATAGCATATCCATCTCTATGTCCTCGTGTGTTATCATACATTAATTCTTCATTATTCAAAGCTCTAGTTGTTCATGTTTGCATACATTCTCGAGGTCATTTTAGTAGCCTAAATATCTTTTCATTTCAGTTCAATTTTCTTCCTTTGCAATAGTGATAATATCTCATGTACTTCTCCAATTCTAATTTATTCAATATAAGAAGTTTTGTTTCATTGGAGTGCAACTAAAATATATTTCACAACAAAATATTGTGTCTTGTAATTCAAATGGAAGACGAGTTGTAGTCATTTTCAACAAAAATATGCAATACTATTCTTTGAGATCAAAATCAATAAGATCTACATACTAACATTTTGTATTCATATTCAACAACCCTCTTATTCAAATTATGTAATAGGATGTTTTTGTTTTTATCCAACCCTTATTTGCCTTCATGTAGCTGAGAGATTTTGAGTTTCTTTAGAAATTCATAAAATTATTTAGTGAACATAATCACATGTTCTACTTCTTTTTCATCTCGTTGATTCGATGATATGAGGGCTCTTACGTTCTTTATCTTGCCTCAACTTTTGAATCCTTTAGAGATAAATGGATGGTCGCTTACAACTTTCTCCAGCTATGATGCCACACAATATCTTTAGTCCTAAAATATAAAATCATCAACACATACTTGACCTTTGCATTGTTGTATATTATCAACTCCATATCATTTTCTATATGATATAAATATTTCATTAATGTTTTAGTGCATAACCTCTACAACTATTTGTAGAACTCTACAAGATTGATTTCAAAATTCCAAAATGCTACTTTCATTATTTCGAACACTTTAGAAAACATTTGTGGTGCTATTTTAATCATTTCCAAAAGTGTCCAACAATGTTTTTGGTCTGTATAACACTCTGTATCACTATTTTAACCTCCTCAACCTTCTCCTTTAAAGATTGTTCTTTAAGATATTTTCTTTTGGATGATTCCACAAACTCATGTTTTGGAGATTGTTCATTATTGAATCCATACATACTTAGAGTAATGAGAATGAAACAACTATTGATGAGATGGTCTCTTACTCCCCCTGCTAACTTAAGTAAAGAGTGTCCTTGTTTGATGATGTAGGGTATGAGATTTGTAATGGATGAAATAGGTTGAAAAAAGCATGTAATGGTTGTGGATAGTATAATATTTATCCATAACTAAATGCCCATCTCAAGAGAACTCAAATCGAACTCTACAATTATCAAATCAATTTGCACCTCTTTCTCAAGATTCGTACCTAGTTTATTACTAAGAATTTGTAGCACCAACCATAAAGGAATTTGAATCAACATTTCCTCCTAGCTCATCCGCCGTTTTATTGGAAATGGGTGTTGAATTGGTAGGAATAAGCAAGGAAAAATAAGATGCAATTCAAAATCTTTTGGAGCAAGTGGAAAAATGGAGAGATAAATAAATATCAATTCTTGGGGTTCAAACTAGAAAGAAAGCACACTAAAGTTATAATGAAGGGGGGGGAATTATCGAAAGGAGAGGAGAGATCAACCCAAAAGGTCAACAGAAAATTAGATAAAGAAGTAAGGGAAGAAATTACAAGTAAAAAATACTTGGTCTCCAGTCTACCCTATATACAAATTTGGTTCCAAGGAAAAACAATCAAGCAGTTAAAGGTGCATGGCCCTTACTTAATCCAAGTAAGGCAGGGTCCAAAACTCCTTTAGGTAAATAATGAAACTAGTTTCCTGGAACTGTACGGGAATGGGAAGTAGTTCTAAAGAATAATACATGAGGATTTTGATTAGAATGGAGCAAACTACAATTCTTATTCTCCGGGAGACAAAAATGCAAGAGAGAGAAATGCAAAAGTTAGGTGAGAAGAAGTAGAAAAGAAGTATGGTATTAACATCAACTTTTCAAGGAGCATTTGAAGGACTAAGTACTCATTGGAATGACGATCAAATAGAGTTCATTGAAGAAAAGCAAACTCAACACTTGATATTTTAATATATGGTATGTAAAACAACTGGTTCCCAATATAAAGTTTTTAATAATTACATTCCAACGCATTATAGAGAAAAGTATAAATCATGTCAATATTTGGAGAAAAAAGAGAAAAAGTTGGAAGCAATCACTACATCTTTGCAGGTGATTTGAATATTTTTTTATCCCAAGAAGAAAAGAGAGGAGGGAGTTTAGTCAGGTCTGCACAACTCAAGAGAAAATTTGGAAGACATAATTGTAGAATGGGAACTAGTTGACATAAAACTAAAGCAAGGTAAATACACATGGTCCAATAGAAGGATGGGATGAAGTCATATTGTTGCTAGGCTAGATAGATTTTCAATAAGCACCAAATTTTTGGATGATGACTTGGAAATAACCTCAGTTATTATCCCTTATGTTGTTTCAAATCATAAACCTATTAGGATTAAATTAGAAAAAAAATTGTGGTCTTGTTCCTTTTAAATTCGATGTTTTTTGGCTTCAATAAGTAGCAACCATAGATATTATTAAAAACATTTGGAAGAAAAAGTGGGATGGCTCTCTAAGCTACATTTGGGAATCAAAATTTAAAATGGCAAAATATGAACTAAAGAGATGGGCCAAAAATAGTATTAAGGAGTCATATTGTAATAAGATGGATATATAACATAAATTAGAAAAAAAAATCAAAGTCAAATGGAGATAGGAGAGTCCAAACTAAAATTGAGATTAGAAGAAAAAGAAGCAAATACTAGACTGATTTCAAGACATAGAGCCAAAGTGGAATATTGGAGAGTTAAATCAAGGAGTTTATGGTTGAAATTGAGGGACATAAATACTACATTCTTTCATAGGCAGGAAAAAGAAAGACAAACCATAAACAATGTAATGGAAATTACTTCATCAAGTGGAGAAAATATCATTGATAATGAAGAAATAAAAAGAGAAGCATTGAATCATTTTAGAGAGTTGCTAAAAGAGAAAGGGGAAGTGGATCCAAGGATGGTAGAGAAAATGTTTGAAAATATACAAGGATTAGACTCTACATCGAACAACTTGGATTTATATATGTCAATGGAAGAAGTTGAAGTCATCAACGCCATTTGGGAACTAACAGCTCATAAAGCCCATGGACGAGATGGATTTATTATTCAATTTTATAGGTTTTGTGGGATATAATTAAAGAGGATATATGTAAGATGATATTATGGCGCCTTAATAAGAGTAAGCTTGGAGGTAGCACAAATTCATCCTTTTTGGACCTTCTCTAGGTTTGGGCCATTTTCTCTAGGTTCAAGCCATTTTCTCTTTGCAACATATCTTACAGAATTATTTTCAATATTCTTGCATCTAGATTAAAAAAACTTTTGACCAAATTGATCTTAGAAAATTAGGGTTGGTTATTTCTCAAAGGAAAATTCTAGATAACATTATTTTGGTGCAAGAGGCAATTCATTCTAGTAATCTCAAAAAAGAAAGATGAATGGTGGTCAAAATGGACATGGATAATGCCTTTGACAGAGTTAGGCATTCATTCTTATATATGGTAATGAACAAATTTGGCTTAAATTCACAGAATTTCATTGGATGGATACAATCATGTATAAATTCTCCATGGATAGCCCCTTTGGTCCACGGGATTTTGACAAAATTCTTTTAGGGGTTAAGGGGGCTTCAATAAGGATGTCCTCTCTATCTCCTCTCCTCTATATAATCATGGTTGATTATTTGAGTAGAAAACTAGAAAAGGAAAGGACCTCAGGAAACTTACCTGATATCACAACAATAAGAGGAGTTAAGGTGATCAACCATTCACAGTTTGCAGATGATACTCTTCTTTTAGGGGGAGCCTCATTGATTATAGAAGACAGGTTCAAGATTGTCATTCAGGACTACCTACGTGCCTCAAAAGGAGAATTGAACAAAGGTAAATGTAAAATTCTAGGATGGAACTCGTCTTTAATTTATCTTCAAAAAATTGTTGACAAGTTGCAATTTACTATTAAAAAAGAGTGGAATTCTTTCACTTATTAGGAATACCTATATTCCTTCGTTGCTGGAGTGATTTGGATTGGGAGAATGTTATTGGAAAATTTAGAAAAAGAATGGAACAATGGGGATCACAATGGTTAAATACAACAAGTTGAGTAGTCCTTTTAAAATCTATTCTAGATTCTCTTTCAATTTTTCAGAACTTTGTTCTTCTAGCTTCATGAGGGATCTCATCTCAAATTGATTCTCTCCAACGCAAGTTTCTATGGCAAGGGGGGAAGTCCAAATCCAAAAAAATATCATTTAATTAGTTGGAAAACTACTACTGCTCCAGTTGATCATGGATGATTAGCTCTAAGGGAGATGGGCCTTATGAATAAAACTCTTGGGGCAAGAATCTTGTGGAGCTCAGTAGTGGGGAAGAAGGGTGGTGAAAATTAGTTATGCATAAGAAATATACCCAAACAACAATATTTGGAATCATAGATCAAAATTTCCCAACTCAACCATATTCAATGATATGGAGTCTTTGTAAAGCCTCTAATAAAGTGCTCAAAGGGAATGTCTCTTATATGCCTCAAAATGGAAGGGAATTCAAAACATGGGAGGAAAAAATAATGCATAATCCTGCTTCAATTTAAGTATGGATGAAGAGTAATAATTTAATTAATCTTGATAACATGATTCAGGACGAAGAACTTCGATAGGTTATATGAGCTAGGGTTTTTGTTCTCACTGTGCTCGTGACTATCATACATGGCGGCCAACAGTGGAGGGAGGAGGAATACTTCCTTCAGTGGTATGTTATCACGCAGAGCCCCCGTTTCCAAGCCACGTTTTTTGTTAGGTTCGGAGGCCACAATGACTCACTCAAAAGCAGTAAAGGGGAAGGGAGGAGCAGGTTCAAGCACAAATACGTCAGACTTTCCAGGCTCCTCAACAACTCCTCCTTTTGATCTGGCTTATCCGAAAGTAACAACAAAGGAAAACTCAAAATGCAAGCCTAAATCTCTACAAATCCCAAGGTATGAGATAACATCGACTCTGGTAGATGAACATATTTAGTTTATGCCGGACCACACAATTATTTGCAAATTCATAGGACTATGGCCTTCAAAAAAAGTCGTAGTGGGTTGGCTCACCAACACCTAGAAGCCAAAAGGACAATGTGAATTAAAAATGGGCCCAAATTAATTCTTTACAGTAATTTTTCATAACCTAGAAGATAAGAATCGTATTTTCCAAGGAGGACCATATTTTTTCTATTCAACAGGGCTTTATATGTGTAATTGGAAGGAACAATTCTCCCCGGAAAAAGAAGACTTCAAATTTGTTCCAGTCTGGATATGACTCTATTCGTTGCCTCAAGAGTTTTGGAACGTTGAAACACTCACTGGTATTGGCAATACCCTGGGCACGTTTGTGCAAATTTCAGATGCAACCATGGCTAGGCGCTACACCTCATATGCTCGCATCTGCCTTTACCTGGATATCTCTGTCGCCCTTCCAGAAGCCATCTTCTTGAGCCACAGAGACTCAGAATGGATTCACCCCATTGATTATGAGCACATCCCCTTTTGATGCCACGAATTCCATGAGCATGGTCATCTCTTTTGGGAGTTCCCTATGAATTCCAAGACATCCCCCACAAAACCTATCGATAAGATGGATGATGATTGATTTACTAAAGCCTCGGGATGGCATCGACAGAGCAAAAAGGCTCCAACTCCCAACCCAACTCCTGATGCTTCCAATCTGAACAAATTTTCCATTCTCACTCAGCTTGACCCGTAGGAAAACATTGACACTGTCATCCCGGCATCCGAGTTAAAGAAGAATCACACTGCTAACCTTGACTCCCATATTACCCACCTCCAAGACCTCCAACAAGATTTAAAGCATTCTCTCTCCCAAGCATAGTTGTTGACCCTCACCGCGACAGATGATCAACTAATGAATGAGGACATAGAACCTCCAGAAGTGGATGATATGGAACTGGGAGAACTTGACCTACCAACATTATCCGAAGCTATGAAAATAGGGGGAAACTAAAAATATCCCACTTAACCAACTGGATCTTTTAGCAAAACTCTACAATGTTATAAGCAAGGATAAGGAGATTCTAAAGTGGGCAGATACTGCATCACAGGAACAAACTTATACTCAATTGGGGGTAAAATAACAAAAACACAAAGACATGCCAAAAATTCAAAGTGGTACTCCTAAAAAAAGTAATAAAATCAAACAAACAATTGATCAAAGAATTAGGAGCCTACTTAATATATTGAGGGCATAATGCTCGATTAGAAGCTCGCTTCCATCCCATTGTTTAAATGGAATTAAAATTCATCTCTTGGAACATCCAAGGAATCAGAAGCGATTCCAAAAGGAGAATACTCGAAAATATGATTCTCACTAAGAAACCGCTGTGACAATGTTACAAGAAACCAAATGCTTGGAGAAAAAGCTCCAAGAATTTACAAAAAAAATGTTGGAAGAATGCTCAAGTCATAGCTCTGGACGCCAGAGGAAGCACATGTGTCATAGAAATCATATGGGACTCCACCCTCTTGCATATAGAAGGCTTCTTCTCTTCTCAACATACCCTCTAAGGTTGTTTCAATCACACTTCCATATACCATTGGGAATACTCTTTATTCAATTCTTTACCCCTTTGATGGGAACAAGCATCATAAGTGATTTCTTTGGGACATGACACATGTCCTTCTTGTGGTTCGGTAGGTTGAATGCATTCCATGATTATGTATTCACATCTTATAATTTTTCTTTCTTGATTGAATATATTCAAAATAATTAAAAAGGAATCCTAAAAATAATTAAACAATTTTATTGACTTCAGCCCGAGAAAGAAATTAGAAATGTGTATTTTGGTGTGGAAGTAACTATAATGAATTTGTTTATAAAAAGAAATCACTTTTTGCAAACCGTGTCATGTCAAAAAAATAACTTACAACTCCAATCCTTTGAATTTGTTTGCACAATGCACATCCTTTAATTTGTTCCAATTGGAACACATATAGAGAAATGCATGGTTTGAAACTTGGACATCATGTTCGTAAACTATGGTTTTCTTATGAAATCACTTTGCAAATTCTGTGCTAAACAATTACTAAATACTTGAGTTTAGTTGTCCCAAATGTGAGCATCTCACATGGAAGGAAATTTTCATTATAGTAGCATACTAACCAACATCAATCCACTAATCCTCTTGTTATTCATGATGATTTTTGTTCATTCAGTTTTCTTCTCACATAAGATTGTGCTACGAAGGTAATTAAATCATAGGATTCAACTTATTTTGAATTGTAATTATTGGAGTGCTTTGTAAACATTGTCTACCAATATTGTCGACATGCTTCATTTTATGTAGTCTTTTGACTACCCTACTCTATAATGGGTGTTTAATATTTAATAGATTGTTTTTATCTTTCCAATCCTTATGTGGAATGGAGGTTATATTATATTGTATATTCTTAAAAAATCTATTATATTTATATCAATCAAGATGAAACTAACATTTTTGGGCAAAACCAATAAACATTAGGAATTTAGGTCACGCTTTGAAATTTTATTGGACATGGTCAACAAAGTTATGATGAATTTATGATCAGAGGAAACTCATGCTTGAATATTCGTCATCAATCAATGTTTTTAATATCACCTTACCTAATATTTTCCTTAAACTAATGTGGATTCTTTTTAAAAATCTATTACTACGAACTTTCAACGCCTTAAAAAGATTATTAATTTAATTAACAAATTTAAAACGGTAAAATAAGATAATAAATTGTGGAATAATTTCAATATGGATGGAGTGTTCACATTTTCCATGCCAAGCTCCTTGCATATTTTTTAGGCATTATTTGGGTTCATCATTCTTAAATTAACGAATTAAATGTTAATTGCAGCTATGCATATTCCAATCAATTGCAAGTTTTCAAACGTTTTAAGCAATATTCAATGTTAAACAGTTTCAAAAGTTTTTAAATGTTCCAACATCTTGGTATCAAAACGGATTTGGAACATGCTCTTCAGATGAATCGATTGGAGAAACTTTTGCTTAACGATTATCTTGTGACTAATGATGCTTCAATTGGACAAGATAATGGGTAAATTGCTGGTCCAACATTTCATATGTACTTGTATATGCTCCACCATATTGGACTCAAAATGGATTTGGAATGGGTTTTGTATATGAATCAATTGAAGAAACTTTTGCTTAACCAATTTCTTAACCGACAGGTAAACCAATTGGGTCAACTTATAGCTCTTCTACTAAGGCTTATGGTATTGGTACCAGTTATGCCTTTGCCCCTGCCTCCATAGGTTATACATATGTATTCCTATCTGGAACATCCATTAAGGGCTCCTAGGAACACATTCTAAGATTTTGGATCTTCTATGTGAAGTGCGAGCCACATATTCACGAAGTGAGCCCTTACTTCTTCCATTCCATCTGCGATCGCTAGATTAGCCTCTATGCTTCTTAATCATGTTGATTTTTATCCTCTATTCTTCTTAGTCATGTCGATTTTTCAGCCTCTAGATTCCTCTCACTGACTGGTAGGGACTTGCTACCCAAAAACTACCCTTATTTGGGAAATATTCTACGTAATAATGCCATTGGTAAGCTTACTACATGCTCAACACACTGGTATGTGAATGTAAAATTAAATGAATCTTGCTATGTTTTTTAGAAGAAAAAAAAAAGAATATATAGGTATTTTGTGCATGGGTTATTGTGTATTTGAAAGGTTTTTCTCAACAATGGTATGTTGATCATGATATGGAATGTGCATTTTTGCAATGATGTTTAGCACTTTTCCATGTCAATGTAAACCATAGAGTTACTGTGACCATAAAATGTTGTATTGAGGTGGATTTACTTAAGGGTTATGATATTAAGCTAGGTCTCTCCACAGGTTGTGATATTAAGGTAAACCTCAATAGTGACACTTGTTTTATGGGCTACTTGTTGGAACTATATTTAACTTTGTCAAAATTTGATAGCTCGCTAAAACCATATTTAACTTTGTTGAATTGGGCTTAAAGTCATGAATGGTGATTGTAAAACCTAAAGATTCTAGTGTTATCCAAGAGTGTCATGCTTTAGGTCAGATTGTTGTTAGACTTTGAAGTTATATTTGGTTAGAATTTGAAATATGGGGTTTTTAAGAGGATAAGGTTATGTTGAGTTAGACTTCGAATTTTACCACTGTTATTGGAATTGAGTTGAGCATATCCATATTTGTTGGAGTTTTTGTCAATGCAACCTACTATCTTGAGATTGATTGTTATGGAATGATCAAAACTAATATAGTTATAGGGACTTTACAAGCTTGCTAATTTTACAAAGATATGAACCTATAGAAAAAATGCTTCACAATGGATACACACTTAACCAAAAAGACAAAACCCACAAAGGATGAAGCCATAAAATATTGGAGGATTAGTATTTCTCTATGTAGGTATATACAAGTTTAAAGGTTTCTTGCACACCCAGTATGCTGTTGTTGAAACTTGTTCCATTATTTCTTGTGTATTTTGTGTGTATTTTGCATTCATTAAGAAACAAAAACTTTGCCAATAATATAGTTGAAATATCTAGTTACTTGTAGCTCTTTTCCTTGGCTTCCTTCAAATAGAGTGGCATTAACATTGATTTTGATCAAGCGACCTTAGGAAGCATGTAACCTAATCTCATGTACTTAACAATTTCCTCATATTTCAATTCTATAAAAGAATTTTATTTATTTAAATGCAAATTTTAAATATATATTTTTTTCGACTGGAATACATAGTCCTTGGGAAACATGCTAGGTACTTCCCATCATTTTGAGGATGGTACCCAGGGTAAACCATGTTTTTAAGGGCACTAGGCTAGTACAATGAGATGCTCGTTAAGAGGTTCAACAATACACTCATATAAGAGCTCAACATGTCAGTTACAATAATCGAACTTGGGTGGGGAGGGTAACAATCATTCCTTCGAACCACCCGAGCTACATCCAATGGACACAATTTTGAAATAATTACAAAACCTTTTGAAAAAAAATCTTTTCTTTCTTTTAAAGTGTGTACCTTGTTTATTTTGTCATGCGTGTCAAATAAAAAGGGAAAAAATGTTGTCTTTCACTTTGTTGAAAGGAATGTATTAACTTTTATGGTATTTCCTCACCATTTTGATCACCTTGTCATATCTTGAAGAAAATTTCTATCCCTCACAATGTTGATTTCCTTGTTGCACGACGTTAACTATGGTTGGTTGCATAATGTCAATCAAAAGTTTGTTCAACACTAGACAAGATAATCCTTTCGCAAACATAAACCCAACCAAATAGTGTGATTCATAGCCATTATTCAACCAACCTATTTCAATAGTTGTTTTTTCCTTTTATTCAAGGTGATATTATAACAACTCTTCTCGTTTTTATTTGAAAATAACTAGAAATATATCCACCCTTTAAATTAAAATTAAACCATACAATCGTTAATCTATTATTAAATTTTGCAAACAAAGGATGCCTAGTATGTTTGGGGACAATGCTTTAATTTTGTATAATCCTGCTTGTTCCAATAATGTTAAATCACCTTCAAAAACAAAGCTATTATGCAATAAATCATTGACTAACATGGACAGCTTGTTATAATTGTCAACATTCCAAATAATTTGGTACCTCACATCCTACCATTCCTTTGGTGTTGGATGAGTGTTCTCATTACCAAATTTGAACTCGTTGATAAATTGCCATATGAGAGAGGTGATGTAGAGTATCCCTCATTATAGGATGATAGAGTATCATTCAGAATATTCCCATGATATTTAGTAAATAGAGACTTGCACCCATTACTAGCCTCGAGGTCATTGCAACAACAAATGATACATACACAATTGCCTAAGTAGAAAATATTCTCACTTGTTGCTAACAATATAACTATCAATATGAAGTGCACCTAAAAGATAAGAAATCTAAAAACAATACAACAATTGTAAGAGTTGATTTTATGACACTTTTGGTTTTGCTTTAATTTAAAAAAAAAATCATGTTATTGGTTTCAAGAGACACTCAGATGTTTTATCTAGACACCACCCCCCCACCAAAAGAAGAAGAAAAAAAACTAATATACTTTGCATTTTTTCTAGATACAATTCAACACTTCATATAAACAATTTGTATCTACAAATCCAAGTACAATTATCTTTGGGTTCTACTCCCATGTATCTATTGAAAAACATTGTGGGAAATGGGCATAAATGCTACCATAATTTGCGAAGTGGTTTATCAACTTTTATTAATCCTCTAACTAATCACATGGAAATAGTAAATTTAGATATCTTTACCAATAGAATTTTATTTCAATGTCTTGGAAATATCATTCACTTAAACTCACCATGTTTTGAGGAACAAATAAAACACCACTCAATGTAGGGTGATGGAATACTAAATGAAAAGATGTTTTACACAATTTGCAACAATTTTATTCTGGCACCTTCTGTTTCCAATTGGATCAACTCATTGTGCTCATTGCAACAATATCAAACTATTTTACTATGATCATAATCGCCTCCAGTGCATAGTGGGAAAATAGAACCATAAGATCAACTGCACTTTGTGGAATCCACTACACCAACAAGTATTTCTTGTACTTGTTGTAATCTCTTGTGGAAAATAAGAGTAGGACATCTCAACCACTTTGCATGAGTTGTGAAATTCACATCTAAATGGTTCTTTCAAAATAATAGTTGACAATTTCATCCTTGATATCAAGCAAGTTTGATTTTATGCCTTTACTTTACCCTTGCTACTATGTGATTCAAATGAAGGGGAAAAATGTTGTTTACAACAATGTAATGCACACATTGCTAGGCTTAGAGCTATAAAAAAAAAATCACTTGTGTTCAATTAAACAAGAGAAAAATAAAGTTATGTTGGAGCATTTATGCTACATGTTTCGAATTTCTTGTACTTTTTACAAGGAAATGTTTCATATGTCATTATAGTTTGTTAAACCAAATCCATAGACCTTGATACTTTTAACCATTATCGCATGCAAATTTTATAAAGTATATCACAGAGTTAATGAATTTTGGAGATTGCAACAAGTCTAGTTTTGAGTTGGCGTGCATTGGTCTTTACACCTTTCATAACATCACTTTTTTCTCACTTGAAAAAGTTCTCCTGATCTTGATATTCTATTGAATCAAAGAAAAGTAATGTACAATCAAATATATCATGTTGTAGCTACATCTCTAAGGTAGAGATGAGAGATCTTGTGTATTTGGTTGGTTGTGGAGCCCGACATTAAAGATCATAGATGTTATTGTTCAATCGTGTTTGTACCCCAATTTTACTGTACACTCGTCCCAGCAGGGGGTGGGGGGTTGGGGCATTGTCCCCTCATGGGGGTCCAGGGGCTAGCGGGCCCCTAGCGAGGGTTCAAGGGTGAAGCCCCCAAAATAACTTTTTAGGATGTTTGTTGGCCAACAGTTTACATACCCATGGTAATTCCCCTATGAAAGGAAAGCATAGTAGTACGGTTGTGTATTGTATTGTAGCATTGTAAAACAATCATTGTGATTTTGTGAGAGAGTGAAGAGGAAGTGCAATAGGGTTGATGCAGGTTGTATCCCTTCATTTTGTTGGATGGTATAATAATAAAGGACTGACAATTTCCGTGTGGACATATCCCATCTTGGGTGAACCACGTTATATGTGTCTCTCTCTTGTAATGTATTTTAATATTTGCATCTTGTTTATTGTTTATTTTTATTGCTCTGCAATCCTGTTTTTCTAACAATTGGCATCAGAGCCAAAAGGTCTATTTGGCTGGTAAACTCACAGGAAAGAAGGGTTTATGGTTCGAGTGGGAGCAATGGAAAAAGAAGGAAAATTTAGGATCGAGAAATTTAATGGCCAAAACTACTAGTTATGGAAGATGTAAATGGAGGACTATCTGTACCAGAAGGATCAATACCTATCGTTGGGAAGAAAAACAAAATAGTCAGCGACTATGAAGGATGAATAATGGGAGGTTCTTGATAGAAAGGAACTGGGAACAATATGCTTGTTCCTAGCTTTGTCGATGGCTTTCATATCTCAAAAGAAAGGACAATAGAGGGTGTGATGAGTGCATTGGCTAAGCTCTATGAAAAACCCTCGGCTTCCAACAAGATATTTTAATGAAGCACTTATTTAATATGAATATGTCATAAGGTGGATCTGTTGTTGACTGTTTAAATGAATTTAATACGCTTACTAGTCAACTAAGTTCTGTAAAAGTGAACTTTGAAGATGAGGTTAGGGATCTTCTAATCTTATGCCCATTGCCAAAAAGATGGAACAAATTGGTCATGGAAGTAAGTAACTCTATCCCTAGTTCAAGCACTTTGAAATTTGATGATGTTGTAGGTGTTATTATTAGCGAGGAAATGCTAAGAAAAATCAGAGGTGAGACATCAGGTAATGCATTGAAAATGGAGAACAAAGGAAGACAAAGAGAGAGAGGAAGGAGCCTAGGTAACTGCAACAAGTATAGAAAGGGTAGATCCAAGTATATATTTGGAAAGATAGAATGATGGAACTGTGGTAAGAGAGGATATTTGAAGAAAGATTGCAGAGATTCAAAGAAGAAAGGATACTGGCAGCAGGAAACTACTCAGGAAGCAAATGTAGCAGGTGATGTGTTACAAGATGCTTTAATTATTGCATTATATAATACTAGTGATTATTGGGTAGTAAGATTCAGGAGCTTCATGTCATGCTACAGCCCATAGGAAATTCTTTCATGATTATGTTCTAGGTGATTTTGGACATGTTTTATGGGGGGTTGATGAACCATGTAAAATTGTTGGAATGGGTAAGGTGCGGATTAAGTTAAATAATGGAAATGAATGGCTACTAAAATATGTAAGGTATATTCCATCTATTAAAAGAAATATGATCTCAACAGGGCAGTTGAGAGATAGCGATTGTTTGTCTACATTTGGAAAAATGTGGTGGAAGATCACTAAAGGAGAATTGGTAATAGCAAAAGGAGATAGGATAGGTATGTTGTATTTATGTCCTCATAATACTGATTATACTATCTTTGTAACTTCCACAGAAATAGGTGCAATGTTCTGGAATCGTAGGCTTGGCCACATGAGTGAGAAGGGGATGCGGATTCTCCACTCAAGGAAATTCCTTCCAAATTTGAAGCAGGTAAGTTTGGAATTCTGTGAGAGATGTGTTTATGGAAAATAGAAGAGAGTTAGATTTCTCATGGTTGGGAAATAGAATAAGAGTGAAAAGTTATATCTTGTGCATACAGATATATGGGAACTAGATCAAGTACAATCTCATGGTGGTTCTCATTATTATGTTACTTTTATTGATGATGCAACTAGAAAAACTTGGGTTTATTGCATTAGACAGAAATTTGATGTGTTTGCTACTTTTAAGAAGTGGAAGGCTTTGGTTGAGAATGAGACAGGGAAAAGGTTGAAATGTCTCATATATGATAATGGAGGTGAATACTGTAGCAAGGAGTTTGATAGTTACTATTCATACCATGGGATACGTAGAGAGAATACAATTCCAGGAACACCACAAGAAAACGGTGTGTCATAAAGGATGAACATAATGATCATGGAGCGTGCAAGGTGCGTGAGATTGCATGCATGGTTGCCCTTACAACTTTGGGATGATGTTATAGATATTGTTGTTTAATTAATAAACAAAGGACTTTCAAGAGCTTTGGATGGTGGAATTACAAAGGAGGCATGGACAAGTAAAAAGGTAAACTACTAATTTCTCATAAATTTTGGTTGTGAAGCATTTTTCCATATTGATAAAGGAAATAGACCAAAGATTGAGGCTAAATCCAAGAAATGTACCTTTATTGGATACGGGGTTAATGATTTTGGTTATCGCTTATGGGATTATGAAAGTCACAAAACCATTAGGAGTAGAAATGTAGTATTCAATCAAAATGTTATGTACAAAGATTAGTTGTAGGGAAGGAAAGAGGAAAAGGAAAACACAGAGTACACAATTCTTAATGAAATCAAAGGAAATGAACTTTCGAAGGCAACATAAAAGGGAAGGATAATTTGGTTTGTAGGTTGAACAAGAGCTTGTATGACCTGAAGTAAGATCCAAGGCAGTGGTATTTAAAATTTGATAAGTTTATGAAAAAATAGGGTTATAGTAGATGCCATTATGACCACTTTGTTTATTTCAAGAGGCTAGATAATGGAAGATATATTATCTTGTTATTGTATGCGGATGACATGTTTGTTGCAGGGTGTAACATACTTGACATAAATGTGCTCAAAAGGAAACTAGCTAAATCATTTGTGATGAAAGAATTGGCTGCTACAAAGCAAATACTTCATATGAGAATAACAAGAGACAAGAAAAATCAGAAATTGACATTGTCTCAAGGTGAGTACATAGAAAAGGTGTTGGGGAGGTTTAGAATGCAGAATGCAAAACCAGTTAGTACACCTTTGTCCATCTATTTCAAACTAAGTAAGGAGATGTGTCCCAAGACACCGAAATAGATAGAACACATGTCCAAGGTTCCCATAGATTGAAAATGTAGTGGGATTTGTGAACAAGTATATGAACAATCTAGGTAAAGAGAATTGGAAAGTAGTACAATATATTCTCAAGTATTTGAGAGGTACCACTTCTCATGCATTATGTTTTGGAGGTTCAGACACTATTCTACATGGATATGTTGATGCATATATGATGGGTGATAAAGATAACATGAGGAGCACCACAGGGTATGTCTTTATTGTGGGTGGAACAATAGTAAGTTCTAATTCAAAACTACAAAAGGTTGTTTCACTTTTAACAATGGAAGCAGAGTATGTTGCTGCTACAGAGGATAGTAAAGAGATGATTTGGTTGTAGAGGTTCATGGAGGAATTGGGTAAGAACCAAGAGAATAAAAGGCTGTATAGTGGAAGCTAAAGTGCCATTCATATTACAAATAAATCATCCTTTCATTTGAATACTAAACATACACATCTCAAGTACCAGTTCATAATATTTGTTCTGGAAGATGAATTGTTAAAATTGGAAAAGATACATACTAGCCAAAATTCCGCAGACATGTTGACAAAAGTAGTAACCAGAGAGAAGCTAAGTTCCTACTATATTTCGGATGGCCTTCAAGCATGAAGGTGAAGAAGAGAAATTTTCCTAGTCCAAGGTTCAAAGCATAGTCTAGCAAGTGCAACAGCGGTGGATTTGTTGTGATTAGTCTCCAAGTGTGAGATTGTTGGTTATGGAGCATGATGTTCCAGATTTAGAGATGTTATATTCAGTTATGTTTGTACCCAATTTTATTGTACAATTTTCCCAGCAGGGGGGTGTGGGGGAACATCGTCCCCGGTGGGGGTCCGGGGGATTTCGGACCCTCGACGAGGGTTTGGGGGTGAATCCCCCAAAATATTTTTTTGGTATGTTTGTTGGCCAACAGTTTATGGACCCATAGTATTGGGTGACCCATGGTATTTTTCCATTGTAATTCCCCTATAAAATGAAATCATTGTAATATGATTGTGTATTGTATTGTAGCATTGTAAAACAATCTCTATGATTGTGTGAGAGAGACTACGAGGGAGTGAAGAGTAAGTGCAGCAGGGTTGCTGCAGGTTGTATCCCTTCATTTTGATGGATGGTATAATAATAAAGGACTGGAAATTTTTGTGTGGACGTAGCCCATCTTGGGTGAACCACATTATATATGTGTCTCTCTTGTAATGTATTTTAATATTTGCATCTTGTTTGTTGTTTATTGTTATTGCTCTATGATCATGTTTTTCTAACATATATAAAATATTCATTATGATTATGTTTTCATATATTACAAAACGTATCATAACTAAACATGAAGTTTATACTAAACCACAAAAACGTTATCAACTCACGACAGTCCTACAACAACATATAATTCCATTGAGTACAAAATGTTATCCCATAATATGAAATGATTCAGAGCACCCAATACTCCAAAATTTTAGTAAAAGAACTTTGTCCCTTCATGGACACATACTCCCTCAATCTACTCCTGAAAATGTAGAATCCCTCCCTATATTGCAATCCTTTCTTTGATAATGATTCAACTTGCATACTAAATTCATGATGAACATGTTGTACCTTAAGAAGTGAAAAACGAGACGCAAACTCTTTGGTTCTACAGATCCAATGAGATAGGTCCAAAGCACTCGATTTAGATATGCCTAGGTGCCAATTGATAATCACCATGGAGTCCCCAAATACTAGGATCATAGGGATGCCAATAGTCCAATCAAAGTGTAGTAAGCACCAAACTGCAAGTATCTCGGCTTTAGTGTTTATAGCACGACCACATCCTAACCAAATATGGAAATGGTGTCCATTATTAATCTTCAAAGGCACTCCACAGCCCCCATCACCCCTCTAAGCAGCCCCATCAAAAAATCCAGTTGCAAAACCATTAAACAGAGACGATCCAATCAAAATATAGTATTTTTTGATATGAGTATCTTGGTTGTACTCCTTGAATCTCCCTACATCTTTCAAATCACATAGTTGATAATCAAGAGGTTTATCTTGGAAAATTAACAAATTTCGCATAAGCTAAATATGCCACCAGATGAAGATCGAAAGATGCTCAAAAATTTTAACAGCTCGATGCCAATCCTCTAAACAATGGTCAATGGGACCTGATCCCTGGGTGAAATCAATATGCATGTTGTTACATTTTGTTATCAAAACCAATTGAATAAATGTGCACCAGGTAAAGATGTGATCAACAGATTCATATGCTAGATTGCATAAACAACAAACACCAGGTCCCTTCTAACCTTGTTTCTGAAGAATATCCCAGGTGATTATTTTATTCTCCAAGCATAGCCAAGAGAAACATTTCAATTTCATTGGGAACTACCACTACCACATAAGAACCCTCCACCAAGCACTAGTACCCATACAATGTGATTGTGCTAGAATATTATATGCCAATTTCGTTGTCAAGACCCCTTCTGACGTCTGCTAAGACCACACCAATGTATCTTCCATAAAGCACAATCTGATACCAACACAGTTTAAACAAGAGATGTAGTCTTCCCATTCCAATCCCCAAGTGCCAGTTAAACCCATGTCAGAAGGCCAACACGAACAAGAACCACATGAAGTATGTCCATATGAAAGAGATAATAGTTGAATTGTAGTGATGGCTCTATCAACCAAATGTTTAATGAGTTCCACGATGAGTCTACCAAGGCTACTGCAACCCACAATATGATCATTCCCTATAAAACCCCCTCCAAAACTATGATGATCCCCGCCATATTCGAGGAGGATATCTAAAGCATAGGGAAAGTGAATTTCCTTTCAAATATTCAACATTGATAACCCTCTACCAAAGACCCTTACCAGTGATGACCCTCTAGTAATTTCTCAAAACCAGGGCAGTATCAAACTAGTGAAGATTCTTAATGTCCCATCCACCCATCTCCTTGGGTTTGGACAAGCAATCCCAAGTAACTGAGTGATAACGTGAAGTCTCAACAGAACCCAACCATAGGAAATTGAAAATATGCTTTCTGATAGAATATATAATGGACTGTGGGATTAATGCCAAAGAGAACTAGTAGACTGGTATGGTAGATAAAACTGACTTCACCAAGGACAGTCGTTCTCCAAGTGATAATGATTTGTAATCCCATAAATTAATCCTCATGTCAATCCTTCTAACCAACCAAAGTCAATCCTTGGTTCTATAATTACTTTGATTTAAACTATAACCAATATTTTTTAAACCAACATCCAAATGAGATTTCTTATAATGGACGATGAGTTCCAAACCCTCATCCAATACCTCAGTAGCAGAACCATGAAAAAGTATAGTCTTTTCATGGCTAACTTCCATCCCTGTATCAATGCAAAAAGTAGTAGATCATCAACGATAAGCACTAAGCCTAGTTCTTCTTCTTTTGGACCACTGGCATCATCGACCATATCTAGATCTAAAGCTTTGGTATATACAATCAAAAGCATTAATTATATTGTTGCATTAGTAAGTTGCATTGGTGATATGGGTTAGTTTATATAGTTGGGAACCTTTCTCTCTATTTGTTACCTATCAAACATAATGAAAATGAAGAGCAGAAGCACATCACTTCCACCTTATCTAACAACCGCCTACCCATATTTATTCTTAAAGTTGATAGCCCCTGCGCATATGGTAGAAAAAACAAGAAAAATACTTTGAAGCCTCGAGTTTGGTTTGTAAGCGTGACTTGAATATAATTAATGTATTGCAATTGTTCATAAGAATCAAATAACTTTGTATCTATGAGACCATATCAGTGTATTGAATGTATCCTTCATTAGATATTTAGATATGAACACAAAACATAGCATGTTAACTAGACATCAACTTTTGACCTAATGCATGGTTAAGAAATGTTTAAACAAAATTTTAAAATTGTATTTTAATGACGGACAAAGAATTAAACAAATTTTAGAACTATCTAAACATAGGGCAGGGACTAGCTGCTCCGCAGCTTCCCTTCTTCAAATTATAAAGTGATGTCAAGGGAATCTGCAAAGTAGCTAATCCCTGCCATATGTTTAGATAGTTCTAAAATTCATTTAATTCTTTTCCTATCGTTAAAAATAATAATAATAATAATATATTATTATTATTATTATTAACCATGCATTATGTCAAAAGTCAATGTCTAGTTCACATGCTATGTTGAGAGTTCATATCTAAATATCTAATTAAGGATACAATAAAGAACCTGCCATGGTCTCATAGATACAAAGTTATTTGATTCTTATGAACAATTGGAATCCCTTAATTACCTTCAATTCATGCTTACAAGCCAAACTCGAGGCTTTGAATCCTTTTTCTTGTTTTTTCTACCATATGTGTATAAGTTTTAAACATGTGTAGAGAAGCAAAGCATACAAATTCTTTTAAGCAAAATAGAGATTACACCACAACATTCACACATAAACATAGATATTTACCCTAGAAACCCTTAACCGAGAAAACCAACAAACCTGGGAGCCACACCTCGTATTTTTTCATTATCATTATGAATCCATCACAATACAATATAGGTATTTTGTAGCTTCCAATACCCTAATCCATTAACCCATATTAGGAAATAGACCCCAATCCCTTAACCATGATTAAATTATATATTTTTAGAAAATTCCCAAAAACGGGATTGTCAAACACAACGCTGACAGATGCACCTCCCATCCACACACACATGCAAAGAATATAACATATACCCAACATTCTCCCACTTGTTGTTTTCTTTACATAGTAATGAGTGATGTACTCATAAAGTCATGTACTTATTTGTATTGACATACTTTGTTAATGACTCTGCAACATTTTTCAAGGTGTCAACCTTCTCCAGCAACACCTTCTTGTCTTCAACCATATCTCTCACAAAGTGATATTGCTCATCAATATGCTTTGTCTTAGCATGATAAGCAAGGTTCTTTTCTAGGAAGATTGCACTTTGGCTATCACAATCTAGCCTTTCAACTTTCTATACAAACCCAATACTTGAACACAATCTTTGCAACCATATGGCTTCTTTGCTTACATGAGTGGCTGCCATGTATTTAGTTGATGTAGTTGAGAATGCAACTTCAACTTGTCTCTTGCTCATCCAACTGATAGCTCCTCCAAATAGGTTAAACACATACCCACTTGTAAATATTCTGCGATCAAGATCTCCAGCCCAGTATGCATCAACAAATACATGTACATTTATTACTCTATCTAGTCCAGATCTTCCTTGGTAGCATATTGCATAATATGTGGTGCCACGCAAATATCTAAAGGCCCTCTTTATAGTTGTCCAATGCTCCTTTCATGGTTTTGACATATATATGCTCAAAACTCCCATTCCATGAGCAATGTATGGTCTAGTATAGACCATTGCATACATCAAACTACCAATTACACTGTCATATGGAACTCGTGACATGTCTTCTTCTTCTTCCTGTGTCTTGGGACACTTCTCTACAAATAACTTTACACCTACAAGAATAGGAACCTTAACCGACTTACTTTCATGCATGTTAAATCTATGTAGTATAGTCTCAACATATTTTCTTTGATGTAAACTCATCATCTTGTTTGCACAATCTCTTCTTATCTCCATTCCTAGAATGAAGATTGTAGCACCGAGATATTTCATATCAAATTTGGAGGACAATTGAGACTTCACCTCCTTTATAACATCTTTGTTGTTTCCAATAAGCAACATGACATCAACATATAGTATTATGTTTATGAAGTGATTACCAATTTGTTTGTAGTATACACAGTGATCAACTTTGCTTCTCACAAACCCCAATCCAAATATGTATGTGTCAAACTTTTAGTACCGCATCCTTAGAGATTGCTTTAGACCATAAAGGGACTTCTTTAATTTACATACCATCTCTTTCTTTCCCTTTAATATGAACCCTTCTTATTGTTTCATGTAGATTTCTTCTTCCAGATCCCCATGTAAGAGAGTTGTCTTCAGATCCATCTGCTCTACTTCAAGATCAAAAGCAACTGCAATAGAAAGAATAAATCTAATAGAAGTTAGTTTTGCAACTAAAGAAAATATTTCACTACAATCAATTCCCTCCACTTGAGAATATACCCTTGCTATCAAGCAGGCTTTGTACTTCTCCACTTTACCTTTTGCATTCAACTTCTTTTAAAACAACCATTTACTCCCAATGACTTTTCTTCCATCTGGTAACTGGACTAGATTCCAAGCTTCTTTTTTTTCCAAGGCATCCATTTATTCAACCATGGTCTTCTTCCAGAGATCACTATCCTCTGAATCAAAAACTTCCTTCACATTTCTAGGATCATCATCAGTAATAAACAAAGCAAAATGAACCAAAATCGAGAGGGGAATACCTTTTTGGTTTCCTTCTTTATCGATATGATCTCCTCAAAACTGGGGTATGAGGTTCTTCTTCTTCTATTGAGTCAGATTCTTCACCTTCTAACTCAAACTCTATTTTATTTGGTTCCTTTTTCATTGGATTCACTTCCTGTCTGGGGACTTCTTTGACCTCTCTAAAGACAACATCTCGACTGTAAACAATATTCTTAGTTACATGATTCCAAAGCTTATAACCTTTCATGCCATCTTTGTAGCCAATAAAGATACACTTCTCAGCTTTGGTAGCCAACTTGCTCCTTTTCTCCTTTGGAACATGTACGTAAGCAACACAACCAAAAATTTTGAGATGCTTAATATAGGGTTTCTTACCAGTCCATACCTCTTATGGAGTTTTTTCAACCAATGTTGATGTGGGTGATCAATTTACCAAGTAACATGATGTCTCCAGTGCCTCTGCCCATAATTCTTGTCCTATCCCAACACTTCTTAGCATGCTTATTTCATTTTCCATCAACGTCCTATTCATCCTCTCAACAACTCCATTATGTTGAGGTCTGTATGGAGTAGTCTTCTGCCTTTCTATACCACACTTCTTACAAAAGTCCTCAAATTCATTCTCGCATAACTCTCCACCATTATCTGTCCTCAACACCTTTATTTTATTTTCTGACTGATTTTCGACAAGAGCCTTAAATTATTTAAACTAAGCAAATAACTCATATTTATTTCGAAGGAAATAAATCCATGTGTTCCTTGAGAAATCATTTATAAATGAAACATAATACACATATCTTGGAACATGTACAGGTCCAAATACATCACTGTGTACTAAATCTAGAATTCCCTTTGCTCTTGTAGCACCATATGCAAATCTTACTCGATTATGTTTTCCATATATGCAATGTTCACAAAAATCAAAATCCAGAGTGCAATCAGTCATACCTTTAACCATACCTTTACCTTGTGATGCTCGAAGGCCCTTTTCTCCGATATGCCCCAATCTTTGATGCTATAACATTGTCTTTCCTCCTGATGCAGTCAAGGTTCTGTCATCTTTACCTCCTTCCTCAAGCACAATAGAACTGTTACATTAATCAATGATGGTTCTTCCCAATAGTGTTTACATAGATCCATACCAAACTCCCCTCATCAATACCATTGATCCTCGAACCATTTTGCAACCAACATCTCCACACAAA
This sequence comes from Pseudotsuga menziesii, assembly GCA_001517045.1. Classification (NCBI taxonomy): domain Eukaryota; kingdom Viridiplantae; phylum Streptophyta; class Pinopsida; order Pinales; family Pinaceae; genus Pseudotsuga; species Pseudotsuga menziesii. The sequence continues at coordinate 240,954 of LPNX010465158.1, read as the reverse complement.
GTCTTTACACCTGCAACATCCATATTTCCGACATATATCAATTTTCTTGCTAGATTTGGAATGTGTAGCACTCCAGGTAGAGTTCTAATCCTTCCATCCTTCAGTTTTAGCTTGACTCTACCACGTCCATTGATATTGGTTGGTGAATCATCTCTAAGTATACATCTCCTCCATTGTACTTTTCATATTCACATAACCACTCCCTATGATGGGTCATATGACATGACGCACCTTAATTAATCAACCATATATCATGTTCTGAATTATTACTCGTGGAATCTAGGTACACATCCACTCCTTCTTCTTCTGAGGTCTTTTCCTCTGTGGTACACATCCTCAGATCCCTTTGCTTTCTCAGCATTTTTAGATTTGCAATCCTTTTTATAGTGCCCAACTTTACCGCATTTCCAACACTTCCTTATTCCTTTTCCTACGGATTTAGATCTCCCCCATATCCTTTATTTTTGTTTCTCTCTTGGGGGTGACCTCTCACAGAAAAGGAATTCATGCTATGACTATCCATGGTTTTCCACCTCATCTCTTCTTGTAGTAAGGATGATACTATTTCATCAGTTTTTAAGGTCGCTTGAGTAGCACTACCTATTGCAACAATCAGGTTGTCACAGGAAGCTTGCAAAGAACACAACAATGTAATATATTTATCTTCTTCAGCCATTTTAATACCAATAGAGGTTATCTTACTTAGCAAAGTATTGTAGACATTCATATGTGTTAGTTTTTCTTTATATCTGATTCGTTTACCTAGGATCCTTATATGAAAGAATAACAAGTACAACAAGATGTATAAGATATAAAAGATACACGAGACACAAATATTTTCACCGCGGAAACTATAAAGGAGAAAACCCCACAAACTTCTTCATAATAGTAACATGATCAAAAGCATTAATAAGAAGTATTCAACAACTATCTGTCTCTCCTCCCTTTTCTCTCTCTCTCTCTCTATCTCTCATGCAAACTTTAGAGTGTGAGGTGTGTATAAATGAGGGATATCACCTCCCTATTTATACCCTTTCAAGTCACTGACCAAACATAAGACTGGGGCCCACATGTCTTCCCTAACATGGATGATTTCTCCCATAGAGGCTCCAAATACACATTACATAATGTTATACTGGGGGCTATTGCCTCGACTTACAACTGAGGTTGTACCTCAAGGTCTAGACACAATTAAGACATCCCGCAAGGGGGTAAACACATCCCCAATGGGGGTACAACAACATATAATGATAATACACATCAAAATATCTTCCGAAGTTACAAATACATCAACAAGATGCTTCATTACAGTGCCATTTTCATTCATTATGAGGTGAAACTGTTTCTTTTGCAGAAACAACTTCTTCACAAGGGATTTTGATTGATACAAACTCCCTAGTTTCCCCCAAATATTTACTGCGCTATCTTCACCAGATACGTTCAACAACACAGATTTTGATAAGCACAATCGTATTGTACTCCTTTCCCTTCTTTTTAATTTATCCCATTCATATTGTGACGTTGCAGTGGGTTTAGTACCTGGATTCACAACAATCCATTGCTCTCGATCTACAAGAAGATCCTCCATTTTGAGCTTCCATATCTCAAAATTATGTCTTTTAAATTTTGCAATATTAATTCTTGAACTACTTGTCATTCTCTTTCAATGCACAAATCAACACTGCAAATCTCCCATTGAACCCGGGTTTATCACAGACCCAAGATCTATCAACCGCGTTGAACCCTCAACAACAAAGGTGTCCCCCCGGTGCTAACAATCGAGCTTTGATACCACATGTAAGTTTTAAACCTATGCAGATAAGCAAAGAATATATATTATTTTAAGCAAAACAGAGATTATGCCACAACATTCACACATAAACACAGAGATTTACCTTGGAAACCCTTAACTGGGAAAACCAACAAACCTTGGAGCCACACCTCCTAATTTTTCATTGTCATTATGAATCCCTTACAATACAATATAGGTATTTTGTAGCCTTCAATACCCTAATCCATTAACACATATTAGAAAAATATACCCCAATCCCTTAACTGGGATTAAATTACATAATTTTAGAAAAATCCCAAAATAGGATCATCAGACATAGCGCTGACAGGCGCAGACGTAGCGCTGACAGGCGCACATCCCCTCCACACGCACATGCAAAGAATATAACATATACCCAACAATGCGCAGGGGATATCAAATTTAATTCTAGATATGGGTGGGGGGTTGTTAGATAAGCTGGCAATGATGTGCTTCTGCTCTCCATTTTCATTATGTTTGATAGCTGGAAAATAGAGAGAAAGGTACCCAACTCTAGAAACTAACCCATATCACCAATGCAACTTGCCAATGCAACATTATAAATAATGCTTGTGATTATATAGACTGAAGCTTTAGAACTAGATCTGGTTGATGATGCCAGTGATCCAAGAAGAACTAGGCTTAATGGTTATCTTTGCCTAGTGTTTATACCAGGTTCTTATTAAACTAATCTAGTGCTTTAATCTTAGCTTAGTGCTTATGTTGTCTAGTGTTTATAACAGGTTCTTATTAAACCAATCTAGTGCTTTAATCTTAGCTTTGTGCTTATGTTGTCTAGTGTTTATACCCAATATTTATACCTAGTTCTTAGTGCTTATACCTACTGATTAATTTTCCCAATCAGCTAGGATGTGCAAATTTTAATAAAAATTGGTGGATTGGAATAAAATGTACAATTTTGAGGAAAACGTTATCAGTATTGCATCATATAATAAATGGAGCATAATGCATTTCCCTATCCATGATGCCAGAAAATTACCAATTTTAGGTCGTTGGTTCTAAGGATTCAAGCTAACCATCTTCATTGGTTTTGTCCTCTTTCTTGGTTCTGTTCATCAATACTAAATAACAATTCAGGCGAAATACTGTTTTTCGAAAGCCTCTTTGTTTCATTCATAATATTTTTCTATTAAACCAATCATTCCTATTTCAATTCTTATCCCATATATCTTTATGATTAATTACTAAACATATATTAACCTTAAATTTCATTTCTTCTATTACATAGCATATTCATATATATTTGCAAATTCTAAAAATAATGGTGTTGTAACCTTTCACAATCCTGCATCCTACCCACATGCTTATCTTCTTACATATGTTATGTTATAAGTTAAACCCATATAAGAATAATTTACTTCTAGAAGGTATTGATCAATTTTTTCCAATCCTGTACAAAGTTAATTGTGGATTTAAAGTTTATTGCAAATGGTATTTCTTGAAGTTATATCCATTCATATATTATTTCGACTATTTTCCCTCTAGTGTATCTTTTTAAACTATCTAAATTCTACGTTTTATTTTCATTGTAATTTTTTTTTCTGAGAATGAAAAAACAACCGGTGTACAAAGATCCATATAAAAATCTTGCATATGGCCAAGTAGGCATGGTTCACATAAATAAGGGTTGTATTCCGCCACTTTAAATTTGAAACGTTGTAATTACATTTTACAACAAACTAGAAATGATTGATACGGTGGATTCCCTATATTTTTCTCCAACAAACGTCCATAGATTGGCAGCTTGAAAAACATTGATACAAAAAACAAAAATGTTTTCTCAAGTGTCAATCCAGAAAACCTCTAAAACCACTAGGTTCAATCTCAATCTCCACACCTGCAATATGTTCCCATCTATGCCAGATACATTCCCTTAGATGGAGACCCCTTTTTAAGAGAATGTTCACTTCTTGGTTATTTCACGATAGATATGATGAAAAGTGAAGAGTTGAAATAAGTATAGAAACCTCAAGACATCATCATATAAAAGGGCTAGGTAAATGTTGTTGGGGCGCCTTCTATTGCTAATCCATTCAATAACCAACTTTGGATCACCCAAAATTTGTACCCGCTGAACATGTAAGTGGACAGCCAAATAAAGGCCTAATCTTAGAGTTTGTAACTTCGTAGATTTATTTGTGGCATGACCTAGACCTAAAATGAACGATATTTGGTAGGATGTTGAGAGATGGAGTGTGCCTCTTGCACCACCAATAGGAGGGTGGAGGAGAGCAACTCCATTAAAAAAAGAAGGAAAGGTTGATCAATACTAATAGTATTTTTCCTGTGAATCCTCTATGTCGATATGAACTCAGAGAACAAGTTAAAAAAAGAAAGGCCATTTGATGCACATATGTAAGGGGAGGTCACCTTATCCTCAAATATGAATTCCTAGCATTCCAGATACTCCAACTAGTGATAGTTGGAAGAGATTTGAAATCCTTGTAGTTAGGAGTATTGAACAAGTGAAAAAAAGCCTCCAGTATATTTTCCCCATTCCACACATAAGGGAAGCCCTTTATTTAACAAAGATGATCCTAGAATTTTTGTGAGTAGCTGCAAGACAGAAATAAGTGGTCAATACTTTCATTTGATGCATGACATAGGGGGCATTGTCTAGGTCCCACCCATTTTTTTTCATAAGAAAATCCCATATAGGTATGTGGTTAGATAAAACCAACTAGAGAATTTTTTTGCATTTTAAAGGACACTTAATCATCCATATAGTAGAATGCCGCCATTTTTGAAAGGGTGGGGTTTGCTGGGATCTCAAGACTAGATAGTCATTATTGGGGAAATAGGCCCCACTTTTAGGATTTCTTTACCATAGGATTTCATCCATCTTATCAGATAGACGAATATGAAATTCTTTTAAAGCATGAACATAAGATTCCCATAAAATTCTAAAATATCTTCTTTCAATACCCGAGATATCAACAGATAGTCATTCTTGAGTAAAATAAGTGGAGTTGATGGGGCCATGGATCTGATACAAGTAGATAATCCCTTGGTCCCGGAGGTACTCCACTAATTGAAAGGGGAACATGTGATTCCTAGAGAAACTGATCCATTGGTCTTGAGGTATTATGAACTTTATACCATTCCCAATATTCCATTCCATCCAGTCACCGATAAGGTCTAAATCTTGTAGCATTGATTTCCACATAATGGATATGTTCCTCTGAAACTTCTCTCTGATGTGAAACAACTCTTCCACTATGAGGGGGGAGATGTATTTGTTGATCACTATTGCAAACCACAAACCTTCACCTTTTAGGATCTGCCGACACCCTTTGCTGCCAGGGATTTTGAGAAGTTGTTGAGGTCTTTTAGGGCCCATCCTCCCATAGAGTTTGGCTAGGATATGGATGATCAGGAATCCTAATGGAAATAATATCCCTCGTGTGAACCCTTCGAGATGAAATTGTAACACTTTTTTTCGGATTTGATCCAAAAATCCTCTAGGAACATATGCCATCAAAATCCAATAGACTGGGATAGCCTCTAACACAAACTTTACAAAAATGAGCCTACATCCTGTTCTAAGCCACATGTTGCGCCATAACTGTAGTATTTTCTCAATATTGGAAAAAATCCAATCCCAAACCCTTTTCAAGTATGTATTTGATTTAAGCGTAAATCTCAAGTAGACAAGGCCATCATCAAGATCCACAAGGGGAAAAAACAGTTGATCGCATATCCATGCTCTTTCATCCATATAAATGTTTATAATAGAAACATAGGATTTTTTTAACATTAGTAAGAATAACCGTAGTTACAATAAAGAGATCCTAGAAACCTTTGATAAGAATGATATCTCTTCTACTACCATTTGAAAAAGTCAGGATGCCATCAACAAAAAAGAGGTGTTAGATATGAATATGAGCATTAATGTGAATGCCTTTGTAAGATCCATTCAATATGGCTTGGTGGATCAATCTTCCTAGAACTTCCATCACCAGGAGGAAATGTAATGGGGTTAGGGGGAAACCTTGTATAGGTCCCCTCCTTGGTATGAAGAAAGGATATGTAGAACCATTAATAAGAACTGTGAAAAAAATAGTGCAGACACATGACATAATCCAATTAACCATATGTAGGTTGAAACCAATATGGAGAAGGACTAGTTCCAGGAAGATCCAATCGACTCTGTCATATGCCTTAGACAGATAAGCTTTGATGATGACCACTGGGAGGTGTTTAGTATTTTACAGAGTGTAAAACCTCTTAAGCAATGCCTATAATATCATGTATTTGTCTACTAGCTAGGAATGCAAATTGTTCTTGATAAATTGAATAAGAGGGCATACCCTTGATCCCGAGAGCCATGGTCTTAGCTATAATCTTATCTACACAGTTACATAGATATATAGGCATGAAAATTTCTAGATTCTATGAATGACCACATTTAGGGATCAAAGTGATGAAAGTAGAATTAAAATATGCAAGGACATTACTTGATATTCTTGAATCTTCTATGGATTTTAGAAGTTCCTTCTCAAAAAGTTCCAAGAATGCAATGGAAAATTCTACAGGCAATCCATCAAGAATTGGAATTTTGTCCCTTTGTATAGACTTGACAGTCGCCCTGAGCACTTCCAAAATATTTCCTCCATGAGAGCTTGAACTTTTTCATGACTAACATAATTGGGATATAATGCAACAATCCTTGTCATTTGGGCAATGGAGGCCGAATCATCCTCTTTATACAAATCGCTAAAGTACTAGGCACTAGCCATAGCAAGGTTCTCAAATACGGATACCGCTTCACCTTCACCATTCTCAACTTTCCAAATAGAATTCACATTTTTCCTATGCTTGATGAAGTGACGAAAATATTTAATGTTCTCGTTCCCTTTCTGCATCCATATAGCACATCTCTTCAATTGCCAGAGATCTTCATTCTCTCCTAATATTTTATTTTGTTTCGATACCAACTCTATGAAGTCCTACTTCATATCAATGGAATTGAACCCAAATGGGCTCATTGCATGAAGGATGTGAATATATCTTTCCATTGAAGCTAGTTCCTCATTCATGTTCTTTCTTTTTTTCTAACGCCCATCACATGGTTTCCACTTTTAGAGATTCATGTTTTGGAGGAATTGAATAGATGTCGAATCTTTGAGAGATGGATTCTAGGGAGTCCATGTACTTCAAACCATTTGAAAATATTATGGATCCTCCATCCATTTAGCACATATATTATAGGATTTGGGGATCTTATGATCAACAACAAAAACCTACAACATAATAAGAAAATGATTTGATTCCCCATCTGCTACAACCCATTGTTTAATACTGAATGTGTTATGTATGAAATCTTCAGACATAAGGAAGAGATCAAGCCTTTTGATAATGGAGGCCTATCCAATCCTCATATTCCCCCAGGTGGGAGTGAGTCTAACATGTACAATGTCAAAGAACATTTTCTCCTCCAACCTTCTTAAAAAATAGGAAATTAGTGGATCTTTATGAATTGTCACACTCCATATTTCACTATATCCCAAAGTGAATGTCAAAACCCCAAATTTTCCAAAAAATTTAAAATTTTCAGAATACAGATAAATTACATAAATGCAGTCACTAATTGTTTAATTAGTTATATGTTGCTGAATTCATTATCCGCATTATCTTTTGATTATGTTTATCTTTATAGAACAGTTTCTTTTCAGTTTACTGATTTGTTTTCTTCTTGCGACCACAAGGTGGAACTGTCATGAAAAACTGGGCTTACTTAGCTTTCGAGCTAACGCAGAAGTTTTTCTTCTCTTACAGACTTACAGGTAAGAGGTTCGGGTGTTGCTTATCAAATTCTAAAGTATTCAAATATATGTTCGTCGCATAAAGAAAATAATTCAGTAAAGAATATAAATGTTAAACAATTTTCAAAGCTTATCAAGGTAAATTCATTTTACTGTCCTTCATTCTAGCAAATGTAAATTTAGTTTTCTTAATGATTACTGAACTATCCGATATCTTATCGTAGTCGACAAGTGTCAAATGCCTTAACTAAATTCTTTACAAATAGAGTAAGAATGGCAGAGTTAAAGAATTAATAGTTTACTTTCAAATGTGCATAAATACATTTACAACGTAATGTATATTAATAAGGGGTATACGTATTACTGCTTCCATTTTCAACTTTTGAAGTTTAAGGGGTCTACATCTTTATTCCAAGCTGGTCTTTGAGAAGGATATACTCATGTTGATGCACAGAGTTTTGTTTACACATCAACTGTTTCAAAGCATAACTAGAGCTTACCTTCAGTAAGATAGATATCTTACTGAAAACAGGTTTTATCCTAACCCTTTTATATTCATAAGAAAAAGGCATGTCCTTAAGAGACTATAATTCTTAAAAGAATGCATGACATAATAGTTATATGGCCTAACTATTTTTTTGAAGTATAGATGAGGCCATTGAGGTTATTATGAATACTAGGATAATTGCCATAGTTTTACTCTATAAACCTCCTTTGTAACAATCCAAAGTATACTTTTACGTTAAGTATGGATATTGATTGGACTAATATTTCATATTGCAAAAAGAAGGTGCAAAAGCTTTATAAAAGAAAATGCCTTCCTTAACATACATTATAAGCTAGGGTAAGTACTATTTACCTAGGATAGAGAGAAAGATTATATTATAACTATGCCATAATAAAACTATTGTTTACCTTTGATCTACGTTTTACAATCTAACATTACAAATCTCCTTTAGAAGTATAAGTTTAAGTCTCGCACTGGAAAAGATCCATGCTAGGCTATACATAAGATTAAACTTGGTTTACGTTGATAGATATCATAACTTATATGGTAAAGGGTCGTAAGTCCCACACAATTTTGATGATTGTTATGTTAAAGTGTTAATAATAACCAATCTTATGTTTTCCATGCAGCATTGTGATGGTTTGACATTGAGGCAAGTTTATAATTGATCCTTCGATAATCAATGATTGGAATAATGTTTGATGGCGAGCTTGTCGGGACTATACGCTCAAACCCACTGCATGCAAAATATTTAACTGGTAATGTCGCATCATTGTATCCATGCATTTCACAGTTAAAAGGACAGTAATTAACCCTAGCTCATCATTCTATCCTTCGTCTTCGGCTCCTACTGCTCTGCTAAGATCTTCTCGCCTACACTTTCTCTTACCTTGACTGCTAATAAGCTCCTTCCTTGCTAGTTCTACCTGTGGACTCATCCCGAAAGCTTGGCAGAATAGTGCTGTCACGAAATTATTTGTTGCTTAGGTCTCGGTTCCGATATTTTCTCCAGGGTTTCGAACCCGCTCCATTCCGAACCTTTTCACAGTGACGAGGGTTTTCTCACTCCTAGGCCTTGTGCTAAGAGTAGTGGCCTTGTATTTCGGAGTTGTTGGGCATAGGGTTCACTGTAAACTAGTTTTCCTCCTTGTTGGGTATTCAACGATAACTCAGGTGTAAAATGCTTACTGTGCTAGTTTTGCCTCTATACGCGTTCACTGTTGATTGTTGATAGTGTTCGCAAACTTTTTCTCCCTTGCCACCAATGAGGGCTTCCTTTTTCCTTGCGCTGGTGGTTGTTTTGCAGCTTGTGGTAGGTCGTGCTACAGTAAAATTTTAAGTAAGCATACAAAACCATTATCATTTCAGTGTGTTTTCATTATACGGTTATATAATATGTAACGAGTTTAACACTTTCGTTATCTTATTTACAGGTGTTGGCCTGGCTCCCTTTGCGCGGTTAAATGCGAGGCTGAAGCAACAGTTGCAGGTCACGGTAAGCCTAGTTTTACCATGGCACTTTCTCCTTGTCCAAACCCTTATGGGATTATATGGGTTGGTCGCCGCGGCCTGAATAACCCTTGTGGGTTTTGGTTACTCTGGTTATTTAATCTGCTGTTTTTAATGAGTATTATAACCCTAGCTTAGTGCTGGGTTCTCCGGCTTCGGCCGTGAGTGTAATTTTTTGTCTTGTTTGAATACTGTGTTCATATATGTATAAATGGAAAGGCTATATAAGCCTCGTTTTGTGGATTTTATTTACGGCCGTGAGTAAATTTACTGAGTTTAGACTCCAGTTGTTAACTCTGTTGTATATTTTGGATTTGTAGGGTTTTACCCTATCTTAACAGTATTTAAAAGATAGTTACAGCTTCTTTACTTATCTTGTAAATTATGTGGCTCTACTGTAAATGGTTTTTGATTATTATTTCTAAAGTGTAAAAATTGGTTGAGCTCGATAGGTAGAGCATGACATTACTCTGATGGTTATTTTCTGTGCGTTATTGCACTTGATTTTTACCCACAATATTTAATAAATTAATACTAGGGTTTCATGTACATTCTTTTATATGAATTTACTTTATTTAAAGAATTTTAATAGTTGTTATATAGTTTATATCCTTCGGGATATAAGGTCTTTATGTTTTAACGAAGTTCTTATGTATCTGTTAGTAAATATTTTAGTGCAGAATTTAAATTTTAATTCAGGTTTACAATACTGAGATAATAAGGTTTCTTATTTACATGTTAATAATGTTTTTATAATTATATATTCATTTACATGTAAATAATATTCTTATAATTATATATTTATTAGCTTGTCCTTTTATTAAATTTTATTCGTAGAATAAGTCAGTATTTTATTACTGTGTGCTTATACTCACTGCACCAAATATTGTATATAAGTACTCTCTGTATACTATTTTGTCTTGTTTATGTTACAGGTTAATATTTAGAAAATAGAAGTAATAGAACTAAGTACTGCATTTGTCAACAACTTCAAAGTATAGGATGACATTTGTAGAATTTGTTTATGCTTAACTGAATAGAACCAAATAAATGAAACACATAGATTACTATCCATAAGTAAAATCTGAAATTCAGTAAGTCATCTGTAGAAACAAATCAACATTCTAGCTAATCTTTCTTTCAATTTTGTTTATTATACCAGCAGTAGTTAAATCTAGAAAGAAATAGACTGTAAAGCATCTTTATTTAACTTAATTCTACTCTAGTGAACTATTATACTCTTCTCTTGAATTCAATTAAGCAATAAGGTTACTGAAAGTAACTATAGTATCAAGAACTGTTTTCTCTACTTATACATACTACTATCAGTAAACAATACAACTTATTTCTCTGTTTCTATAAGACTTGACAGTTTTCAGTACAGGTTAATACTACTCCTGATACAAAGGATATTTCTTCTGAAAAACAACATAAAGAATATACTCTATAAATCCATTAACATTCTATTCTGTATTTTCATCATAATATCTTTGCTTATAATTTCACCCCTGCGCTGGAGTACGGTCTGGTCACTCCAGATGAGGAAAAACGTACGAGGGGTTTTGTTTTTCATCAAAAGATTCTATTACTAAACAAACTAAAAACAACTTCATTACTAAACCATCTAAATCTTTACATCATAAGCTACAAACATAACATTCAATCATACACAGTTATTAAAACCAAGACTGTTAGATGGCAGGACCTGTTCTTGAGCTTGGACGGCAACAACAATGGGAGGCTGTTCCTCCCTACCAACTCCTGGAGAGCGCTCAAACAACGACTCCTCAGGACCCCCGAGCTTGCTCTGGTCTCCCTGGCTGGAACTAGGTGCAACAATAATCACGTACCAGTCTTCAGACTTAATACAAACTCTGAACTTATTAGTAAGTTCTCTCAGCTAGCAAGCTATATCAAACCAAGTTACTGCAGATTATCTCTCAACACACCTTCCTTACAATTTTCCCTTTTCCCCAATGAATTCCTTGAAGACCATTCCTCCTGAATGATTCTTCTCCTGGAAAATATCTGAGCAGCCTCAGCTCTATTCATTGGGTACTTTTAAAAGATTGCCTGGGTCTTTTTGGGTTAGTTGTCATTTATTGAGCCACCTGCTCTGATCCCACTTTCTTGGGGGATCATGACCCCAAATGTAGGGAGGTTTCCACCTGCAACATATGAAGTGTTTGAGGATGCTGTCACTTGTCTTTTTCCCTCCACCTAGTTCCTCCACCAGTTTGACCAGTAACACTCTTATTAACAGCTCTCCCAAGCTGTTGTCTCCACTTTTTATTTATTAATAATAAAATATTCAGAAATACATTCCACTTCTTTTGACTCTGCTGAGTCATCAGTCTCCACTTAGCATTAAATTTAACATAATGTCTTAAGAAATCAAATTAAAATGATTGACATTATTTTACAAAAATTGGGGTATGTGACAGTGAAGTTGAGGTCCCCACCTATAATGAGTTGACCATGAGATAATATATTGAGATTGAAGAAATGCTTCCAGGATTCAAATATATTAGTGTAATGCCCTTGTATGTTGATCAAGTTGAAATTGTGACCAAAATATCTGGAGAAGAGAGTATCCCCATAATCGATACTAAACCCCAGGAATTGATAATGAGATATTCCCTCCTAATCCAACCAGTCACAATACCTCCAAATCTACCAGATGCATTAATGCTGACAAAATCCCATCCTGATAGAAGAATTTTGAGATCGCTAATAAGAGCATCACTACTGTGAATGCTTTCTTAAATAAAAAGAAAGTCGAGCTTTTATCGAGCAATAAGTCTCTTTAGGGTTAGTCTTTTTGCATGCATCCCCAACCCACAACTATTGTATGAGAGGTCTAGCATTAAGTAACCTTGTGATGGGAATAAACTACTCTAAGAGTCCCATGGATGGTTTTTTGAACACCAAATCAAATTTCTCATAGGGCTTGGTCATGCATAGAGGCTAGTGTCGATATACAACCCCTAAGTCTTGGAGAGGATTGTTGCTTGTTTGATACTGACGTGGTGTAGATGTCGGAAGGGGTAGTCACTCACTTAGATGAATGAATGTCGTAGCTTCTTTCAAATACTAGATATGGTTGGGCTTGTAGGGATTGACTAGGAGTGGTGGAAACCTAAATAGGAGGAGTTTCAGGGATCGGGGAACCAGAGGGAGATTGGAAACGGGGAACACATTCAAATGAAGGAACAAGTAGAGGAGTATGGAGGAGGAGAGGGGGGTCATTCTAGATGAGGATGCTTGTGATGGAGAAGAGACAATAGGTGAAATGCCTCTTCAGGGGATATGGAGATCCTGTAAATAACCTATCCCATAAGGGGAAAGATCGTTATCTTAATTTTTTGTCGAGCTAAGAGAAAGAGGCAATGAACAAAGGTAGTGGAATATGGAGATGAAACCATCCAATGGATAGGGTGTGAGGAAGACTTCAAAGGAGATAGGGTCTATATACCCTTAGAAACCCTTGAGGAAGGGTAGGCCAATAAACTAGATAAAGAGAAATCACCTTCAACCAACAGAGATGATGGATCATCAAGAAAATGCTTACCTAGTTGTGGAGCCTGTTGGACTCCAAGGAAATCAATGAAGGATGTATATCTATTAATTTATATATGAACCAGAGAGATTTCCAAGTGCATACCCAATTCCAGACCCTCCAGAAGTAGACCTTTTCACATGGGGGGTAATAACTCCAATGGTTCCCTTCTTCAACAAATGAGGATAAGATGTTAATGGAACCTTCACAATCTAGAAGCACATGAGTAGTATTAGAGGAGGCAGAGACAACTCTAATTGCTCATCCGTATTTTTCACAAAATGAGCACTATGAAACCCTGGACTAAAATCCCACACTAAATGTTTGTGTTCCTAACATCTATTACATCAAAATGGGATATCGGAGTAGTCAATGAGTTGTGTGAATAAGTGTGATCCCCATGATAATTTGATATCAGTTAGAAGTTCTTCACGAAGATCAATGTCCAAAAGTATTCTACCAATAATCATCAAATCGATCTCTATGTAGCTGAGTTTTGCCGAAACAAAATCACTAATAACATATCCAATGCACTTGAAAGCAGCTTCACACCAAAAAATTGCCGGAAGTCCAGGCAACTTTTCCTAGAGACATATTTTAAACTACTTCTCTCTTCGTGCATAAAAAAACATAGACCATTTTTGTAGTCACGGAATAGTGGTCCCCCATATCCAAACCCCTCCTAATATGGAATTTTCTTCATACTTAGATGAGAACGTAACACCAAACTAACCTCAAGCTAAATGGCCATTTTTTGGAAAAATTCCTAGAGGGACAAACCAACTATTAAATACCTAGTTCCTGAAAAGAGCCAAGATCACGAATTTACTAGAAAAACACCAAACCATGTATCTTTTTGAGAAGTCCTCACCTTCATCCAAATATACGTCATCTCCTAGTGCAAGAGCATGGGGTTTTATCTTCCACCGAACACACCTTTTTTCCTATGGAATAGTGGCAAAAAAACTAGGGTTTGTAGGTGTGTTTTGAGGTAGAAAGGAGTCTGGGTTGGTATGTGAACCCATTGTGAAAGATTCAAGAGGTGAAGGGACTAATAGAGGAGGGAGGGTAGTAACAAAAGCTGTAACCATATCCCCCAAAACTATTAGAAGGAGGTGATCACCTTAATCTTGAATAACAATGGGTTTGGGGGGCCACCCAAGGGATTCTAAACTATCGGAGTGTCAGATACTGGTATAATAATAATAATAAAAGAAAACCTTAGAAGATACTGGACGATACCCACAACAAAATGTCCTATGAGGGGGAAAACTATATAAGAGTCCCATCATCAAATAAGCGAGAAGGGTCAGAAAATATGCGTCAGGCAGTGGATGCTTACAGATGATTACATGGAAACTTTGGGCATGCCAAACTTCGATGAATTAGTAGATGCATATTCAACTAACTTAAAGATAGACGACATCGAAGGATAAAGAGATCAATAAGTAAATATAATTCAAAATATCACTCAGATATATATCTCTTCATTCAAGTTGTTTATATCAACACCAACTCAGCTCAGAGTTGCCTTACATGGTTTTTTAGGCCGATGGTCAAAGACTCAGTTTAACAAGATTATATATCTATTATGTAATTCTCAACTGCAGTAAGAGAATTCCAATTACCCATATATCAGTGAGATGTGGGATGTTTAATATAGATGGAAATATTTTGTTACCAATTCGTAAGGTAGGTAATAGTGATGACTCAGACGATCCTAAAATTTCTTCTTATTGTATGGATTTGTGATGGTATTAATTTGACCTTTTTACCTTTGGAGGGGGTGGGCTTACGCTGGAGAATTTCTAGTGGAATTTCTTGTGTTATAGATTGTATGAACTCTTTTTCCTACAAGAACCAAGTATGTAATTTTTCGCAAAATGGGTAATGTGGAAGAATTGTTTTGCATGTGATGAATCGATAATTTATTAATAAAAGTTTTCTTTATTGCTTTGTGTCTTTCATTGAATCATATATTGATTGATTTCATATGTTAATGATTCCAGAGGTTAAATAGTCATTTTATATTCTTCTGTGGTGATGAATAAAGGTTACTAATCCATATGAATTTGTTCATATGTTTTAGTCATGATGTTTGCCTTTGTGAATTCTTTGGCATGACGAGACACTAATTTCAATTTGATTGAAAAATTAGCCATTCTTTCAATATATCTTCTAGGAGGTTTCCCTTCTGGGATCCATTAACCAAACCTACCTGGTGACCCAAAGAAAAACATTTCCCCTTTTAAATTACTATTAACAAACTTGCACAAAATTGTAAGTCTCCTCTAGATGAGAAAAGCATAATGCCAACGAAGGCTTAAATCCGTTGGAAGTGGTCATACCAAATGACTTGGAAATAGGAAGATTCTTGTGGGAATTTTCTAAAGTTCTCGGATTAAATCACTTTCCTTGCCTTGACATTTGAACTAGTTTTAGGAGTCAACAAATGGCATTGAGGAGGGCCATAACAAATTAATTACTTCAAGGCATAAGAGGAAAAATCCACATTCTCCAATTACTACTCGCAGTCGTTCAAACCCACAAGTCGTAGCTACCATTACTATAACTTCATAGCTCGAATCAATTTCTACACTGCACTCGCAATCCACAAATCCCATAGGGGTGATTTCATCATGCCCCTACCTAAATATTTGACAATACGTCCTATTAGCACAAATTTTGTTCCAAATGGCTGGAAGAGGTTTAAGGGAAAGAGATAGGATCTGGTTCAAATTTTGTTTTGAATGTGACCAAGGGTTAACAAGTAAAGTGCTAAAAGGAAGGAAAACTTCCCATATGACTGCGGGTCATGTTGAAAATGAGAAAAATGGTGGATGAAGCTCCTTATAACATCTTGAAAAATAATCAACGGTCTATATTTGAGAGTGGATGAGATTGACGACGGAAAAGGAATTCATTGGATGAAGATGCATGTTCTATAACATTGGTGAACTTTGGTGAAATGACCATTGGAGCATGTTAAAGGTAGGAAATTATCAACGATGCATGCTAGAAGGAGAGAAGATCAAAGGTTGAGGTTCATTCTATGTGTTCAACTAGCGGGGAGGATGAAAAGGACAAGTGGTAGCATAATATTTTCCGCTTTCCACATGATGAGCCAAGTATCACTCCACTGGGTGAAAAGCGGTAATAGAAAATTTCCTCCAACGATCCCAAAACCACATTAGGGAATACTATACAAAGCAAAGATTACATGGAAAGGGGATATTTTTCATTTTTGCACCCGAGGATAAAACCTGCCTCCACATTTGGAAGCCAAGTCAAAATTGTTATTTCCAGAAGTCAGTTTCCAGGTAGGCCACGTATCTCAAACTGCCAGTTATTTTTAAAAATGGAAGGAGAAGGTGAAATAGAAGCTCATGCTAAGGAACTTAATAAACTAGAAGAAATTTTTTAGGATAAGGATGGTGATGTTTTCAACAAAGTATTATCCTTTGTCCTATTCATTAGCTAAAGAACAAGTTGAAAACCTTATAAGCACATGGAATAGATGTTCATGGCATTCATAGGTACTATTTCCACAATTTTTGTCTAGACCAAACCCTGAACTTTCCTGGTTTTGTTGCGTGGTGTGCAGCCAATTATTCTCAGTCAGAGCAAATTATCATGGACTCTAGCCAGCCAAAAATCCTTTGCCCCATAAAATCCCTGGTTATTAGATATTCATTAGAGGTTCCCAAGTCTTTTTCCTAAAAGCTTGAAGATTTCATGGAAGAAAATATTATTGAATTGTACAGGCATGCTATAGCAAAAGTTAAACAAGCCTTCCTATTGAAAATCCTTAAGTCTAATGCCTCAGTCGAAAATGTGCCTTTCTCTCTAGATATCAACCTATTCAATGAAGAATCACAGTATGTTATTTCTCTGTTATGTCATTTTTTAGGGTTGGGTAGTGAATGATTTGTTCCTAAAACCTTTTCAAGCTTATTGTTTAGGTTGAGTCTGCATAAGTTGGAGTATGAGCCTAGTCAATAATTTTGTCTTAAATTTGATGAATTGTTAGCTGAAAATATTCATTTATAGCTAGTGAATTTCCACATGACCAGACACTTCAAGTTTCATGCATATTTGGTCAGAATGTTTCTATTTTTCAATGAAGAAAATCTGCAGTTCTTTGAAATAGTCTTTACTTCTGAGATCATAAATATTGCTTTCAATTATATGAACCTCATCATGCCATAAATGTACAGAGTTATATTTCAAGGAAAGCTCCCCGGATTTCTACCAGATATGTAAGATGTGTTGCAGTTCATCCTTGATAAAAGAATTGGTGGTTGGTTCCTTTTAGAGGAATGTACTATCCTCGGGGTCTATGATTTTGTTCATGAACCCTGCATTTTTCCTGCATTTTTGACACAAGGGGTTTTTTCTCTAGAATTCATCAGACAGAAGCTTATTGTGGAGAATGAACATTTTTAAAATTTTAGGAAAATGTATGAGATTAAGTTTCCCTTAAAAGAGGGTCCTTTTGATGTAAAGAATAAAATTTCTCTCCCAGTGATTAAAGGATTATTGCAAGATATGAATTTCATGAAGGCATCAAATATTAACTATGATCCACATCACATTATATCATAGAGAAGACAACAAAATAAGAATAAGGCCTTTGATCACCTAGAAATAGAAGAATTGGCTAAAAGAGCCAATCTGATAGAATATCAACCAAGTGCAGAGAGTTCAGAAAGCTTGAAATTAAACCTCTCTACCTGAATGAAATCTGCTGCCATCTTAGTACCATCCCCTAGTAAAGCTGAAATTACTGGTAAAAGAATATTTTCAAAAACAATTCAAATTGAAGATGAAGACCGGGATTACACAAAAGTTCCTAGACTTGAATCAGATAAAAAGATCGTTGAATTAGAAGAAACAAAGATAAAGAAAAAAGGAAAGGTCCAAGGTCCAGTCAATCAAATTCAAGAATACAGTTTTGTTGAAGCACAAGAGGCTAGTTCCAGTGATAATTACAAGTATAGAAATGACTTGTATACTAAATATGGTCAAGACAATAATTTTTCTTCTGAAAAAATCTTTGAAGCTTTTTCCTAAAGTTAGAGATATATCAGATAACGAAGTTTCTCTGATAATTGTTAAAGATAATGTGAAGAATACTTTGAATTTGGTAGTGGCTTCTCATGACATAGTTTTAGAAATGAGGATTAATTTGCAAAAAATTCCAGTCCCAGATAAAATTCATTTGCATAAACAGACTGGAGAAGTAATGTATATTGATTTATTAAAGGCTACTCTGAAGGTTTCAAAGTTGCAGGACACAGTGGGAATATTGGAAAACCAACTGAAGTAGGAGAAGATTGAAAACAAAACTTATCAGCAACAGATTAAGAAGCTTCAGGGTGACCTTCTGGCTATGGACAGTGAACCAGATAGAGGAAAATCCACAAACAAAATTTTGGCTAAAAAAGAAAATACAATTCAATTGCTTAAAAAGAAATTGAAGATTCCAGCTACTCAATTGATCCAGGCATCTGAATTAACAATGTTAGAAAAGGAAAAAGGATTCCTTGTCCCAAGAGTTGAAATGTAGTAGGGAAAAATTGTTGAAATTTGTTGAAGAACAACGAAAATGGGAGAAGGAAGGGGATTTTCTCATAGCCAAGATTGATGTTTTAAATGAAAATCAAATGATTGTGGGGAAAGAAAGGGAAGAGAAGGAAAAGAAAAAACAATTTGAGACATGCTAGCAAAGTGTGGAAATACGTACAGAAGGCATAGTTCAAGCCATGTCTCAAGTTAGCTTGAAAGAAGAAGAGATCAAAGGATTGAAAATATAAAATCAAAATCTAGCTGAAGCAGTTAAGGAAAAAGAAGAACAAAGGAAGAGTTTCGAGGGTAAAAATAAAGAATTGCCTAAGAAAAATGAAAAATTAATAGAAAAAAGTGTCATGACAATTGCCAGTACAGGGGGGAAGACATTTAATTTGGGATATGGTTATCATTGAAGCTACTAAAATGAGGCCCTATTTAAATTTGATAAAGGACAAAGAGATAATGATCAGTATAGCAAGGCATAGTTGTGCAGTTATGAAAGAAACTCTAGACTAAAGGTCAGCAGAGAAAACTCAGTATACCATCAATTTCCTCAATACTCTGTCAGAAAAGGAATTGAAAATAGTGGATATCAGACATAGAATCACAATGATAACTAGGGAAAGGAAAGTCATTGGAAAGCATCATCATGTTGAGAGTGTCCAAGAAAAGGCAGATCAAATGTTACAATAGGTTAAGTCTTTTAAAGGCTTGTTTGCAAAATTATTTCAGAAAGGACTTCCTTCGTTTTGGGATGAAGAAGGTAAACTGATCCCTCAGTCTAATTATCGAACTGTGTTGGTTCAAACTCGAATATCATAAGAAATTTGAAGATATGACCCAATTTTTAACAGGGAAGTTTATAATTGATAAGCTTGTAGTAAATTTTGAAATTTTGGATCAATTCATAATGATAGATGCCAAGTTGTCTCCTATTTCTTATGTGTATCATGTGGAGTTAAAAGTTTTGGCTAAATAAATGACTAATCATGAGGTATCTTCTAGGTATTAATGGAAGACAATTGAAAAGTTTGGGAGGATGAAATATAAGTTGCACCAATAAAAACACTCATCCAAAATACTCAAGCAAAGGATATGTCAAGGTCTACTTCAACGTGCCATTAAAATATGTTCCAATGTTTAGGGAGATTTACTTTTTAGTTGTATGACATATGTAATAAGGTAGTTACACTATTCCTATTTTTAGGAAATAGGCAGTTAGGTATCATCTCAAGGAGCTTTTTGATGTATAAATGCATTTTTTGCAATGTAATTGGGGTTGGAACCCATAAGAGTGAGACTCATTTTTGTAGTGAGGAAGTTTCAAGTTTAATAAAAAAATTGTAAATCCATGCAAGAACTTTTCAAAGTAGGGATTCTCGTGTTGTTATTTCACAGATTGTATTTCCTTTTCTCCTGTGCATGTTATTATTATTGTTTATTTCCATAATGTTATATTTTGATGCTTGAATGAGATTGTGTTGAATTAGAATTCATACTTATATGCTTCTGGTTCACATGATTCAAGTATTCACAAACATATTTCCTCTAAAGTTAATATTGGATTCATCTTTATTTTATGCCCATACTAATGGTATGTTCATATTTATTCTATTACCACTAGCAATCAAGAACTTGACTGTGAAAGAATAGTTATCCCGTCTCTATGAAAAACTATGTTACCAAAGCCTTATTTATCCTTAGTAACTCATGATTTTGACTTAATTCCCAATAATATCCTCTTGTTTCATCGATTTCCATTATTGATTCATTTTATATAAAAATATCTCTGCCCATTGTATTTACTTGTTGAGAGAGCCATCTCTAGTAGGAAAGAAGCCAACTTTCCTCCTAAATATTGGTTTGAAAGTTTACCTTGTAACTATCCTTCCACAAGCAAAGGGTAAAGTCCGAGTGATAACACATCCCATAGTTGAGAATTCTCAAGAAGTGTTATAAATATCCCAAGAAAGAATTAACAGAACCCAAGCAATCCTTGAATGATTCAACCATTGCTTTAGGGGTTTTACTCAAGGTATTGAATGATACGTCACAAGCTTTGCCATTAATCTTGAATCATCATGATATTTTTCTCATTTGACCAGCCTGATTCAATTTGTGCATGAAATTTTGATGGCACAATCAGTCACAAATTCTAGTTTTTCTCTATTTGGAAATAATCCATAGTTCACTCCAGAATTAGGGGCACCAGGACCACCACCTGATTCCCCTCCCGGTACTCCTCATGGCAGTAATTTTGATAGTAGTTCCACTGAAAACCATAGCGAAATATAATTAGAAGAGTTTGAAGAATAAGAAAACCCACGTTAAATTCCTAAAAATTAGAATATTCCATGGCTCGATTAAGATGTTGTTTAAGTTCCTGGTGTTCAACATCCACTTCCAAAAAACCCTATGAACTTTTTACCCAAGTTTGATCCTGATGATATGCAACCAGCCAATGCTCACATTAAGAAATTTATGCTAGCAATTTTCTTGTGTAATGTAATACTTGAGGACGTGGTTTTCCAGTTATTTCCTTATACCCTTGAGGGAAAAGCTTCAACTTGGTATTTTGATTTACAACCCTAAACTATAAATTCATGTAATCAATTTCACAAACTGTTTTTGGAAAACATTAGTGACAATAAAACGCCAAAGGACTTAAAAATGGAGTTGTCTACAATGAATATGCAAAATAAGGAATGGATAAAATACATTAATCAAATATTTTCAACACTTAAAAATAAGATCCCTTTTGAATCGATGCCAACTAAGAATATTCTAGTAGCATATTATGTAAAATCCCTTCCAACCCCTTTGGCCATGTGGGTGAAACGAGCACATAAACCAACTCCATAACAAGCTTTCGATGAAGTTATCCACATCGAAAAATACATGTTAATCTTGGAAGATAGTACCAATGTTAATACTGATCAACCTACTACCTCTTGAAAGAGAATTGATCCTATCACTAAAACTTATTCCCCAAAGAAAGAACAAAGTGCATTTGATTTTGAAAACCTTCAAAAGGTTTTGCAGAAAGTGTCCAATGAAGTAGTAGATCTTAATAATAACACAAACAAAGGCCCATCCAACAGAGGATGTTATTTTAGGTATTCTCAGTATAAACGACCAAATCAACAACCTCTTAGTCAACAAATACCTCCTTTTGAGGGGTTGGACATTGAGGATGTGTTCTATGTACTTAAAGCTTACTTACATGACCACAACCTCCTTTAGAGAATACATATAATAATTTCACTGAAAAAAGTGAAGAAAATTGTAACATCCCCCTCACCTAATCCGACCATCGGGAGGGGACATTACATGGATTTGGGGACACCAATTGCACCCCAAACGTAAATTACGAAATTCATAAGAAATAGAATGCGTGTGCAAAACATAAATAAACATACACAACAAATATGAAATCGTTCCACGCACGATTAACATGCATATGCACGCATAAACATTACAAAAACCATTTAAAAACATTTCACATTCAAATACACAATAATACTTATCTTTAAACAATGAAGATGAAAGAAACTGGCTGTGTAAGATCTATTTTCCACCCAAACGTATGCACTCTGTCCAGCATATACTCTTGTTGTTGAGAGGCCACCCCCAAGCTTGAATATGAGGCCAGCATGGAAAAGGAAACACCTACATGCTTCTCTCTTTCATCCCATAACCCTATATGCTTTCTTTACTTATCCAAATGCTCATATAGAGCTCTATAGGGATCTCACTTAGCTCTCACACCCTTGTCTTCCACAATACCTACCCCACACAACATCCCTATTGGATCAAGCATCCCCTTCACCTATTTATGTTTCTCTTTGGCGATCCATCTTGTCGAGTGCTTCCATTCTGTGCATAGAAGAAGACCAATATGCTAATTATTGTTGGAGAACCACTTGTAGCCTAAATTTGTGGCTTCTCTAGCATCTACGAGCAATATATCTCAATGGGAAAGGGTTCCTACCTTTCCCAACCTCTCTTCTCACCTACAGCCATCAGGTTCCCTTCCAACTTTGCAACTTTGTCCCCAAATTCGAATTTCCTGGGTTATACAAGTCATGGACAACAATTCATAGATCTGGGTAGTGTAGATCTGCGTGAAATAATGAGACAATGAGGGTTGACTACAAGGGATATGAAAAAATGGTGAAAAGGCAACTGACATTACTTTTGACAATATAAGAAAGGACTCCTAGAAACTGCATACTGACTTCTCGCATTTGACAAAACTATCACAAATTGCAGTCAGTCCCATGCTTAATAACTGCATGAGGCGACTTTTCCAACCTCACACATGCATTCAATAATTGGAAAATACTAAAAAAATAGATATTTGGCTTATTCAAGGCACATGTCATAATTTTGGGTGAGTTCTAAGGTTGACACTTAGCAGTAAGGATTAATTTCCCATGGCCCCCCTTAGCAGTAAGAATCCATCTGCAATTACTAAGGCCATTTCTCATAAAGACACAAATACTTTCAACCTTGATCCCGTGGAAGACTTTAAAAGATGCAAATCTAATATCTCTTTCTTTGAATTATTAAAAATTCCTCAAATCATAGATAAACTTGAAAATAGTCTAGTTGCTACAAAACAAAAAATTGTCAAACACAATGTATTAGAGAATCCTCTTCAGGAAATATATATATATATATCAACAGTCCCATGTTCCATTAGAAAGAGGGTAAAAACACCACTTTTCTTATTATCATTTGAAATTTTCAACATGAATGTCCATAGCTACGTGGTAGATTCCAGTGCATCTTCAAATGTAATGCCACTGTATATTTGCCAAAAACTCAATGCGAAAATACAACCTTCATCGACACATATAGTACAATTAGATATATCCCTAGTAAAACTTGTAGAAGAATTAAAAATGTCTTGATTAGACTCTCCTCAGACCCTAGGATCCCTCAAACTATAGATATCATTGTTGTTGATGTTCTTGTAGCCTATGGAATGTGGTTAAGGCGTGATTGGTCTTAAAAACTTAAAGGTTGCTTTGTAGCCGACTGGTCACATTTGTGGCTTCCATAGGAAGGAAAGCCTAATAAAATTAAAGTTGAAACACAACCATATATAAAACAAGTTGTTATTGATCTAGACGACCCTGGCGAACCTGCCTTACCCATGAATTCTAATTCTAACAATTACTCTATGGATGCATTTGTTGGGAGCCTACCTGCTGCATATCCCATTTTTCTCAATCCAAAAATCGATCAAGGTTAATGAACTTTTATCATATAAAGGCTTCTCAATATATGATGCATAACATATCTAATGTAAATACCAATTTCAAGTTAGACAAAACATGGTGGACTTTATTTTTTGATGGCTCCAAATCCCAACAAGGAGCTTGAGTTGGTTGTGTTTTGATTAATCTAGAAGGAAATAAAACTATGATAGTTTGTCATTTAGAATTTGAATGTACAAATATCATGGTTGAATATGAGGCACTGATTCAAGGTCATAATAAAGCAATTGATTTGAAAGCCAAAGTTACCAAAGCTTTTGGTGACTCAAAGATAATTGTTCGATAAATAAGGAACACAATCCATTGTGTCTCAACACATTAAAAAAATTATCAAAGAGAATTATGGGAATTGATTAATCATCTTGAAGGTTTTAACAAAAACTTTGTTTCCATATCACAAAAATTTGATGCAATCTTTCTAGCTAATGTAGATTCTAAATTGACGTTTGCAGAAGGTTTTGCACCTGATGCATTCTCTATTGAACTAATGTGTAGGCATTCAATACCCGATAATATCAAAAACTCGAAATTTTTTGACAATGATCAAGAAATTTTAAATTTCCTCACAACCCAAGACACTTTTATAGACATTGTTATCCATGAAGATACCAATAATCAAACGCGAGAAATTCAAAACCTTCCATATTCACAAATGCCAACTACTTTAATTCCTAGACCAATTGTTAGACTTAGAAATTTTTTACGATTTAGAGGATAAGCTTAAAAAGGTAGCCAATTGTAAAAGTAATAACTCATGTATGTATTATCAAACAATGAATTTGGGAACTTAGAATAATACTCAAAATGTCAACTTGGGTGCATAATCTACACGTACAGATGGATATGCTTTTATCGAATTATTTAAAGAATACAAATATGTATTTGCATGGACATACGATGACTTGAAAACAGTCGATACTAATATCATGCAATACAACATACCTATGAAACCTGATGTTAAGCCTTATCAACAAAAACTCATGAAAGTACATCTTAGCTTAGAACCATATGTAAAGAAAGAATTAGATAAACTTTTATCAGCTAGGATGATTTTTCCAGTCTGACACAATTTAGTACCAGTGCACAAGAAGAATGGAGACATTCACCTCTGTGTGGATATTCAAAATCTTAATAGAGTTTCAAAGAAAGATAATTATCTAGTACCCCATTGGAACAGATCATACAAAAGGTATCTGGATCATAAATGTTTTCACTATTAGATAGCTTCTCAAGATACAACTAGGTTCTAGTGCCAAATTATGATAAAATCAAAACGACGTTTAGAACACCATGGGGCACTTTTTCCTACTGAAATATTCCTTTTGGATTGATAAATACAGGTTCTACCTTTAGGAGAGTGATGGACATTGCATTTATAGGTTTACACCAAAACTCTGTTGTAGTTTATTTATATGATGTTACCATTTTTTTGAAAAAGAGACATGACCATCGATCGCAATTAAGACAGGTATTTCACTCAATCCAAAAAAATCATTTTTTGTCGCTACAAAAGATAAGCTACTCGGATTCATAGTATCTAAACATGGAATAATGATTGACCCTAAACGAACTAAGGTGATATATGTTATATTTTTATCATTTTAAGCAATATGATCTTACGATCTTATCTGAGAGAATATCATGCACAACAATCAATCACAAGAGACAAGAGACACAAAGATTTTCCTCGGGGAAACCATAAAGGAGAAAACCCTGCAACTTCCTTAGAGATAGAATGAGCACCAATGGTAGCAGTAAAACCCAAAGATAGTAAGATGATCTCTGACAGTTGTTCTCTCTCTCTCACTTGAGAGAGATTCTCCTCTCTCACTCATGCGCCCCAGTTGAGTGAGTGTGTGTGACAAATAGAGAGTCTCACTCTCTATTTATACTAGTTTCTGACTTGACAATTACTTACCAGGGTCGACATCTCTAGGAGAGTCTAATAACCCTAGTGCCCCTCAACTGTGGGGACTTTTCCCTCTGATAAATAAGGATGGTTAACCTTAACTCAAATGTGGGGACTATTGCCCCGACTTACAACGGAAGGTTAACCTCAATGACTTTACGTGACTTTATTATATTAATGAATCTTCTAATAGTAACATCAAGGTACAATGAAATACAACTGATTCTCCCGATAGGAACATCGGGGTACAATATAAGATATACAAGTGAATACATTCCAAAGTTACAAATACATAATGTATCCAATCGTGCAGCTTTTAATTGAGATATGTTTTCTCCTGAAGATGGACTCAACTATGCAGTCCGAAACGCGTCGAGAACTAAAACTCTACACAGGTATCCAATCCCCCTTGAATACATAAACACTCCCTCTTAACTAGGAAGGTATTCTCTTGACACAATTCATCAGCACAAGTCTTCTTCTTTGGATGAAGTTTGGATCATCATCAAAGCTGGATCATCATTGGATAATCACTCGATCAACATCAAGTCTGGATCATCACTAGATCAACATTTAGTGTGGATCATCACTGGATCAACATCAAGTCTGGATCATCACTAGATCAACATCAAGCCTGGATCATTACTGGATCATCATCAAATCATCATCACTAGATCATCATCAAAGTTGGATCATTATCGGATCATCATCACTAGATCATCATCAAAGATGGATCATCATCATCACTGCTTTCGCTATCTCGATCAACTGGTTCTATCTCTCAATTATTCTCGTCATAGGAAGTTCTACATAGCTATCCCTTTTTCATGCTAGTTGTAGGCCTAGCCTCCATGTAGGTCTTCATCTTCTTCAACACTTATATCTGACCCAGTCAGAAAGGCCCTCCCAACACTTACATCTGACCATGGGAGGAACACATCCACCACCATGTCAGAAAGGCACGCCCAACACTCACATTTGACCATGGGAGGAACACATCCACCACCATGTCAGAAAGGCACGCCTAGCACTCACATCTGACCATGGGAGGAACACATCCACCATCGTGTCAGAAAGGCCCAGCACTCACATCCATTGTCATGATAAGACACACCATCTATCATCCAAGGAAAGGCCCAACACTTACATCTACTGACATAGTAGGACACACCATCTACTATCCAAAGAAAGGAACAACACTTACATCTACTGGCATAGAAGGACACACCATCTACTATCCATAGAAAGGAACAACACTTATATCTAACCCAGTCAGAAAGGATCAGCACTTATATCTGACCCAGTTAGAAAGGCTCAGCACTTACATCCTCTCGCATAGTAGGAAACACCATCTATCATCTGGGGAAAGGCTCTGCACTTATATCTAACCATGGGAGGACCTGCCTACCGCCATGTCAGAAGGGCTCCGCACTTACATCTGACCCAGTCAGAAAGGCTCTGCACTTATATCTAACCATGGGAGGACCCGCCTACCACCATGTCAGAAGGGATCCACACTTACATTTGACCCATTCAGAAATGCTCTGCACTTACATTTGACCATGGGAGGACTCGCCTACCACCATGTCAGAAGGGATCACGGACTCATCACTTGCTCTTGGAAGGAACCTCAATTTGGAGAACACCAAGCTTCTCCCTGAAGTACTCGAACTTAATTCTGGCCATTTCTAGCATAAAATCACATCAGGGATGATTACATCCAAGGATAACCTACGATCTTCACCAAGACCTATTACATCCGAGGACAACCTACAGGACCGTTTACGTCTGATCCACCTACGAGCTTTGCCATGATTTTATGCTCAAACAACCTGTCTCACCGGCTATGCTAGAACTCCCTCTTTTGAGAGATCTCGATCTAGAGCACATATTGGAGCTTCACTGCTCCTCTCTGCATCATACAAAAATGCAAGTCAGATCAATAAAATCAAATAGTAGTTTTCAAAAGAAACATACTACCTCCCAAGTATCCAAGTAAGTGGCAACATATTTTGCCTCGGCTGTTCTCAGCGCCATGCAAGACTCCTTCCTACTAAACCAAGAGATCACACCTAATCTCATACTGAAGCAGCACCCCGAAGTGCTCTTCCTATCAATGGTACTTCCTACCCAATCTGAATCCACATAACCCTCTAGGTTAATCTTTTGATTCGCTTCTTTAGCCCATAATTAATTGTACCCTTCAGGTACCTCACTGCATGCTTTGCAAGCATCAGGTGAACATGTCTCAATGTGTTCACAACAAAGAAAATATCTGGTCTTGTATTCGTCAGGTACATCAAGGAACAAATCATCTAACGATACATCGTGGCATCATCCAACTCTAATGAAGCATCACTCAATAGCTTCAGGTTCGATGCCATAGGTGTGGTCATGGCCTTGCAGTCGATCATCTTGAACCTCTTTAGGATCTCTTACTGCATACTTCCCTTGTCCTAGGGAGATTCTATCCACATTCTACCACACCTCCATGCCTAGAAGGTAGTGCATCATATCCAAGTCCTTCATCTCGAACTTGGCAGCAAGTCTCCTTCTTGCAAATTTAATGAGTTCCTCTTTTCTGTCAGGAACAAGTCATCGACATATAACATGAGCATCACCAGTATTCCACCTTAGTCTCAGTAAAGCCTAGAGCCATCAGTAAACTGTCCACCCTGTCGTACCGTATCGAACCTTGGGATATTCTGCAGTCACTCCCTTTTAAGTGGAGCATCATTCTCCCTCTTCCTTTCATACTCTATGTATTGAAACATTTTGTACTGGAGTGATAAGTAGTTTCCTCTACTACTAATATTCTATGTATCCATCTAGGGTCACTGGATACCAAGATCCTCTATCTTGAAAAATGTTCTTCTCGCACCCATCTGTGAACTTGTCATCCTCTACAGGCTTTCATCTTCAACCTTGTAGCAAAGGTTAAGATCTTCATCAAGCTCCTCATGTATGTGTTATCCCATGGGTGTCTTCTGAGCTCGTACAAGGCCTTCTTTCATTTGCACACATGATTCTGCATGTCATGTGTCTTATATTCTAGTGGCTACAAATATCTCTTCGTAGTCTATGCCTTCTTTCCATGAGAAGCCTTGTTCTATGAATCTTGCCTTGTATCCCACGATGTTTCCATCTACTGCATTCTAGATCTTGTAGATCTATATGGAAGACATTACAGACTTCCCTTCAGGTCTCGATACTGCATCCTAGACATCATTCTTCTTGAATTGGTATTCTCCTTCCATTTTTTCTTCACTACTTCTTCATAGTTGGAAGGCTCTGCATCAATGATGTCGCTCAACAGTGTCACATAACTAGAGTGTCTTTGAGGCCTCTTTATTTCTTTGAAAGTATTGTCATATTATTCTTCATCTTGGATTATTTCTTGAACTGTCGTCACTTGTTCTTCGGAACAAGTCTCATCCTTCTTTTCTGGTAGATGATTGTACGCGATCTTTCCTACAAGTCAAATGCACCAGTTGTATGGTTAGAAACATTTCATAAGGCATATTCATAATGGGAAATTATTATGCACAAAGATATAATCATGCAACTATTTTAGCCAATACAACATTCATCCATATCTTACAGAAACTTTCTAGATGCCTTCCATCTCTACCAGGACAATATTGAGATTGTGCACTAATCCGATATGTCAGCAAAGAGGTTTCATTCTAGATAAGTAGCAATGGAGAGTTTTATAGCACCATGGACTACTTACCCATCACATGCATAGTAGTATACTGTCATTAATGCAAACATTCTATCATGCATAATACATCAACTGAATATAAACAAATGCATAACAAAACAATATCATGAAATGACAATTGAATACTTATCTTTATTTGTTTCGTGGGTAGACTCCTTCTTTCATCTTCATCATCTTCTTCATTCATAACAACATCATTTCTTATCCAAATTCTCAAGATGGATAAGAGGTTCTTCAAGAATTGAGTTCTTCATATTCGTCATCGTTTGAGGGATCTTCTTTGAATCGTGGGCGCTTGATCTTCAGTTGCTCACATCTTCTCTTCTCTTATTATGGATCGAGCTTCATCTTGTGTGTGCTCTTCCCATATTCTGCTGAAAGTAATCACTTCCTTCTGGAACACATTCCTCGAATGAATGAATCCCATGATCCTGGGAGACCATTCAAGGTGGTTATCGCAACTTCTACATTCTCCACTTCTTATTCTACCGCTTCAAGATGTTCTTTGATTTGAGAGACCCTTGTAAAGTATGACTGTATGGTCTTTGCATTCTGGATCTTCACATTCTTCAACTGGTTTCTCAAAGTCATCTTTCGATTTATGTTCTTCCCTTCAAATAGCTTGGTCAAGGAATCAAACATCTATTTAGGTGTCTTTAGGGAAGACACTTGTGGTATAAGGTCATCCTTGATTGAATCAACAATGATCTTCTTGGCCTTGACCAAGTTCTTCTTGTGTAAGGCTTTTAGCCTCATCTCCCTCTGGAACTCGAACGTCTCTACTTTTTTTTTAACTGGAAATAAGAAAAGGGTGAATTAAATGGGCTATGCACATCCATTCAGTACATAAGTTGATTGGAGGAACTTTCAATTAAAGAAGACAAAATTGAATTTAAACAAATTCAAAAATTAGGCCATCTTGAGCACCTGTAGTTGATACTGTTCTTCGATTTTATAGAAGCAGTGTATACTCTAATGAATTGCTTATTCAATATTATGCAGAAAAACATGATCAAACCAGTTTGATTTTGTCTCCAGCTGAGTGAAAGTGTCTTTCTTGTTCCTCCAAACTGCTTGTGCTGGTTTATACTGAACTTGATTTCCTTGATCCATAAGCAAAGAATTTTTATCCTCTATCTGTTTACGGTCACGTGCTCCTCTGCTAGTACTCCATATCTTACCTTGCTCATTTCCAGTCCCCAATGAATAAGGATTGCATGTTCTCTGTCTTTCACGCTGTTGGTTGTAATTCTATGCATTTCTAGGACAACCCCTCTCCCATTCAGACCAATCGTGCCTTCCAATCAAATTCAACTTCTGCATATTGTTTTCCTCTCCAGTATACTTCTTCCAATCCTTTTTGAACCAAGATATAGCATAACAAAATATTTTCTCCCATTTCTGTATCATCGCGTTGGTAGTGAGAGGACCTAAGTCGTGGTTCCAGAATTCATGGTAATAACTTGGAGAGGGTGCAAAGAGCGATGGAGTGGGGAAGAGAGCCCACGCGTTCAAGAAGAGAGCATTCTGACAGCTGATCAGTGGCAAAGTAATATACCAACGATTTGAAGCCAATTTAAGTTGAGAAAGAGCCGCATGACTTGCCAGGGAATCGTTGGGAATGTAAAGCTTTCTGTATAAATTTTGAGTAGTAAACCGTGTCATATCCTGACTTGCCGCAAGATAACCAATTTGATTCTTAGGGGATATGTTTATATCTTATCTCTTCTCCATTTAAAATTATTTAACCTTGTGAGAGAGAGCCCCCCTTGTTTGCCATTGTGTCTTCTTTGTCATTATTTTCTCTTAAAATATGATAATAATATGTGCTGTCATGGAGATGAAGCTGTTGGATCCTACTATGCAGCCTTCTACATTTTATGGATCCTGTAGGATAGCATGTTTTCATTTCGAGGATTACTTGGTGAGAATCCCCCAATATTATCAGCTTTGTGATGAAATTTGCATCTATCATCTCCAACCTTTGGAGTAAAGCCAGCCACTCAGCCTCATTATTAGTTTTGCTCCCCAATCCCCAGGCAAAAGAATTGATTATTTGTCCTCTTGGATTCAGAATAATACCCCCTGCACCTACCTTCCCTGGGTTTCCTTTTGAGGCACCATCAAAGAATAAAGAATAAGAGTTCTGATCTTTGATCCACCGGGAGAAATCATCATAGTTTTTTCTTATTTCCCATGGCTGCCTGTTGTTGTAGTTTTTGGACTAAGGGGAACTCCTTTGGAAGAAAATGCTGCACCACTTGGTTACCTGAGCCGGGATATCCTCTGCATCTGGAAATCTTAATCCTCTTGTAGCTAATTTTTCAACAGTCATCCCAATGATCTTTGTAGCTATTCGATTGATAATAACCTTCTCTCCCTTGAAGATTGATCTATTCCTTGCCAACCAGATCTGCCAACATATGTTCTTAGGGATGACATTCCACAACCGCTTTAAAGTGGGATTTTTCCTGAGATTTCCTGGGAAAATCCTGTTGCAAGTTATTAAAAGTTGTTCAAGGGTGTCTAGAGGTTTGAAAAAGACACAAACCTTATGCAAGATAGCCCTCCAAATTTTTATAGCAACTTTGCATTGAAGAAAGAGGTGCGTGGTTGTTTCCAAGTCTGTATTACAAAGGGCACATCTAGAGGGGCCTTCTATACCTCTTTTGGTAAGATTGTCTATCATTAAAAGGTTGTTGTGCATTAGCTGCCATATAAAACAGTTGACTTTTGGAATACAATCTAGATTCCAAACCTTCTTCCATAGATTTGTTGAAGCTGTAACCAAATTTTTTTGGAGTAGTTTGTATCCCTATTTGACTGTATAAGTACCATTTATGCCCCACCCAATTGAGTCTTCAGAGTTTTTGCTGATGGGGGCCATGCCATGGAGGAGGGGAAGCAAGAGGTCAACAACTTGTTTCAGGTGATCCGGAGGTTGTAGTAACTTCCAGCCAGTCCATTTTCCTTTCCTATCCCAGGTGGATAGATCATAACGTGTAACGAGCCCATTACTAATTGCCCAATTGGAGAGGTCCTCCATGTGAGGGAGAGAAGATACGGGGGGGTTACCAAGAACTCTATCACCCAAAACCTTGATCTTCTTACCATTACCTAGAACCCAGTAGTATTCAGATTGAATTAACTTCAAAAAATATTTGCATAGCTGCTAGATTGATGTGCCTTTCCCATCCCAAGGATGACAAAGAACTGTGGAGCGTGGCTTCCTTATATATTTTTTTCTGATGACCTCTTTCCACCAATCCCTATTTCTAGTAACCATTATCCATACTAGATTAGCTCCTGGCGCTTTAATCATCTACTCCAGATCTTTAATTCCCAATCCCCGATTAAATTTTGGGGCCTTAACCACATCCCATTTAATGAGGTGGAATTTTTTAGATTGTACTTTGCCTCCCTGCTAGAGGAACTTTCTTATTTCCATACTTATGTTGTTTTTTATCATCTTTGGGGCAAGTACCATTGAGCTGGTATATATGGGATAGGCGGACAGGATTGACTATATGAGAGTGGATTTTCCTGCAATATTGAGCCAGGGCGTACCAATAGAGAGAACCTTATTCTTTATTATTTGTATTACTGGTCTCCACATAGCTGAAGAGAAAGAATTTTTAGTGATTGGTATGCTCAGGTAATTGAAGTGCGTCTAGTCAAGATTGACTTTAATGTTGAGGATTTGGGAGATATCTATGAGGGTGTTGGCATTGCTGTGCCACCCATAGATTTGGCATTTATCCATATTCGCCTTGCTGCCTGAGGTAAGTAGGAAAAGATTGAGAGATTGTTGGAATATCCTAGCTATCTGAGAGGATTCCCTCCCCAGCAAGATGGAATCATCAGCAAAGAGCGCATGATTGATGGGATGGATCCCTCTTTTGAAGGAGAGACCAGGAATCATTCCTTCCTCAAGCTATTTGTTCAGTATTCTACTCATAGTATCTGCCACTAAAATGTACAGAAACAGACATAGAGGGTAGCCATGCCTTATCCCTCTTTTGGATTTGAAGAAATCAGAGGGTCTTCCGTTAATTAGAGGAACTATCCATGGTGAGCTTATGTAGGATTGAATTTGTTTGACAAAGATGGGGGGGAAACCAAACTTTTCCAAAACTAGAAATATAAAATCATGTCTTAGTCTATCAAAGGCGTTGGCCAAATCAAGTTTGATGGCCATTCCAGATTCCCTCTTTTTCATACTGGAATGGATTGCTTCTTGGACTAGCCGTATGTTATCACTTATGTGACGGCCAGATATGAAGCCTCCCTATTTTGGAGAGATTAAGGAGGGGATAATAGTTTTCAACCTGAGAGATAAGAATTTGGAGAAAATTTTGTAAGAGGCATTACAGAGAGAAATAGGTCTGAAACGTTTAATAGAGGTGGGATTGGGCTCCTTGGGAATTAAGGCCAGGAAGGTGGAGTTTGTCGCACCTTCCATCCTTCCTTTGGACAGCCATGAAATGAGACGAATCAGATCTTTTTTAATGAAGTGCCAACACATTCTATAAAAATGAATTGGGAAGCCATCAGGCCCGGGGGCTTTGTCCGGGTGGAGGGACCAAATGGCCTTCTTTATCTCTTCTTCGGAAATGGGGGCTTCTAAAGCTTCTATATCCTCAGGCTTGACTAGCTGGGGAATGTCTTTGACCATTTCCGGCATATCCTCTTAGAGGACTTCCTCTTCATTATTATACAAATTTTCAAAAAATCCCCTTACCTCGTTGATGATCTCGGCCTGGTCTGTGGTAGAAGTTCCATCGTCCTTTTTGAGATCCCTTATGGTGTTCCTACATTCCCTTTCCTTGCACTGATTTTGAGAAAATTTAGTATTCTGGTCTCCGCTGATTAGCCATAGATTCCTAGACTGCAACCTTAAAATTTCCTCCTCCTGCCTGATAATGGTTTGCAAATCTTTTTCAAGCTCTATTTCCTGGATCATTAATTCTTTTGTGACTTCTCTTTGCTCTATGTTTTCTTGCAACGTTTCCATCTGATTGATTAGCTCTATCTTTCTGATCTTGGGCTCCTAGCAGTGCTTTGTCACCCATTGCTCGAGAGCAGTTTTAATACGCTTTAACTTTTGCTCCCAAATGAAGGTCGGGGAACCCGGTATAAAACAACACCAAGTGTTATAGATGATGTCGAAAACACCTTCTGATTCCAACCAGAGGTGATTAAATCAAAAAGGGATCGGTCCCAACTTCCCCATAGAAGAAATAAGGTATCAAATTGGTTTATGATCCGAGATAGAAGAGCATAGCAGCTTTGATTCTGGAATTGCCAGGTTCTTTAAAAAGTGAGGGCTAACCAGCACCCTGTCAAGTCTGGATGCAATGTGTCCCGGTCCTATCCTTTTGTTATTCCAAGTGAATTTACCATTTTTTGGCTTGATGTCTAAAAGACCCCAATAGGAGATCAGGTCCTCCAGCCTCTCTCCAAATGGATCTCTGATTTTGGTGCCTCCCCTACGCTCTTGAGCCGATATAGTAACATTGAAGTCTCCCACAATTATACAGGGGCATTACTTTTTCCCTGAGCATTGGTCTTCTAAGGAGTTCCAGAAAGAATCTTTCTGAGCCTGAATGGTAGGGCCATATATGTTCCCCACCCAGATAGTTTCCTTGCTTTCCTTATCTTCGAGTTCCACAAAGAGCCAGTTCTTATTTTCTAATGCTGAATGCATTGAGAATTTGCCTTTGTCCCACCATGTGAGGATGCCTCCTGATGCCCATGTCGCACTGACTACTTTTCCTTCTCCTTTTGGCCATATTTTCTTTATTGATGAAAGACTGTCTTCTGCAGTCTTTTTTGTCTCTTGGATGAGGAGGATGGTGTTGGATTCCATTGTTTTTATTCTTTTAATAACTTCTATTTTCTGATTTCCTCCCAAACCTCGACAATTCCAAGAGACCAGCTTCATTATTTCCTATGTTGATGGAGCACCCTTTCCTTTTCCTTTTTTTCTTCTTCAGGGGTGAGAAGGTATTTATTCGCCTGAGGGTTTCTTTCCAAAAAATCTAGGTTGGACTGTTTTCCTGCTGCAAATTCCCTTGTTGCTTCCTGTTCTCTGAGATTTTTATTGGATGTTATTCCTTTTTTAGATTACGGCTCTGGTTTCTTCATTGGAGTTCTCTGAGACTTCAGAGGGATTTGAGCCAGTTGCTCTTCTAGATCGTGAGAAGATGAAACATTTGTGGCTCCAACCTCTTGCAAGGTGTTTGTCTCTTCCCCCACCATGAATTCCCCTTCTTCATTTTCTTTGTCGGCTAGCACTTGAAATTTATTTTCGACTGCATTCTTTGCCGCGGTGGGTTGGGTTTGAGATGGTGCTTCTCTTGCTCCCTTTCTTTTAATTTCTACGTTTCATCCTTCTTCAGGGTTGGATTTTTCTGGATTTCTTTGGCAAGACTTAGAAAAATGCCCATATTCACGGCAATACTTACATTTGAAAGGTATCTGCTCGTAGTCCATGATCTGCATGTGGTTCCACCCATCTATTGACAAGTTGATGGCTTCTGGAAGCCCTTTCTCCAGATCGACTTCAACACAAATCCTTGCACATGAGAACATGGGGGCTTTTGGCTCTGATTAGTCTATGTATTTCCCTAGGGTGTTGCCTATTGTGCGGAAATATTCATCATTCCAGCAATGTAGTGGCAGATGGGATAGCTTCACCCATACCAGCACTGCCTTAGGGATATATATTTTCAAGATTGAAAGAAAGGTCCCATTTGTTTAGATACATCCCTCTCGACCCCATAAAATATGGCCCATTTCTGAAGATAAGATCTTGATCCTCCTTTTTTTCAAATATGAAAGCAAAGTACCCCTTGCCGCAGAATATTTTCTGCACTTCCCCTTGGATGAGCACTCTCCAGTTCTTATTGAGACAAACTTTCACAAATCTGGGAGAGGGCCACAGTCCTGTGAATAAGCCAATCAACCCTTTTTCTGATAAGGTAACAACCTTCCTCTTTGAAGCCATTGGAGAAATCTTGATGCTCGGGACTTCAGATCTCTTGATAAAATGAGAAGAGGCAGAAGTACTAGACGACAGAGGGGCTGAGGAAGCCACTATTCTTTGAAAACGTCCATCAAAATATTCTAGATCAGGGTCCAGGGGGGGTCCATGGTGCCAAGCAGCCAAGACCTCCCACGCAATGCAAGCCGAAGGCGTGATGGTTTTTAGTTCACAACTCACGAACCTAGAAGTAGGCGGCGCGATAGTCCTTTTTAACTCAAACCTCTCTACTTACGTAGGTGTCCAACTCATTTTATTCAAGAAAGAACCAATGAGATCCAATATTTCCATGCTTGGAAGTTATCAGTTTCACCAATATTGTCATCAAACTGGTGTGATTAGGCCATTTTGAAGTGAGAACCTCAAACGTAAATAGCAAAAGATTAGATCTTACCGATTTGAGGTGTTCATCCTGGTTCCACATCTGGCTGACCTAGGGTTTGTGAGAGAAACCCTAATTTTAAAAAACTTTGAATTTCAAACTTCTGATCAGATAGAAGTATGGGCCTCTTCACGGTGACCTGCCCAATGTACTCCTTTTTTTAAAACAGTGGAGGGAAGCTCCCAGAACAAGAAGCCCTAGTTTTCCAATTTCTTCTACAAAAATGCCTCATATTGTTTCTGTGGTATCTCCAAAATTACTGCTCCTCTGTGTTGGAAATTTCATACAAAGGTAGCCTCATCTATCCTCTTTCCAATACCATAGTTTTCAGAAAATTGGTTTCTCCAATTGGGACTTATGAGAGTTTTCCCAAGGTGACCTGTTTTAGGACTGTTCAGCATAGCGAATTTGTACAGACTTCCATGTGTCACTGTTTCATCATCAGGGTCTGAAACATTTCCCACATAAGGTACAGTTTGTGCCCTATATGGAACA
The DNA here is from genome assembly GCA_001517045.1 of Pseudotsuga menziesii. Taxonomy (NCBI): domain Eukaryota; kingdom Viridiplantae; phylum Streptophyta; class Pinopsida; order Pinales; family Pinaceae; genus Pseudotsuga; species Pseudotsuga menziesii. The sequence goes on along the minus strand of LPNX010465158.1, from coordinate 203,371 downwards.
TCTTATGAAATTTCATTTGCACCTTTGTAGCCCATGATATAGCAATTCTCCTTAGGTGTCCCGTTTAGGGATGAATCCTAGAAGAGGCTGGAACCCTGATTTAAAGGAATCATATCTCCCAGAATATAGTGAATATGAGGCTGAAATTTTTACACAGGGTACATCAGGATTATATATTTAGATTGGGAAAATTTTGGCCCATGATACTTCTTCAATCCTGAGATATAGCGAATGTAGCAAAACTACCAATTTTAGTATTTTTAGGGTTTTTCAGGCCTAGGGTCAAATTAGGGTTTGAATTTCCCAGAGTTTTGCCAAACAAAAAATTTCAAGCTAGGTCTATAAACATATATTTTGATGAGGAGAGAAATCCTATGCAGGGCTCTCTCAAAAATTCCTCTTCTGTAAAAAAGCCCTAATTTCCCGCAGCAAAAACTAAAAATGCCTGGAATCAAATTTTGCTTCGACAGAAAGATGTGCCCTTCAATGGAGAGTTAGCCTAACCTCCTTTTGCTGATGGATTGTGGAGAGAGACCCAAAAAGTAAAAAGCCCTAGCTTCTGCATCTACACAATATCTTCTTCTCATGTTATCTCTGATACCATGTTATATTTTTATCATTTTAAGCAATATGATCTTAGGATCTTATCTGAGAGAATAACATGCACAGTAATCAATCACAAGAGACAAGAGACACAAATATTTTCCTTAGGGAAACCATAAAGGAGAAAACCCCGTAACTTCTTCAAAGTTAGAATGAGCACCAATGGAAGCAGTAAAACCCAAAGACAGTAACATGATCTTTGATAGTTGTTCTCTCTCTCTCACTTGAGAGAGCTTCTCCTCTCTCACTCACGCACCCCAGTTGAGTGAGTGTGTGTGACAAATAGAGAGTTTCACTCTCTATTTATACTAGTTTTCGACTTGACAATTACTTACCAAGGCCGACATATCTAGGACAGTCTAATAACCCTAGTGCCCCATCAATTGTGGAGACTTTTCCCTCCAATCAATAAGGAGGGTTAACCTTAACTCAAATGTGGGGACTATTGCCCCAACTTACAATGGAGGGTTAACCTCAATGACTTTACATGACTTTATTATATTAATGACTCTCCCGATAGGAACATCGGGGTACAATGAAATACAACTGATTCTCTCGATAGGAACATCGGGGTACAATATAAGATATACAAGTGAATACATTCCGAAGTTACACATACATCAACAATATCTGAGATAAATTTTGCCAGTTCAAAAAAATCTATGCAAGCATTTTTAGGGAAATTAAATTTTGTAAGGAGATTTGTTCCTAGCTTTGCACAAATTTTTAAACCCTTACATGACATGATAAAAGAAGATGTGATATTCAAATGGAATGATGACCAGAAACAAGCCTTTTGTAAGATTAGGGAAGTTATTCCTGAAGCCCCTGATCTAATGTCTCCTGATTTTTCAAAGGATTTTATTATCATCATCATCATCATCATCATCATCATCATCATCATCATCATCATTATTATTATTATTATTATATGCTTCTGACATTTCATATGTTACAATCCCAACACATCAACATTCTGAAGGTGATGAGATCCCAATATCCTTTATGAGGTCTACTTTAAAAGCAACGGAGCTAAATTATACACAAGTTGACAAGCAAGCTTATGCAGTCTACAAAGTGGTCAAACATTTTAAACCCTATCTCTTGAAGTCATGGACTAAATTTATAGTTCCTTATTCGACAGTCGAGGACATATTAATTTAGTAGGAGTTAGAGGAAAAACATGCTCATTGTATGACTCTGTTACAAGATTATGATCCAGAGATTCGACTGACTAAAATTGTTTGTTGAAAAGGATTATGTAAGTTGGCATCCCAGTATGTAAATTCACCAAATGATGAAGTAGAATGGGACAATGAACAGAAATCCGATGAACATAAAAAAATTTCACCCCTACAATTGCAGATTCTTGGCATGGTGACATTAAATTTCTATTGATTCACGAGTATGCTCCTCAAAACCTTGAACCCAGGAAAAAAAGAGCTCTCACACTTAAGGTTTCCTCTTACCAATTAATCAATGATATTCTTTATAAGAAATACTTTGATGGAGTTTTATCACATTGTGTTGAGAAAGATGGTGTCCCAATGATACTAAAGGATTTTACATGCAGGACCTTCTAGTGATTATTTTGGAGGAGAAACCACATCACTAAAATCACAAGGGCGAGTTACTATTGTCCGACCCTGCTCAAGGATGGTCGTGTCGTTGCACGCAAATGTGAATAATGTCAAAAGGCTGATGGGAGAATTAAGAAACCTACATCGCCTCTTCAACCAAATGTTATGAATGCTCTCTTTTAATAGAGGGGTCTGTACATTGTTGGTCCAATCAACCCTACATTCTATATGTAACAAAAATACATTTTAACTGCTCCATATTACTTTACAAATTTGGTAGAGGAAGTCCCATTGAAAGTAGTCAACACAAACCAGGGATTTCTTTCCTTAAAACTAACATTATAACCAGGTTTGGTGTTCGAGAATTTTTAGTTTTTTACAATGTGTCGTATTTTTCTTCTATTGATGTTGCTCAATATGCATTATATAAAGGCATAAAGGTTAAGTATTTGACTAATTACTATCCCCAAGAGAATCGGTTAGTCAAATCCACTAACAAAAATTTGATTAAAATCCTGAAGAGAATTATAGCAAGTAATCATAAAAAATGACATACACAATTGATTAATGCTTTATGGGAAGACAGGGTAACTCCAAAAGCTGCCATTGGTAACTCACCTTGTTGGATCATTTATGGAAAAGAAGTCGTTATGCCTCCTAATCTATCCTTACCCTCGCTTCAACTAGCTCAATATGTACAAGTAGATGATTTCTCTACATTAGAACATATAATTAATGATCTACTTCAGTTAGAAGAGGAAAGAGAAAAATCCAAGAACATATTATACCAACCCCAACAATTGTTTTAAATGATGGTTTGACCAAAAATATTCCTCTGAAAGAAACTTTCAGGTAGGATAACTTGTTTTGAAATGGGATAAACCACACGAAGATCATGGTGATCATACTAAGTTCACGCTTGCGGTTAGGGCCATTTACTACTGCTGAAAAATTAGGCCCTGAAAATTTCCGATTACAGACACTAGAAGGTCTCACGGAGGCCTACTCGGTGAATGCTTGAATCCTAAAAACATACTTTGCCTAGTGTATTTTCACTATGCCTGTACATAGAGTAGTATAATTAAGTTTTGTTTTCAATTTTTTTTCAATAAAGTTGCTTAAATGGTACTTTGAATCTCGTTGTTCTTTAAAAAAAGTAAGAACAATACCTTTAAATTTATGGAAAACTGTTGGCTCTGTGACTTCCTCTACAGACCATTTATCTTATGAGTTTCTAAAATATGTTTATCAAGGATCAATTTACAACATCACCAAAATATTATTTGTATATCTAAAGGAAACTAGATTCAAGCAAAAATTTCATAAATTGAGCTTCCCTTTAATAAAAATGTATTTTATTCAACACAAG
>LPNX010465158.1:188080-199795 GCA_001517045.1 Pseudotsuga menziesii | reverse complement strand
GAGAGAGAGAGAGAGAGAGAGAGAGAGAATTCCTCAAAGGTAAAATGAGGGTCTCATCATGAGCCAGCCTATCATGTTCATTAGTACTTGTGGAATGAAATATATGATGTTGGTCACCAAGCCAAAGTGGTGGCTTGCAAATTTATTTCTTAAAGAATAAATCCCAAATAAATTTAAAGGGCAGGAGGTCTCATTGTCAAGTTGTCCTGGTCATGATCATGAATTCTTGTGGATTGATGCTATCACCATTTGGACACAAATCCAAGATAGTGCCTTTAGTTATACACTTAGAGGATAGGGGGTCTCATCATGAGCCAACCTAATCATTTTTTGTAAGTGTTCATGAATTACACTATCACCATTTGATCACCAAGTCAGGGTAGTGTGTTGCACCTGGAAATTCCACATGCCTATTTGCCTTTCAGAAACCCTAACCTGAGACACCTTGATTACCTCTTTTTTCTATATCTTGGAGGGACAACGCGTTTACCTTATTTGTACAGAGCGTCGACGGTGCCCTCTCTAGTGGAGCAAGGAGCGTCGACCTGCCTTTTGTTTGGAAATATTTTAGGTCAACACCTTTTCCTCTTCTGCTCAGTGCGCCGATAGGCCAAATAAGGGAAAAAAGAAGGTTCTGGAAGCTTCCGTACATAAGCCTCCACGGATTCAGTTACTATTTGCTTGGGAGAGGTGGAATTCACCTCCCTTACCTGTTGGGATCACCTATTATGCATTTCCAAGTCAATCTCATGTGTTTTGGGCCTATAAATGAAGCCTTCATGATGTGAGTGGGGAGGCCAAAAATAAAGTATCCTTATGTTGTTGGATTGAATTTTGAGTTAGAGGCAAAGTAGAGTGGCTTGTATGTGAAGGGATGTTCATAGTTGCATAGGATTGTAGATTTCTTGAGGTTTAAGTCATCAACATCAGGGCTTGATTGTAACTTCTTCCTCTTATTTTCTAATACAAAAGTGTTCCCCTTTCCTATATTTGATGTGTTGTTAATTGCATTTGAATATTATCAAACTCCTTGATCACTGATATAAGTAATTAATATATCATGATGCTCTCATCTTTCTTGTTCGTCTTTTTATCTATTTTGGAGGTGTTGAACCATTGCAAGGGCTTTTGGAGCAAAGACAAAGAGATCTAGGTCTGAGGTATATTTTATTTCATGTTATTTATAATGATTACTTAAGGAAATGATATACTGGTGTGTCTTTTTGTTTTGTACTTATGATTTACAAGGTAGAGGAACAAACAGTGTCTGCACCAATTGATAATTCCTACAAACAAAATTGGCGACTCTGCTGGGGAAGATAATCTAGTTAGATCTGGTACAGATCCAGTCAGATCTACAAGCTTTGGTAACCATCTCATCTGTGAAGGTTATATTATCTTCTCTTAGTCATTTCAGCTGATAAGGTAAGCAATCTACCTTACTATCTTATTATTGCCTCTGTTTGGGAAGTAGTGTTTACTATTTGCAGTCCAACTTATTGCATCTTTTTGGTTTCATCCACAGGCGTTTGTTTTTTGCATTTACTGGTCTGACAACACACTTACCTGTGACTGACAGAGCGTCGACCTCTTTAGGGTGCCTTTTTATGTTTGCTACAAAGCACCGACAACGCCTAGTTGCATAATAGATCAAGCGGCCATGACACCTTACTCCAGTTTATTGAGTGCGTCGATCCCAGTCCACAGCGCTTTGGTGCAGTGCCTCTCAGTGCGCCAAGGTAGGCTCTTAAACTGCCTATTAAAAAGTTTTGATTTTTAATTTTGAAGTTGCTTGTTTCTCTGAAAATCTTGGATTTGCTTGTTGTTTTGTTTTCTGACTTTGGTGATTTCAGTGAATTTGATTCTCATCTCTTGAGTTCAAATTCCAAAGCTTTTATATTCTTCACTAGTTTTAAAAAGGAAGTAGAAATTTTTTTCAGTTTTGGGTTTTATTGAGTGGTATATGCTCTGAAAATTGTATTTTTGAAAAGGAAACGTATAGCCTCTTTCTGAGATTAGTTTGCTTTGAGCTTGTGTGCTTCTCATTTTCCAGAAAATACAGAAAGAAACTTGTTATTTCACTTCATTTATGCTTAGGAAAGTTTATCTTCATTTGAATAAGTAATTGGGATAAATAGGTCTTTTTGCTACCATATAGGAAGTTAGGTTTGTATGCACATTAGAGGCGTTATTTTCTTTCTTAAATTTAGAGATTTTGAGTAATTGTTGAAGAAAATTTACGTTTGAAGATTTCTTTTTAAAATATTTCTTGTCAGGTCTTGCATTTCATTTGATCGAAAGTGGCTTTTCTTTTGTGTGTTGTTGAAAGGAAAAAGAAAATGGTTTCTTGCTTACCCTAGCTAGTTCTCATCGAAATCAAAAGGTGCATCACGTATAGTTTAAATATGCATTTTGGAGACAACACCTCATAAACATCCACTAATCATTCAGATAAAATAACCAGTAGCTTTAGGTTAATATTGTATATAAAGTTGAGTGATAGGTTAGTGACGTGTTCCGGCGTCATAAAATGTAGGAGCTGTTGTTTTCTTCCTGCACTACAACTTGGGACCTGTGTGGTTCTTCCACGTACCGTCGGTATATCGAACGACCTTTCACATACCCTTGAAGTATATAGAAAGGTACTTCACGTACTCGATTTTATATAGGAAGACCCCTTGTGGACAGTTGTGCATTAGACAACACTACTACGGATTTGAGCTCCCACGTACCTTGAGTATATCGGGAGACCCTATGGTCATCTTGTTTGGAGCAGTACACCGAAAAAAACATTCGAGGAGATTACTACTCACGTGACGTCCAGGTAGTTGAGTATTCAGGTGAGGGATGGTTGATCCTCCTCGTTGTGTTTTACTGTTGGACCCTGCGGTATATCGCGAGTTGCACCTTCTTGAGAATCCTAGTGAGAGACCGACTATCTTAAGACCATCCTATAACTTAAGAATGCTTGCTACCTTTAGCTTTCGTAGGTCTGTTTATGTGTGTTTTTCCTCTTTTTGACCTAGAGTAGACAACTTTAGCCACCACCCTGGATGATCAATTTACAAGGCGTCATTCCATAGATTACAAGGTTTAACACCTGACTCTCCTCTAGCCCTGGAAGGACAAGAAGGTGTAAACATGGAGCAACCAGCTTCTGCTGATGCTCCTGTAGGAACTACCTCATCTAGTGAAACCAAAGAAGATTTCATAATTTATACAATCCTTTGGTCCAATTGCCTCCTTCGGATGATTCTTCTATTAATTCGCCAATGGTTGGTCATACTGATAGTCCTATTGAAGTAGAATTTGGTCATGATTCTCCTTTTTGGAGAACTTCTTTGGGCCAATCCATTTCTGAGTTTGGGGTTATTAGACCTTCACCTGAGAACCCTCCTCTAGGGGAGGATGAATATAGAAGAATTCAAGCATCTCTTGATCGCACTCGTAATTTTTCAGAAAGAGCAGAAAGAATTATCTCCACACCTGTGTCTTACAAAGAACCTGTTTCAAATCTTTTACCCCGTCTGTCAGATCCATGGCCTTCTGGATATCGTACCCTTGCTGAGATTTTAGCTCCTATTGACGAAGTTCCATTTAGTGGTGTGATTTCTAATAATCTAGATCAAACTTCCAACCCTACAGTTTCACATCCCGAGTTTGTTACTCGTCCTCCCATACCCATTGTAGTTGGGGGGGAAATCCACAACTCAAGTGGTGTCAGAGATTCTAACATCGGGGGACGGGGCAACCTCTGGTGCAAGTTACGTCACATGTTAGTGGGATTGTTACTAGTTATAGACAATTTTCGGCTGTGAAACAACCTGGAGTAGTTGTTCCTCCTGCTAAAACCATCGTGGTGAATCCTCCATCTAGTTCAGGCCAACCCTTATGGGTACATCCTGCCATCAATCAAATATCTTGGGGATATACTTATCCCGAAACTCAGCCACCTACGGTTAATCAAGCTTATAAACCATCACCGTCAGTGACAGTTTATCCTGGAATGCCTTACCCTGGGAATGTTTTCGTACCTTGGGGACAACCAAATTGGCCTAATGTTTTATCTTATGAAGGAGCTTTTGTAAATACTACTGGAGGGTATGGTGGTACACCTGGAGGGATCTCGAGAGGACTTGGAGGACCTGGTGGAACATACAGAGGCCCACCACTTAGTGGACCCCCACCTGGAGGTCCACCACCTAGAGGACCACCACCACCACCACCTGGAGGACCACTCCCCGGAGGTCTCTCGGGTGGCCCACCCCCTAATGGACATTCTAGTAATCAACAAGCCTCGGGGGCATCATCCATGCCCATTTATCAATCTGCATATGGTCCTACTGGTCAACAAATGTTGTACCAATATTAACAATATCCACAACCAAATCAACAATTGCCATTTTTGGCTACATTAGATCTGTTGAATTTTTCTAGATTGATAAATGACTCAGTTCACCATGACCCCTCTTGGCCTGCCATTCCTGTCAAGCTGCCTTCGGATATACCAAAGTTTGATGGTAAACCCGGTGAGGATCCAAAAAACCATGTGATGACTTTTCATCTATGGTGTTCATCCAATTCTTTGATGGATGGTTCAATCCGTATACGGATTTTTCAAAGAACCCTCATAGGCATTGCTGCAAAATGGTATATAGAGTTACCACAACACTCTTTTGGGGATTTCAATTCTTTAGAAATGGCATTATTAACTCACTTTCAATTACCAATCCGATATGATATAGGTATCGACCTGTTAAATTCGCTTCGACAAACCCCTTCAACACATATCTCCGATCACATTCATGAATGGAGACGAAGATGAAGATTAATTAAGGTCCCTATTCCTTATCACTTGCTTGCAGATTGGTTTACAAAGTCTTTACTCCCACCTATTGCTCGAGATGTTTCCAGGGGAGGTGCTGTCACCGAGGAGCAAGCTATTAGTCATGCTCAATACCTTGACTTGGTTTATTCTCAGTCAGGTAATTTATACGATTTGATTCCTCATGCTCCTGAACCTACAAATGATCCTGCTAGACCAGGAACTGAACCACTTGCCGATGGCATACATGGTTCAGTTCAAACGCAAACAGCGAGAAAATATTCCAAGAAACAAACTCACCTCGCCATACCAACAACTCAACCAATACCACCTTCCAAAACTGCACCCTCTCTTGTTGCTTCTGTCGAAGTAAACACGGTTCAATCCACTGAATCTTCGGGTGGAAAGAAGAAAGGAAAGAATAAATCGAAAAAACCTGATAATCAACAGGAAGGAAATAAACCACGAAATCCTGATGTTGATTCAAAAAGTAAAAGAAAGGGAAAATATCCTTGTTTAATCTATGGAGGTGATCATTTCACCAAAGAATGTCCTCGTCGTGAGGAAATTAATAAATTTTTGAAAATTTCACCTACCCCTGCAGTTCTCAAAGACCCTTTCCCCTCCCAACAACAATTGATTGATCATCAATTCATGTATGGGACTTCTTCATCCACTGATGAAGTTAGGATGATGTTTATTGAAATTATTAATTTAAACACAAGAACACATAGTTATGACCTTCCTCCATAGAAGAAACCCGATGACATTAAAATTGAAAAACCTTCAAGTTCCACACCTCCTCTTAGCAATGGTCTTCATATTGAAAAACCTATGCCTGAAGCAAATTTTCATCCACCTAAGAGTACTCTTCGTAAGTCCATTACCAATCCTAACGCACGTGCTGCCCAATATTATAACATAGTAGAAGATTTGGGTCAAGCACCATGCGCTATGTCAGCCCTAGAAGTACTCCAGACCTGTCCCACCCAACGAAAAAATTTGCTCACAGCCCTTGGAGCCATGGATCCTGAAAATAGTAATGTCATTGCTTTCAAACTGGATGATTTTAAAAGTAGGCTCTCACATCAATTAGCTTTCCAAATATCTACTAATATTTATGGCAAGAATATTCATCATATTGTTTTGGATGAGGGAGCCTCTACTTAGGCATGTCTCTATCTTGTTGGAGAGCCATTGGTTCTCCTAAGGTCAATCGTTCACCAACCACTCTTAAGGCTTTTGATGGTCCTGATTTTCAACCCTATGGACTACTGCCCACTCTCCAGGTCGAGCTTGGGGGCAAATCAATTTCCATTCATATTAAGGTCGTTGATGTTCCTTTGTGTTACAACCTAATCCTAGGACGAAACTGGTTTTATGCTAGGCAAGCTATAGCATCGACCGTTTTTTGGATTGTTCAGTTCCCATTCCAAGGATGGGTTGTCACCATAGATCAGTTAGATTTCATTACACCTAGTGCTATTTCAAATTATGCAAACAATGTTCCGCTTGTGAATACTCCACAATATCAGGATATAGGAGTAGGTCTTATCAAAGACTATTCGCTTATGGGTGTCTTTCCATTGTCAAATCCTCCTCCTACTTCGCAAACAACATCCATTAATATGATTTCTAACTTAGAGAAAGGAAAATCGATTACTGATGAATCAACATCTTTTACCCCTTTTGAAGAAGTTTATAATGCGATACAATCCACCAGTCACCCTACCATCAACGACCATTTGTTGATGGCCTGAGATGGTTATGACATGCCATATTGGCTAGACAACCCCCCCCCCCATCTCTATATTACGTTTCACATACACTTCCTACAGATGAATCCATTATGGAAGTTATGTCGCTAGAAGAGATGCCTTGGGAAGACCATCATCATCGATCTTCTTTCCTTCCCCCTTGCCAAATGGTAGAAGAGCACTTTTCTTCCAATGTTTTGTCTAATATAGTCACGGATCCTCAGTCTCTCATTCTCACTCGTGGAGTTGAGTCTAAAGGAAATCTCTGCAATATTACTAAAACTATGCCCGTAGACATATTAGTGAAACCAGGTGTTTCAGAGAACATTCATATAGGCCAGAATTCTTCATCCTCCGAGGTTCAATCATATATGGCCTTATTCAAAGAATTTTGAGATGTCTTTGCTTGGACATATGAAGAAATGCCATGGATTGATCCTTCCATCATTGTTCATGAGATTAAAAACTACCCTGGTGCCAAGCCCGTCCGCCAGAATTATGAGGGTCTCATCACGAGCCAGCCTATCATGTTCATAAGTACTTGTGGAATGAAATATCTGATGTTGGTCACCAATCCAGGGAGATGGATTCCATCCCACAACTAGAGTATCAAAGATCTTATTACAAGTCAGCATATTCATGATCTGCATGTACCAATGAATGAAACTGCTATCAATTGGTTACCAACCCAAAGTGGTGGATTTTGAATTTATTTCTTAAAGAATAAATCCCAAATAAACTTAAAGGGCAGCAGGTCTCATTGTCAAGTTGTCCTGATCATGATCATGAATTCTTGTGGATTGATGCTATCACCATTTGGACACCAAGCCAGGATAGTGCCTTTAGTTATTCACTTAGAGGACAGAGGGTCTCATCACGAGCCAACCTGATCATTTTCTGTAAGTGTTCATGAATTACACTATCACCATTTGATCACCAAGTCAGGGTAGTGTCATTTGGTTGTGCCTTCAAAAAAAATATACAAGTATCAGAATAATTTTTGTATATACATTTTTAGTGAATGGGATAAAATCAATCCGAATGGATTAAAAGAAAACCATGTCAAGGCTATGGCTTCTAGTAGCATAGGAAATGCCTATGATATTGGGATTCTACCATAATTGCACTTGGCTTCATTTTACTCTTGCCATGGTATCAGTCCTTCTCAACAAAAAAGGGAACTTTGTATTCCATACTTTTGGTTTCCTATCTTAGACATGTTTTGTTTATATCAACTGGTAATATCGACTATGAATTTATTTTGAACCTAGAAATCATTCTAAAGAAGCTCATAGATCGTTGTTTTGTAAATATAGTCATGTCATAAGAACCGTAAATTTCAATTTTCCAAAGACTTATACGACTAAACAGAGATAACTGATCCTTCCCAAATAGACACCATTTGTTGAAGCCACAATGATCCCATCTTCATAAAATATGGGAACCCTCATATTTTAAATTTTGAAATCATTTAGTTGTTTTCCTTGGTTTGATTTTGTCTCCTAACTAGTAAAAAGTACAAGAGATCAGAAGTAAAAAAATTCTTCATTAATCAAAATTCCAAACTCTTCGATGGATTCGTTACACAGAGAAACGTTGGTAGTTAGAGTTTGGTATAATCATATACATGTTACACCTCCTCGATTTTCTTTTCCCCAACTTCATATTTTACAATTTTTTCGTAATCGAGAATCAATGTGGTATTTAAGAAATTTAAAGTTTGAGCACGGACTTTCTGACTCTAATTTTTCAAAAGCCAAAATTTGGGAATATAGTTCGTGATTTTCAATTTTACGCTCCCACTAGCGACACCTGACTTTACTATCGAAGGTATTTTCAAAAGTCGAGAGATGGATCATGGGAAATTACCAACTCTTACTATATTTTTCCTATCGACCTTTGACGCCCAACTTTTACACGTACTTGGGAAAGTGGGAATCAAAGCATTTCTAATACATATGCTATTTCTCCAACCCCAACCTTCCCCACCATATCATACGATTTATTAACGGTTACTTTCCACATTCAAAAGTAGACGGACAATAATCACCCCATTAGTTTTAATCCCTACTTCTGACACCCGACCTTACTATATATACAAAGGATTCCAATACATTTTATTACATAGGAAGATCATAAAATCATTCGAGAACAAGATTGAACTAGATGTCCTACTGAAAACATGGATGAGTGAGCCTAACACGTTCATTCTCAAACTAAACAGGCAATACCTCATCACTTTGCTTATAGATCCCTACAAACTACTGGCAGTCATGCTCTGTTTGTATATTTTATGGCGCTAAAAATCACTAGTACTTTAAATTGGAATGGATAATGTTGGATTATTACATAGCGACTACATGTAAGGTTTTCAAGTGGGCACAATATTTTTCTATCACAATCAAAGATGCACTTCTCGAAGTACAAAAAACCACAACAAAAAAGAAGCCCAATTTTTATCTATCAACATATCTAATGGATGTGGGATGTGCCTCCTTCGCCTTTCCGACGATGAATTGGCATTGGACAAGAGAAAAACCTCCCATTCATATCTACTGTTCAATTTTGTGGGAAGACAATTATAGACTACATATCTATGACATTTGTGACAATTTTATTAGTGTTGTCCACTTTGTTATTTTTAAGAAAAATGTTCCCTTACATTATGAGAATCTGATGTCGTTGATTGCAACTATGGGAGATTGGTATAACACATAGTACTTCATGCATCTCAAGATATGGGGGAGTAAAATAGTTCATCTATTACCTAGAGTTGTTCTTGACCAAACGACGCTTACAAAGGTTTCCTTCTAAACTGTCATGGATGGTTTTCGTGGTCACATACATTCTAATAAAAGAGGGGCATGTCCCAAGTTTCCTCTATATATTGGACATTTCGTAATTTAGAATGCAACTCATGGAGGTATCATCGCCAAGGAGATCATTCATCTAAAGTTAGGCTTGGCAGAAAAGAGGATGCATGATCCTAAAGGGTTTATACCATGCCTATTTGCTCAAGCCCATTTGAAAAATTCTTATATTCATGAACATGAACTAGATGACTCTTTATACTAGGGTTCCTATAGCTTCAAATAAGTTATGAGTAAGGTAGTTGATCCAGACCAAAGAGTGTTGATACATGAAGCCCAGAAGCAGTTGAAACTTAGAGTGCTGGAAAAAATAAATATATTCTTTGAACATATAGAAAATGCTAAAAAGGAATTAATACACGTAGTTGTTGAAACTAAAGTGTCTACCACTGCTACTATTAAATTTGAGGAACAACTACAGTAGGAGAAGAAATAAGGTGAACAACCTGTTAGTAGCTCTCAACCCACTTCTCCCGTTCAAAAGCTAAATGCCTTGATGCAGAAAACATAGGAACTACAAGGTGAGGCAACCTTTACTAAATCAATTTATCATGTTGATTCTGTTTCGAGAGTTGTACCAAACATTTATGTTAAGATTGAAGGAGAAGATAAGTATGGTAACTGTCCTCCCAATACATCTACTGAAGAAATCATTGATATAGAAAAGGAGCAACCTGTAGAAGTCATCCATCCAACCCTACTTATTTTAGAACTTAAAAATTCTTCTAATCCTCAAGGTTCCCAAGTTATCAATGACAATGACAATGTTCATTCACCTATAGTTAATGGAGTATCGGATGCTCCTACTGAAAAATGTTCCATTATTCAATATGTCCCCAATTCACCTCAAACTTCACAATCTTTTCTCACTCCTAAAAAATCAGGTCATCAAACTATCCACCCTGATAATATTTTCTCTTACCTTAGCACCATGTTAGATCCTATAGTTGGTAACACTTCTCAACAGCCAGAAACCTCACAACAAGATTTGAAATCAACTAAAGAAGGTAATATTGTTCCACCTTTACAACCACAAGATTCTCTACTTACCCAAGATACTCAAACTCCTATTGATGATTTGTCTACAATCACTAAAATTCAAACAAGTCTACCAGAGTCTACTCTATTAATCCCTTCAACTCAGGACTAGTCATTTCCCAGCATCGACGCCACAAAACATTGAACTTCTATAGTTGAGCGATCAACAGATTTTGGTGAAGAAGTTGTGGTGGATTTAGGAGATTATTTTTTTAGCAAAAAACAAAAATCAATAATGGAAAGAGGCTCCAACACAAGTAGAGAAGGCCAAGTTATTGCTAAACCAATTGCCAGTAATATCATTTGAAAATCATCCTCTGGTTATCCTCGGTGTGGGGCTATAGAATTAGTTGCAACCATGGGGGCATTTGCAGAAGCCAATTTTGATTATGTATCTGTCTTGAATAAAGCACTAAATGAAGAAAAATAAAGAATGTAAGGATGCATAATGAAAAAGAAACTTTGAAAGAAAACCTAAAACAACAAATAGAACAACTTAAAGCTCAACACAATTCATAATTGCATAGGTTGCATGACCATATTCAACAATTATCCATACAAAAAGATATTACAGAGGCAAAGATAATCTGACGGGCTACAGAGCTTGCGAATATGAAAACACAAATGGAGGAAAAAAAAGAGAACAACACTTCTTCTATAATTTTCAAACTTACTACACATTAATTCAAAGATTAAGGTATTGCATGCAATGGGAGTTTGAGAAAGAATCAAGTCTCGAATTTCAAGGACGTAAAGAGGTACATAATGATTTTAATGCTTTTGAACATCTATCAGACCTCCTAGCTAATCGTATAAATAAGAGAAGGAAGGTTGATGAAGCTTATGAACAATTAAGCAAATGGAAGAAACACCTAAAGAATGTTCCCCGGGATCTAACTCTCCCAGATTGCATGAAACTTATGAGAGTTTGAATATCAATAAAGTCTTGGGAATCTTGTCGATCATATAATCAAGAAGGGTCAGAAAATCTATGCCAGGTAGTGGATGCTTACGATTATTACATGGAAACTTTGGGCATGGAAACCTTTGATGAATTAGGAGACATAGATCCAACTAACTTGAAGATAGTTGAAGTGGAAGAACAAAGAGATCAATCAATCAATATAATTCAACATATCACTCAGATAGATATATTTTCGTTCAAGTTGTTTATATCAACTCCAACTCAACTCAGAGTTACCTTACAGTGGTTTTTAGACAACTA
>LPNX010465158.1:97655-187977 GCA_001517045.1 Pseudotsuga menziesii | reverse complement strand
CAACAATGGACTATAGTTTCGGTACTCTCAATTCTCTCTTATGCTTTCAATGTCTCAATGGTTCCTTATATAGCTTTTCAAAGGGATACTGAAAGGTCGAATCTGTGTGATCTCAAGGCATATGGAAGGCCAGGAGTCATATGAATCAGATCCAAGTCAAGGAACGCTCCAAAAGGTTTTGGATTATGTACACATCCCGATGTACGCGACTATAGAGGGAATATCCGCGTATGTACGCGGTTATCGGGGAAAAGGCCGCGTATATCATTTTTCTTATGTTTTTAGGGATGGTCAAGGATACATCAAAAGACAAAAAGTGGTCCATATGGGTTAATGAGTCTGCAGCGGAACAGGGGAAGGCCATACAATGTGTGATTCACCTAGTGTGGTGAAATCCGCTATAACAGATGCCCCCTAATGTATGAGATCAGAGGGGTTATACGATGGTCGAAATACATTAAAGTCCATCCCAGAAGTGAAGTGATGAAGGTACCCAAATGGAAGACCAGCCACCCAATCAGCATAATACCATAATACAACTCTGCATATAACTGCAAATACATAAAGCAGTCCCGGATACATAAGAGTACAATGGCCATGAATAGGCATGAAACATGATAACACATATGTGGTCATCGCCACGTACAATATACATAAATCAGAATCTCCATGATGAAGATATACAAAGGACCATGATCTCCACAAAGGCTGAAGATATATAACAGATCAAGATCTCCATAGTGGCTGGAAATGTCTGACATATACTGGAACAAGTCACGAGAGCTGAAATCTCATGAACACTGGCACGATCAAGGAGGTAGCATATAGTGGATTCCACCAATCTAGAAGGTCTTCTACACACACCGCTACGAGTACATGTCCTACTATGTGAATAGAGGTGTCGAGGTCGAACATAGTATTCCATCGTCTAATTACCGGTCATTGATGTATACCGTTAACAGACGTGATATCACCCACCGATAATGAAAATGGGAATCAAGGTACTAGAGTGCAAACTAACAAGTGTGAATAAATGTGTTGAGGTTGAACACTTGAGAGAATCCATCTATCAGGGGACATTGATGTATTCCCAAAACTGTCGATGGCAAAAGAACCTGCCACTGATGACTGCAAGTCTCAAGGCACTCGAAATGACTATAGATTCCAATCCCAGAATAAATGACTGAAGTCGATGGGATAAAATCTGCTGGAAGGAGGGCATTAGGGCATCCCCCATCATCCAACACGAGGTACTCAGCAAAGCTGTATAATGTGGAAGGACTCGATCATAAGGTGCACGAACCAGTAACTGTATCGGGAATGGCCGACATGCAAAGTCGAGATAACTGAGGAATGGCCGACTCAGGTTTCAACTTCCTTCTAACAAGAGCATAACGGCGTATGGTGACTGAATGAAGGCAGCATAGACTCGATATACAAACTGGGACATCTCTATGACGCAGGAGGCATCAATAGAGGCTCCATAGGGACTGGAAGCTTAACCAGTCGGTGGAGATAAAACTCAGATAAACGAGTATAGCTCCTAAAGTCAAACTATAACCCAACCAATGGATGTGATATACAGTGCTTTGTTCGAAGGCGACACGACTCGACAGCTGCCAAAGATAATATCTTTTCTTGTCCGGCTTTTTGGTTTTTAGATTTTTTTGGTCTTTTTCAGTTATTTGAAAAGCTTGAAAAAAGAATAAACTAGATTTATAGTTACAAACTAGGAGGAGATGAGTGTCATTTAGGGCAAACAAACTAGTTCCAAGCAGTGGAACATACCTATGCTCAATGCAAGGATACATGTGTAGGATATCGACACTAGGGGGAAAATCCCCTCCCAATAAAAAGGGAATCAAGCTGCGAAGGATATAAAGAAAGGCTCTGCATGGCTAGACATGAGACAAGCTCGGGCTATATGGCTGAAACGCAATGTCAGGGGAGCCAGCATAAAGCTCAATAAGACAAGCAAAGATCATGATAATGCATCCACAGCTTGATACAAGGGAGTCCAGGGGATCATGGCCAGCATAAGATCAAGAGGAGTATGAGGCTCTTGCTAAATGTCATGGCAATAGTATACAACGGACTCCCACACCCTAAAGGGGGAAACATCGGCATGGGCACCAAAATGCAAATAAGGCGCTAACTAGGGTACCCATGTAAGGTGAGGCTCTACCACTCATATCATGCCACTTCTATAGCAACAAGAAGGTTCCGTGACATAATAGAGTGGGTTCGTACCTAAGGATATAGTGACATGGTCATAAGGTTATGCAAAATGCAAACGGTGGTGAACCTAACCTATATGCCAGTGTAGACGTTATACCTGATATCAGTACGAACGGGTCAATCCAAAGGCTGAAACGACGCTGAAAACGGTCTTCTACATCACAGATTAGGTCAAAAACGGTCCAAAATGGTTAGAAACGGTCAAAACTACAGGAAAGGGGGTAAAAATTTTCAAATATTTAAATTTTTTTCTATAAATAGTAAAAAAATAGAAATCATTTGAAACTTTTACCCATTGGAGCTCTGATTTTCAACTGCAAATTCCAGGAGATCCAGCCAGCGGAATTCACAACCGTTTCTTCCAGGTATTTACTCATGTTCTTTGCTTGCATTTCAATACAATTTTTATAATTTTTCATGGTTAAATGAGTTTTTAAAGGCCAAACTTACATGAGCGCTGCGGCCCACGCAGGTATCGAGGCTTTTTCCACATATAGGGATGGCTATACGCGGAAAAGGGGCTGGAAACCGTGTACATACGTGGTTGTTTGCAAACCAGCCGCGTATGATGTCGCGCACTAAGATTTACAAGAATCTAATGGACATTTTGGTCAAATTCTCATGCAGGATGGTGCTAGAGTGGCGAGAACGCGAGCATGGTGACGTAGAGGAAGCAGTAAGGGCTAACAGAATGGCTCAAGAAGCTCTAAGAAGATGCGGACTCTACAAGTTTTGGTGCCTAGATGGCTTGAGGGCCAAACCAGGACTACTCCAGATGCTGGTAGACTATTGGGATCCGGACTCAGAGTCCTTCCGGTTAGACGGCATGTCCCTCACCATTGAGGTGGAGGATATCTACTTTATCACAGGTCTATCACGACGAGGTGAGATGGTGAACCTTCGTGCCCGATGAGGGCCAGGTCATGGGCTTACTATCGATGAGTACATAGCTGTGTACTGCTACCCAAAGATTGAGAAGGTGGGGAGCCAAGTTCCCACCAATGCTATACAGGTGCTGGGCCTAAAGGCCATACTACTGACGTTGGGCAGGATAGCAGGCTTAGCATCACTCCATCAGGCCTCTCGGCCACAGATGTTCTATGCGGTGGAGTGTATGACACCGACCATCTATGACTGGAGCACTTCACTACTGAGCAACATGAAACATCAGCTCAGTGAGTGCAAGGCAGGTAGGATACGGAACTTCGGGTTCAGCAGTATCTTGAGCACGTTTTTCTTCGAGTGTGTTCCAGGATTGAGCCCTAGAGTGGATGTTCCTCTCCACGGGGTTCGAGATCCGTCCCAACGACGTTGGGTAGACGCGATGCGCAGACTAGGGGGTGGTAGGGTGGCCAACCCTTATCCAACAGACTTTTTTCCATGGTGGCGACGACAAATTGTTGCCATAGAGGACTACCCTTATGTAGGGATAGACTTCCGAGGAGATCCATACATGCCATTACCACCAGGATCAGCATATGGAGACATAGGTAACGAATCTCGACCCTGACTCTTTTTTAAAATTTTTGAAGTATTTAATTTTTTTGTGTTTTCTTGATTAATGGAATAAAAAAGACATGTTTTTGGGTGACAATACATAGTGACATCTACCATTCATGTGCAGATGTGGGACCACAGCGACCAGAGGGCTTCCCACGTCATAGACGGAGGGGAAGAGGAGACGATATCACCAGTGTGGATGCGGAGCGAACGCTCCAAAGCATCTATACCAACTTCGTGCAACTGACTCACAGGGTTCCCATGGCGCAAGTCGAGGACTTTCCTGAGGCTATGCAGAGACAGATGGTGGGTGTACCACGCGCATGGGTTTGTTTATTCCGGTGGCTAGCTAGAGCCGTGGTGACATATCATGATCACAACCCTCTTCCACCTCCACAGGACTAGACACCTGGGAGTGTATCTATTTTGTACTACCGTGTATATGATGGTGGCTTTCAAAGCCCCAATTTTGTATTATGACACTATGTATTACCACATTTTGATGTATATAAAAAGTTTTATGGTGATCGGTTTATTTATTTACATGTATAAAAATTGTGTTTATGATTAATTTATGATGAATGAAACAAATGCCAATCTAACACATAGTTAGCATATGAGTCAGCAATTTGATTATAATTTCTTGGAATGTATATATATGTTATGTTCTCAAACTGTCGTTCTAACAATCTCACACGTAAGAATCTCCTCAATAACGTCGGATCTCTAACATGGTACAAACCATTTAGCTATGACACTACTAACTCTGAATCAAGACGTACCTCAAGAGAGAGAACACCATGCGAAATGGCATCCCGTAGAAGCTCGATAACAACACTATATTCAACAACATTGTTGGAAGATGGTCGTAGACATACACCTCCTGAAGACAGTACATGACCCATAGGAGTATAAATCACCCAAGCAGCTGAGGCTGAGTGTTGAGTGTGACGGCTTGCACCATCCGTGAATCCTATGTAGGTGGAAGATTCCATTGACATCTGCCACAAGAAATGGAAACTAATCACAAACCCGATCACGATAAACAAGACCTAACTATGCAAAATAGCTGTACAATAATATACAACAAGCAGCCTTGTCTAAAGATCATGCATAGTATTTTTTGAGATAGAGCCCATTTCTAGGCTCCGCCAAGGCCGTCCCTTTGTAATCCACTAAATTGTAGGAACCCTTCTCTAACACACGCTTGACCACGTCAGGACCACGCCACATAGGATTGAACTTCCCTGCCCCCAAGGGTTCTTTCGATTGATCCCACAAAAGGACCAAGTATCCCTCACTAAATACTCTCGGACGGACAGACTTATCGTATTGGGCCTTTATACGACGCTTATTAACCTCTAGAGTCACCAAGGCATCTCTACGCTGCTCATCGAGTTGCTCAAGGTGAACCAAACGCTCCTCCAAAGGCGAAGTGTCTGGTAAGAGTTCCACGGCTAACTTCAACGAAGGAATCTCGTATTCAACCGACAATATTGACTCCACTCCATGAACAAGCTGATATGGAGAAAAACCAGTGGCAGTCTTTACCGCAGTTCGATATGCCCACAAAGCAGGGTACAACATAATATGCCAGTTCGTCTTGCTTTGTGCGATGGTTCATTGGAGAATGGACTTAAGTGATTTATTCACTGCTTCAACCTATCCATTCGCTTGAGGATAGTAAGAAGAGGAGTGCTCTTGCTTATACCCTAACTTGGATGCCAACTCTTCCATCATACGGTTCTAAAAGTGCGAGCCATGGTCAGTGACAAGCTCTCTCGGAATCCCGAACCTAGAAATGATTTGGTTGAATACGAAGTGAGCGGCTGTCTCACCATCGGATTTTACTGTAGGCATTGCCTCAGCCCATTTCATGAAGTAATCAACAGCCACTATGATATGATGGTGCCCCCCAGTCGAAGCTGGGTTGCAATCCATAAAATCGAGCCCCCATTTGGTGAAGGGACAGACGGTGATAATAGGGTGTAATGGGGAAGGCTTCGAGCGCATATTACGTGCGAACACCTGGCAAGGGTGGCACCTCTTGATCGCTTCAATACAATCCTTGAAGATCGACGGCCAGAAATGACCTGCTCTCAAAATTTTTTGAGCTGTAGCAAGCCCAGATAAATGACCACCACACGCCCCTCCGTGGCAATCATTAAGCACTACCTCAGCCTCATCATGAGTTAAACAACGTCGTAAAAGGGAATCTACTCCACGGCGGTACAAAGTATTGTCCACTATGAGGTAGTTCTTGGAAACGTGACGTAATCGACGTCATTCATCTCGCGAGAGGTGAGTAGGGGTCCTCTGCGTTTGCAGATATACTATGATATCCCCGTACCATGGGTTAGCCATTGAGATTAAGAAAATGTGTTCATCAACGAACATATCTTCACATACCGACTCCTCAGCCTCACTCGAAAAATCCGATATGAGCTATGCAAAGATTAAAGATTTCTTCGATTTTCCTGAAACAAATTCGAGATCAAACTCTTGCAGGATGACAATCCATTTATTATATTTTCCCCCAATCATCCTACGTGTGAGGACGAATTGAAATGGATTGACATGGGCAACAACCAAGGTCTGGCGAAGGAGAATATAATGTCTCAAACGGTGCATCGCATGTACGGTAGCAAAGGAAAGCTTCTCGACATGAGAATATCGAATCTCTGCGTCAATAAGGTTTCGGCTCAGATAATATATGACATGCTCCTGGAGCTCCTCATCCTCTTGAACCAAAACCATCCCAATCGTCTCTAAATACGCGGCCACATATAATAGGAAATCACGGCTATAATCCGGAGGACTAATCACCGGGGCCGATGCTAGGGCTCGCTTAAGTGCATCGAAGGACTCCTAGGCTCGCTCATCCCATTCAAAGGGAGTATCCTTCTTCAGGAGACGCATGAAACCTCTAGTCAAATTGGCAAAATTGACAACAAATCTTCGTAGGAAGTTTGCCATGCCTTGCAAACACTGAAGATGACGAACATTTCGCGGGGGAGACAACTGAAGTATTGCCTCAACCTTCAAAGGGTCGACTCTTATACCCTCTTTCAAAACGATGAATCCTAATAAACGACCTGACTTCACGCAAAATATGCACTTATGAGGGTTTAATCTAACAGCATAATGCTGGCATCTTTCGAAAACCAATCTTGAGTGATAAGAATGACGCATCCTCATGCGAGAATGAGCAGCGAGGTCATCCAAAAATACTTCAATGATGGACTTGAGATCGTGGAAGATCAAGGTCATTGCCCGCTGAAATGTAGCTCCAGCGTTTTTAAGGCTGAAAGGCATTTTTCGATACGCAAATGCTCCCCAAGGACAAATAAATGCGGTCTTGTGTTGGTCCTCGGGTTTAATTTGAATCTGATTATACCCAGAAAAGCCGTCCATAAAGGATAACACCTCGCTACCCGCACACTCATCCAAAATCTGATCTATAAATGGTGTGGGGAAGTTATCCTTAGGACAGGCATGATTTAAATCACAGAAATCAGTGCATATACGGATCGCTCCCTGCTTCTTATCCACCGAAACGGGGTTTGAAACCTACTCCGTCAAGGGAACGGGATAGATGAAACCAGCTTTCAATAGCTTCTCTATCTCTGCCTTTATGGCGGGTGCTTTTCTAGGATTCACCGCGCGTAAACTCTGTCAAACAGGCTTAGCATTGGGGTAAGTCTTAATCTCATGTTCGACAATCCGAGGGTCAATCCCTGGCATCTCATCGTAAGACCAAGCAAAAACATCACGGAATTCCTTGAATAGCTCGGTATACTCTCGAATCTCATCTTGGGAACAATCCGCCCCAATGTAGACATTCTCAATTGTACCAGGATTGCGAGAAATGTTGATAGGAATAGTTGACGATATGTTCGCCATGTTTCCATCAGCCATCTGACCAGGAGAGCTCAATGGAACCATGGGTCTACCAACTTTCTGACTAAGAATCTCCCTATAATCCTCATGCTCCAAAAGGTCAAGCTCTGGAAGGAAATATGATCTATGATGAAGTTCCTCCCATGGTGGCTCAACTCCCGACATAGCCTCGATAATCGCTTCATCTGAAGGGAAAACCGTATCAAGGCAGTCGTGGGCATGAGAAGACTGTACTGCCCATGCCGGCAGCACATAGGGGTATTCCTCCTCCGTCCGCGAAGAGGAAGAACAAGGCTCTGCAACAGACTGAAGATTAGCTTGGTAAGCTATCATGACTACAAGCAATGGCACGCTCGTCGCAATGGGCTCACTCGAAGGACTCGGTGAAGGAAGAATCCAAGGATCTCCCATATGACTTGTGCGAAAAGGCACCGATCTCGTAGACGTGGAAGCACCATCGAAACTAGATCCTATCATGAGGACGGGTGCGGGACAACTAAAGGTTCCCATGAGGGACGGATACATACCTACACCCACACTCCCAGTTGCCGGCTGGGAATGTTCAACTTTCGGAACCGAAGCTTCCGAAGATGCACTAACAGGCGGATTCTTGAATGCCATTTGGTCAATCGTTACAATCTTCCCATTATGAGGAAAGCATACAACGTGAAATACGGAAGACGCAATGGCTTGCATACTATACATCCAGTTGCTTCCCAGTAAGAGATTGTATTCAAGGGGCACATCAACCACCTCAACCTCTATCGCAACGGTCTTCCCTCCCAAATGGACTTTAAGGGAAGGGAGGATACCGTGCGGCCTAAATGATCTCCCATCAAAAGCAGTTAACATGGTCGTAGATTTTGACAACTCAGGAGAACCAAGACCCTTCCAACAAGACAAAGACATCACAGAAGCAGCAACGCCCTCGTCAATCACAGTGCGCTTGACGATCATATTAAGACATTCTACATGCACCAAAAGGGACACATAGTAGGGCAAGCGAGGCTGATGTCCTACAGTTTCAAATTTGATCACTGAGGAAGAATCATCACCATTCACACCAAGAGTGGAAAGCAAATCCTTCCTTTGCGATGGACAACTCTGAAGCACTTCCAATGCAGACATCGCACAAGGAGTATGGCCCAAGTCCTCAACAACTGAATAATTCTAGGAAGCTCAGGCATTTGGGTTATGCCCCGAACGCTTAAGTACCCCCTTAGGAATGCAAGGTGTAGCCTCAGGTTTATCCGCAGGTTTCTCAATGCGCAAAGGGGTTCCTGGTGGATCAGGTTCTTTGCCTGGGTTGGGTTGTGACGAAGTATAATCTTTCACACACGTCACGACTTTCGCGGCACATACCATATTAATGCACCCATGACCACTAGTTTCAACAGGATCTTCATCACTAGATTGATCATGGGACTTCGAGTTCATATTCTGGTTATGCGGTAAAGGGTTCATTAACACAGTTGGGCCCTGTGCTATGAACTTTGAAGCTTCATCCATCCTAGGGCACAAGTAAGTGAGGTGATCGTCCTTACATAGCTTGCAAGGAAACTTAACCTTACGTTTATTCTGCTTGTCCCCCCCAGCATTTTTACCGTTCTTGTCATTATTATTGGCATTCTCATTCTTATTCCCACCCTTTTTATTATTATTGTTTTTACCCTTTTTTCTATTCCGTCCGGGTTGCTGGTTACCCTTCTGGTCGGACGATTGCACAGCAAGTACATTCGCCGTTTGGGCAAGCTGAGACGAAGCTGTAGCTTGTCCCGAGGCAGATTGGTTGATTGACAACTGAGCAACTTGTTTCACAACCGAACCTGCATGTTTCTTACTTGCACTACCCACAATGCCATCGGCATGTGGTCCAGTTTTGACCTTGGGATCGAAACTAGAACGAGGAGCATGGGGTATAATCTCATATAACAAACCAGACTGAGCATAGATCAAGTCTAGTTCCTGCGCCCTAAAGATTGCTTGTTCCTCATTTTGCACTCCGAATGTGGAAACATCCTTCACTATATATGGCAATAAATATTTGAGGAACCACTCAAGGAGGAACTCCGACGGTATAAAGGCTTTAATTAATCTCTTCCGTCTACGCCACTCCTGAATATGATCAGAAATATGGGTGGCTTTATCTTGCCGAAATGTCGACAAGAGTTCAGTACCAACATCATAGCGTACTGGTAGCTGGAAGTGATTAAGGAAAGTCATCGCAAGGACGTCGAACAAAGTAAAGGCACCCCTAGGTAACTCTATGTACCATTTCGCCGTAGGCCCTGTGAGGGTGCATTGAAATAGTCTCAACGGACTGAGTCCTGATGCAATGAATTGGAAGAGCACCATAGGTGGAATGTCGTAACGTGTTCGCTCGGATCCTCTCCTGGTTTGCCTTCGAACTTAGGTATGTCCGAAGGAAGCTTGGTAGGGACAGCCGGCCAAGACGGGTCATGAGCCACATGATCGTTTGTAAGTCTCGATAAGTCAGGTAGATTGAGTGTCGCGAGGAAAGGGAGCCTAGGATGATGAGGTCTATGGACCGCTCCCTGGTTCACATAGGATTGATTACCACCATGACCTTGGCCATAGTGACCTCCTCCTGTATGACCCGTATAGGGTGGCGCGGAAGTAGCATAATGAGGTGGACCTTGACTAGTAGGAGCTACAAAGCCATAGTTAGGAGAGTAATCAGGTTGTGAATACCCGCCTCCGTAAGGTGAAGAGACCTGTCCATACTGCGTCCCATAGTAGGGTCCATAGGTCACCGCTTGCGATGTCCCATGAGACACTCCATAGGTAGGGAGATATGTTCTGGAAGTAGGAATATACATACCGGAAGTAGGGATATATGTCGTGGAAGTAGCAATCTGACCTCTAGAAACATGAACATAACCTCCCGAAACCACGGGTGGTATGTAGGATTGAGACACAATTGGTCTAGTAATCGCAATATGGATCTGACTCGCAGCTACGTGCCGACTCGAAGGACCACGTGAGTAAGGTGGAGGGTTTACATTTGAAGAACTTGGAAGCGAGGACGAAGGAATCTCTGTAAGAAGATATGTACTAGTGCCTATCGTCACTCGTCTGGAACCTGCTATCCCGATCGAATCACTAACTCTAGACCTAGGAGGTATATAAGATGGAGCTTCCACCATTGGGATGGAAGGTGCAATGTGACTAGTACTCCCAAACCTCTCCGCAAGGTAAGGCATGGGATTGCCCCCAGGCATAGTGCTAGGCTCAAAGTCGGATTCAACATGAAATGTGAAATCGTGCATAGGAAAACCAGTCGTAACATAACTACCGTAGCTAGTGCTAGGAGGGTCAAAGTGAGTCTCGGCATCATCCGGCATTCCATACCGGTAGCGTGTCAATGGGGAATCAGCCCTAGAGTAGGTCTATCATGTGAAGAACCTATCTGGGAAATCACAGGACCGAACTCAACTAGGTCAGGTGAGGGATCATATGTAGGAGTAAGTTCCCCATCGTCAATACGAATGGGAGGAGGTGGCTCAGGAATAGTCTCTGAATGATCCTCCATGGTGTGTGAATGAGTGTGTGACATAGTTCGCCTGGACAGTCTAGGCCCCTCTCCCAAAGGAGGAGGAGAAGTGGAAGGCGGAAGTCCTACTAATCGACGAGAACGGCGCGGAACCGTACCCGAATCCACAATGACTCAACAAAAAAGCAAAGACTCTCTATTTACGTCAACCCTAGGCCAACTAGCGTGCACAGAGCAATCACTATAAAATCTAAAGCCAAAAGCAAGCAAACAAGGGCTGGATAAGTGAGCTCCCGAATGTGGCTGGTATGTCTCGCCTAGGAGAGGCTTGAGAGGCCCTTGTCACCACAAGCGGAGGTTCGAAACCAATTATTGTGGCCCTCAGCTTCAACGCGTAAAGCAACTGTGCTGTCCGACCCCAACCTGGCCGGGACACATGCAGAATAACCTCTACACGTACCCCCTCGATATCCTAGGTAAGGTCACTAAGGTCACCTCAATATAATCAATGCTCAGGCGGACAGTCGCAGGAGGGATTGACCGTATGGGCAGGGTAGCAAAGCCCGAAACTCCCAAAAGAGCCCCCAGATACGAATACAATCCTGGCTATATCGCCGGTGCTACACAATTACCGACCAGGGGTTATCCCAATCAACAACCGCTCACACTGCCTAGTGCTTGACTCCCTTTTGAGAGGAGCTTCCTGAGAACGCTGGTTATACCAAGGATTTCACACACTCCCTGGACAGACACCTAGTTGTTGTCATTTAGTGATCTTGGAGAATTAACTTTCAATGAACTATTCCAAGATCCTAAAACCTAAGCTTGTTGGTGCACCCTAGAAAAGAAAAGAGTGTAATTCATTTTAATTAGCGTTGATTTTAGTTTGGCTTTATTACTCAAAAATAGGACGTGCAACTAATGGTGTTATGGCGCAACAAGAAGTAAAATGCACACCTAACAATCAATGCAAATGCATTGTGTCCATGAAAATAGGGTATGCGTACTACGTGAATGCACAATTTCTTCTTCAAATGCTGAATGCAAATTTCCCTATATGAAGTCCTAACTATTACTCCAAAGCAAATCTAGATCTAGTGCAAGTACAATGCAAAGTGCAAAATGCAATGCATGATGATAAGCAAATGTTTTTGGATTTTTTGAAAATAAAGAGATACAAAAAGCAAAAGAATGATTCTACCCACTCCAGACTCTGCAAGCACACATAAACAGCATTCCAGCAAAGCACTAAGGCAAAAGGACTCTAATGCACTAATCTCAAACAAAAAATCAAAGATGCCATGACAAGAACTTACCTAAAAGAAAAAATTTAGGCTAAAAAAAACGTTTCTAGTCAAACACAGAGGTATTAATAGACTCAGGCAGTGCCAAAGGAGACTCAGCAACTAACAGAATTCACCCAGCAATCCACTATCTTCCACAAAAGGTAAAAACCAGAGTATATGCGACTGTGCGCAGTAAACCCGCGTGTATACGTGGAAATCCCAGAGGAAACCGCGTGTATACGCGACTGTAAGTGACAAACCCGCGTACAGGAAGAAAAATATGCACAAATTCAAGGCAAACAAACAGGCTGAGACTAAATTCACACCAATCAGGCTCTACCAGGCATACATGCCCCCATACCCGACACAGAAACAAGAGAGAGAGAGCAATTCAAATACATTGAATGCCAAGAAATCAACCCCCAAAGGACAATTACTAGGAACTCCCCAGCGGAGTCGCCAATTCTGTTACGGAGAGAAATTCCTATGGCTTGGGGTACCACAACAGACAGATAGACTCCAGAAATCAATCTTTCCCAATATGCAATAGAAATAAAAACATCTAACACTAAAGGATCGAACCTCGTACCTTATTCCGGACTGTTGAAGTAGATCCTCGTTGAGCTTTCCAATCTTTCCAATCTTCAGCTTGAATTGTTATAGCACGTCCTCAACAACAAGTAAACAATACAAGCATACTATATTTCATGGTGTTAGATCTATTCTAGCATATATAATCAATAATGTATAAGCATTTGACATATTCCAATGGATACAATATTCATTCAAATACACATTACTGGACAGGAAAAGATATTTCTATTAATATGAATCAGAGATTACAAGTGACAACCTCTGGCGGCACCTCTGGGAATGGGAGAAACTGAATCCCCCACTTGGGCCTCCACCACCTCAATCCTCCATCACTTCGATAGCAAGCTTACTAGCAAAAGGCAAGCTTGGGAAGAACACAACAGTGCTCCAAGGGACAAAGGGATGCAGACTCAAGCATAAGTTCTGGCAACAATGGACTATAGTTTCGGTACTCTCAATTCTCTCTTATGCTTTCAATGTCTCAATGGTTCCTTATATAGCTTTTCAAAGGGATACTGAAAGGTCGAATATGTGCGATCTCAAGGCATGTGGAAGGCCAGGAGTCATATGAATTGGATCCAAGTCAAGGAACGCTCCAAAAGGTTTTGGATTATGTACACATCCCGATGTACGCGACTATAGAGGGAATATCCGCGTATGTACGCGGTTATCGGGGAAAAGGCCGCGTATATCATTTTTCTTATGTTTTTAGGGATGGTCAAGGATACATCAAAAGACAAAAAGTGGTCCATATGGGCTAATGAGTCTAATGTGTGATTCACCTAGTGTGGTGAAATCCGCTATAACAACTAGTCAAAGACTTAATTTAACAAGATTATATCTCTATTATTTAAATCTCAATTGCAGTTAGAGCACACCAATTACCCAGATATCATTGAGATGTGGGACATTTACTCTAGATGGAAAGATTTTGTTACTAATTCTAGGTAGGGTAGGTAATATTGATGATCCTAGAACTTCTCCTTATTGTATGAATCCGTTATAGTATTTATTTGATATTTTTACCTTTAGAGGGGGGGATACACTGGAGAATCGTTGGTGGAATTTCTTGCGCTAGAGCATGTATGAACTCTTTGTCCTGCAACAACCAAGTATGTAATTTTTTGCTGACTAGGTAATGTCAGATGGAAGAATGGTTTTACATGTGATGATTCGACAATTTATTAAATTTTTTCTTTGTTGCTTTGTGTCCTTCACTGAATTGTATATTGATTGATTTCATATGTTAATGATTCTAGAGGTTAAATAATCATTTTAGATTTTTCTGTTGTGATGAACTGAGGTTACTGACCCATATGAATTTGTTCATATATTTAGTTGTGATGTTTGGCTTTGTGAATTCTTTGGCACGATGAGACATTAATTTTAATTTACCTATCTCAAAATTAACCATTATTATAATCGATATCCCATAAGGTTTCCATGTGGGATCAATTTAACCAAATCTACTTGGTGACCCAAAGAAAAACATGTTCCCTTTAAATTACTGCTAACAAACTTGCACAAAATCAGAAGTCCCCTCTAAAGGAGCAAACCATAAAGCCAACAAAGGCTTAAATCCGTCGGAAGTGGTCATAGCAAATGACGTGGAAATAGGAAGGTTCTTGTGGGAAATTATCTGAAGTTCTCAGATCATATCACTTTCCTTGTGTTGAAGTAAAATGTCTGGAATTTATTATTTATCTTAGGAAATCAATCTTGGACTACTCAGGAAAATATTCAAATTCATATTTGAAATTGCTAGATCCATCATTTGTAAAGGCGAAGGCATAATTTGGCCTCTGCTCTATAAATAAGTTTCTAATATGTCAAAGAGATGTAACGGGTTTTGTGGGTGTCACAAAATAAACCATAGTCATGAATAATGTAATTATTGTATATGGGAAAGTATTGCATATGTATCCATCTGCAAATTCCCATGTCTCAATTGTCATTATTCCATAAAGAATCATAAACTATGTTTTAAGTGTTGAAATGTCTGAATGCATTCATGGGTAATTGATGAATTTGTCATGGGCAATGTTAATTCCATTACTATAATAAAATTTTCTATAAATTGTATCCACAATGTTGATCTGAACTTAATTGGGCAACTGGGTACGTTGCAATATGATATCAGAGCTATATGTTACAACACAATGGTTGTATGGGATAGAAATCAAATTACACATGAAGAAATTGTAGTTGTATATGAATTGTTTGACAAAAGAGTTCAATCAAGATTTGAGGAAAAATGTAGTTACAAACCACATGTTTGATAAAATGCCAAAGTAAAATAAGTTCAAAATCCCATAATTGAGAAATGTGTGGCTTTAAAATGCCCAAAAGGTGTTCTTGATAGAGCATACAGACATAGTATGGAAGCATTGATGGTTATAATCGTAAATAGTACAGTTCAAATTTCTCGAAAATGGGTGAATTTGTGAAATACATAGTTCAAACAACCATTATTGGAGTCAAATCGTCCAATAATGGAGTTTGAATTTCATCGAGAGGGACTAGGATTTTGCAGAACGTCAAGGCTAGGAAACCATACCTAAAATTCTTGGCGTTCAAATTGTTAATTGACTTGGCTTGAGACCCAATGTCAACATGAATTTGGAATAAAAGGAAATTTGGGTCTTTATTATAAACAATCAATTGTATGGAGTGGTTTTATGGTGAGCATAGGTCAAAGGGATGGATTATATGGTGGAAGTGTGAAAGTATTTTTTGAAACAATGGTAGGTGGTTTGCAGAGCCCCAAATGTTAGTCTTAAAAACTAGATTTTAACCTCCATAATGGATGAGGGAGTGCCATGTGTAAAGGTGAATTTTTATTGTTGAGAGCATGAGTGTGTTAAAGTTTGGTAGCTTCGGACCTCTGTAATATAACTGGGTCGTTGATCTTGGATCTCTCATGAAGAGGTAAGTGGTGCATGTAAATGGTGACAAATGATTTATGGAGTTCCAAGAAACATGTTTGGAAACCATGTTGAAATTGTTGAGGATGCACCACATGTTTAGGAAGTTTAGGATTATAGAGGGTGAGGGTCACATTAAAGAGCTATATGTTTGGCCTCCTCAATTGTTGGATGGTTTCTACATGTCTAAGTGGAACATTGCTACAAAATATTGTGGAGACCAAAGGATAAAATGTGACCTTCAATCACACCAACTCAAAATACATGCCATGTGGAAGATGGATAGGTATGATAAGACCCACATATTAGACAATAATACATTATTTATATAAATGCAAAAGGGGTGAAGTAAAATCAAAGGGCCATGATGGACATGGACACAACTAGAATGTGTGTAGAAGTAAGATGGCATGCCAAGTGGAGGTGATGATAGTGGATAACAATGCCATGCAATCTCCTAACATGTGCCATGCCACATCAACAAAATAGCTAATTTCAAAGAGTAGTGTTTTAAGATTGGATCTATAGTGTTTAGTCATTGTGTGTTTGCTTTAAGTGAATTTTGTTTTCAACAGTGTAAGCCTTAAGAGGGGGTGTTATAATATAAGACATACTTATGTAATAAAGTCACGTAGTATAAATGACTAGTTTAATAAATGTCATTAATGTGTTATTAATTGGGCTTGTTAGATGATAGTTGAGATAACCTCTCAACCTCTTCCTTCTTAATAGGAACTAGTTTGATTTTAGAACAACCTATAATATATATAAAAGAGAACAATGATATTGTATGCTCACTCAACATTTTAATAATTATTGTGTATAATATCTTATGCATGTGATAATCAACCTTGTGAAAAAAGGATAAGGGCAATAAAATGTTGATCAAGAGGTTAGTGAAAGGATTATACAAGCTTATATGGGATAATAATTAAAAAGGGAACATTAGAGATGTTGTCCACATCCATGCATGTATGGATTTATTAAGCTTATATTGCATATGTAGTGAAGATAATTTATGTATAATTCATTTGGTCATGATTTGATATCATAGATTGATTTGTTTATGTTATTTAAATTCATTGGGGAAAGACACTTAGGTGGGTCATGGTAAAGGTAAGAAGCCTTGGACCTATAAAGGTTGTCAATTTTATTTTAATGTGTTTGTATGAAATAGATTGTCATGCCTTCTTGTGTTGGTTATGGGGAAATAACCAAAGAACACTAGGACTTATGGTTTTGTTATGAAGAGAATTCCATGTGAGATACCCATGCATGAGGCCATATTTTTATATAGAAGGCTATAACATTGCAGAAGTGTCTAGTGGTCTCCTTACTTGTGTCAGTATCCAAGAATATGACCTTTCCAATGCTTAGGAGCACCGGGACAATGTATCCCTATTGTTGTGTTTGGACTAAAGAGGAAGGTGTCCAAATGTTTGATAAAGTATTGGGGAGGTGGCTAGATGATGTGTTAAGGTGTTGGATAAACCTTCGAACCATCATGGTTGAATGCATGATGGGACTAATTTATACTTGAATCAATGCAAGGATGCATTGATTGGATGTGCATAAATAAATTATATAGATGTTTTGATTACGCACACATATATGTTGACACAAATGTTTGAATGCATGGTGTGACTACATGCTTGTGCCATTGTTTCATTGTAGTTAATATGTTAATAGTTGAAGTGATGGAATTATTGGGATGGCCATAATTTTGAGATATTTTTAGGGAATATTGTGGATGTGGTAATGAAAGCATGGTATGCATAAATAGTTATGTTTTGCTTGATTACATGAACGCTTTGTTAGGAGAATAGAATTACAAAAACAGATGTTTGAGATATGGCAATGAAAGTGAGCCATAATAAAGACATGAACTATTGCATACAAAATTTGAAAGATAAGTATTATGTGGAAATTCCTATGTTATTATCTGTATTGTATTTATTGTAATAACTATTTTAAAAAATGGTAGAAAAATAAAGATGTAACTCGTAATACTTGTATGTTTATGACACAAATGGATGGTAGATCTACATAGTAAGGTCAAAACATGGCTACAATGAGCTAGAAATCCTAGGGAGAAGGCCACTATGATGACACTAGAACACTATGTTGGTGCCCTTGCATGTGAAATCCTTGGGAAAATGGATCGCCCAAGGGATTATTTGGAAAAGAAGGGAATGTTTGAGCTTGAAAGGACAAATGTTTGTGAGATATTTATATTACATGATTGTTCTGATCAAGAAGATTGTGTACGAAAAGATAATGAGTTGAAATCCCGCATGTGGCAACCATGTGAAGGAAAAAAATATTCATACATATAAGTATTGGGTTGATTGTGTGCTTTGTAATTATGTTATGAATACATATGACTTAGTTATGAATTTGAAAATTTTCATGGATGGGATAATTGTTGCATAAAATGGCTATACTAATGCACAATTCCTTGATGGTTGTTATAGGTGCCCCTAAAGAGTAAAGACATAATTGTATTATTGGAAAGAGGAATGCAAAGGATGGTGTTATTCCAATGGGTAGGGTGGGTGGGGGAATGTGATACTCCCCATGATTACATGAGAATAATGTATAAGAATGTGGTAAGTGGGTAGGTGAATTACCATTTTATTAAATTCAAACAAATGAATAATAATAACAACATAATAAAAAAAGTATGCACGAGATACTAACTCTCTGGGAACACCATGGGGGCAATGAATCGAGGAGTGGGGAAGTAGGGTTGTCAAATAAATAATTTTATTACACAACCAAATGTCCTTATCCTATTTTATACATCGGTCAAGAAAATGGCGAATGATAAATCTCTGGGGCCTGATGGGTTCACCACCAACTTCTTTCATGCCTGCTTGGATTGGATGAAAAAGCAAGTATGGGCCCTAGTGGAGGACTCAAGGAAGACAGGTAATATTCTAAAATCTCTAAATGCAACCTTCCTAGCACTTATTCCAAAGGAGACGGGAACGAAAGATCCTAGAAAGCTCAGACCGATCGCCTTATGTAATGTCATATATAAAATCATCTCTAAGATTATAGCCAACAGGCTTCGGCCCCTGCTTCCTCTAATTATCTCACCTGAGTAGGCGGGATTTGTAGAAGGAAGACAAATTATGGATGGAATCATCTTGATTCATGAAACCATCCACTCGGTCAAAATCAGGAAAATACCAGGTATGCTTCTGAAATTAGATTTGTCTAAAGCTTATGATAAACTGAACTGGCAATTGTTAGCAGGGGTACTTAAGGATTTCGTATTATTTGATCAATGGATGGTATGAGTCATGAAGTTTATTTGGCCTTCTTCTCCATTCTAGTTAATGATATCCCCTCCACACCCTTCCAGATCTCAAGAGGAATTCAACAGGGTAACCTGTTGTCCCCCTTTCTGTTCATTATAGTAGCTGAGGGTTTATGCAGATTGCTCAAGAACTTTCGCATGAAGAATAAGATCGAAGGGCTATCCCTTATCGAAGAGATGGATCCTCAAACTCATCAACATTTTGTAGATGATACGATGCTTATGGGTCTTTCCACTGTACATGAGGCACGAGGCAATAAAGAGGGGCTGGACACTTTCCTGGAATCCAACGGACTTGAAATCGATAAGGACAAATCCCAGGTGTACTTCTTCAACACACCGATAATCACGAAAAGGAAATTTCTAAGGATTCTGGGATTCTCTGAGGGTGGGCTTCCTTCCAAATATTTAGGAGCACCGCTTGCAAAATCGACTATTAGACAGGTCTCCTGGAAGGATCTGATGGACAAACTTAAGCAGAAACATATCCAATGGACTTTTATAGCCCTTAACTTCCCAAGTAGACTCATTCTGGTTAAGTTTGTCCTTCAGGCTATGCCTCTTTATCTATTCTCAGTCCTGGCAGTACCAAAATAAGTGATCAAGCAGATCAGGAATATTCAAAGGAACTTTCTATGGGGAGGAAACGATAGCCACAGGAAATGGTTATTAGTGGATTGGAAAACTGTATGTAATACCAAAGATGTGGGAGGGTTAGGTCTTCGTGACCCTTTAGATACCAATAAAGCAACAGGAGCCAAGATATGGTGGAAATGGATAATGCACGAGGAAGAACCCTAGGTGAAGCTATGGCACACTAAGTATGCATCCCTTTGCCCGAAACAATCGCTGATAAGATTTGGGGAGGACCTCCCGGGATCTAGCATTTGGAAATCATTTCAGGAAAACCGAAGCCTCATCCAAAGACATAGTTTTTGGGAAGTAAGAGATGGAAACTCAGCCCGACTTGTCAACGACGCATGGAACCAAGAGCAAAGTATTGAAAGTCGGGACAATGTTCCGACACTTATACTCCATCTTCATAATAGTCAGATAAAGAAGGTAAAGGAATTTTCGGACTCTGGGTCCCTTGACAAAATGTTCAGACCTGGAAAAGGAAACACTGGTGGCAAGCATTGGTATTAACAGATAACATTGAATATTTCTACATGGACCTCTGCTCCAAGAAGATCCCCTGGCATGATGGCCTGGATAAAAATCGATGGGAATATTCCAATATTGGAAGGTTCAACATAAAAGAGGCCATAGGGGTGTTGAATGAAACTCATAGGTTAGAAAAGGAAGACAAATGGAGAAAAATTTGGGGAGGGAAATAGTGGCCCAAAGTTGCAGCTTTTTGCTGGCTCATTCTTAAACATCGAATTCTCACATGGGATAACATACAAGTCCAGGGGATTTTGGGACCATCAAAATGTAGCCTATGTGAAAATAGAAATGAAACTATAAATCATCTATTGGATGAATGCCCAATAGCAGACGCTATATGGGTCAAAGGATTCAAGTTGTTTAACAAAAAACCACGATATAAAGGAAGACCTGACATAACAATGGCTGAGTGGCCAAAGAATATATTAAAAAACAAAATAGTAAACAAAATCTGGGAGTTATTTTCGGGATTCGTGGTCTGGGAAATTTGGAATACCCAGAACTTAAAAAAATTTGAAAACAAAATGCGATGGGTTGAAGAAATATGGGAGAATATAGAAGCTCATTTAAAAGAAACTATAATGCTAACCCCATGGACACATGAAGATTTTGAGGCAGAAGCAATAGAAAAACAAATTCTTAACAGGTGGGGAATCAAGAATTTACCTGTGAACAATTCACAGCTCAGCAAAATGATTAAGCAGCCAAGCAGCTCCGATTCTTGACAAAATCCTCCAACGGGTGCCTTCAAGTTGAACTTCAACGGGGCTACAAAAGGGAACCTGGGTCCGGCTGGCTTTGGTGGAGCAATCAGGGACTCACAGGGGAAAATTCTTAGCATCTACTGGGGCAGCATAGGCACCAACACTAATAATCTAGCAGAGCTGGAAGGCCTCATAAATGGGGTCTTGTGGGCTTTACAGAACTAGTGAACCCCATTGATAGCAGAAGGGGACTTACATGTGGTCATCAACATAGCTAGAAGGATTCAGAATGGAGCGATCATAGGCCAAGTATCCAAGAACTGGCGAAGGGAGGGCAGGATAACTGCGTTAAGAATGTTGCTAAGGGACAATCCTATGATTAGGTTCTCGCATGTAAAACAAATAGGTAATAGGGTGGTGAACCTATTAGTGAATGAAGGGGTTGGCAAGGTAAGTTCCTTCCATGCAGAGGAAACCGATGACAAGAGAGACAACCCGTTATGGAGAAAGTGTGAAGCATTGGCGGTGGACGATGTCGGGAAGACAGACATAAGCCAACCTCACCAGTTGTCCATTCCTCAGGTCCCGATGTAGGACAAATGCGCTCAAGTTCACTCTTCTTCGGTGCCATCCGTCACTTCCCCCCTCACACGCAGCCCCCTCGTCCTTTCCGGGAAGATTTTGGATGGCCACGTGATTCGACATATTGGATCCCTTCTCCACATTCCCGTGTCAGGCACAAATTTTGGCGACAAGACCTACACACGACTTGGAATTAATATCTCGCAGGATGTGGCTAAGGCTAGGACAGGTGGGAAGTGGTTGAGTGATGCGGAGGGGGATGGTGGCATGCATGCCCGATACGATGAGGACGATCCATCGTCGAGCCTTCATTTATAAAATCGTCTTTCTTCATGCATGCGAGGTATGAGGGATCAAACCTTCTGGGTTTACCGCTGGGGAGTTATCGAGTCTCTGTACCTGGCTTGTCAATAGTAGTAAGTCTCACACCAGGAGGCCTTTAATGTGGGATAAGATTGTTAATATTTTGCACGCAGAGAAGGATTTGATGGAGATTAACTGGTTGTGGAATCGTAAGGTGAATTTTCATAGGGAGCGAAAAGGAAACATCAACTGATGTAGATGAGGGATGGTTACATCATCAAGTTTAAGGGAATGTATATTTATTCATCTTGGGATGGTGAGAGGATCACCAGAGTCAAGATCAGCTTGGATCATTTTCTTGTGCAGGCCTCTCAACATCACCAGTTCTATGTTAGAATGGCTCAGCAATGGTGAGGGCGGCATCGCCAGGGGCAGCGAGAAATAGTGAAAGGAGGAAATTTACCTCAGATATACCTTTCGAGTAGTGCCCCTCCTGTGGATGAAGGCTCAACTCCTTTCTTGCTTAACTGGGGAGTGCAATATATGGCAGAAAACCCTATAAGGGTGGAAGCCATTATCGTTGTTAAGGAAGTTGAGCTCATCCATGAATATGAGACCCATCAAGGGCGACCTTTAGCTACCAGCTCGTTCTAGACGATGCTCATCCTGCTAGCTCGAGATATTTAGGCGAATCTACAATTGGTGCATGGCATTCGCGAAGCACTATCCATGATCAGACAAGGGAAGCAGGAGTGTGCAGTGGGATTTAGAATGCTGGATTCAATTGCGGGTGATCTGCTAGGAAGTCTGGGGGAGCATCCCTTGGTGCCTCCACCCTCACCCAGTGATCCTCAACTACAGTAAGGCCCTTGGAAAGGTAGCATTTTTGGGTTTGTTTGTGTTTATTTCTGTTGTCTGTGCTCGACCGGTGAAATCTGGTTTCAGTATGCTTATACCGACTTTGGTTTTGAAATATATGAATGTAATAGTTTTTGTTGGGAATGGGAAATCAATAGGGAAGCCATCACCAACCATATGTCTCTGTGCGGATACTAGTTCGAGAGGCATCACAATATCCATTTTTGTAACAGTTCTTCCATGAATTTGTTAGTTTGGGAAGGGGTCTGGATGACCAGAATCTTAGAGAGATAAGGGGAGTTAGGAATGGGGGTAATGACAGGATGACCTATCTAAAGAAGTTTCTGATCCAGTGTGGCTCTTTTAGCTGGTTGGGACCGAATGTATTTTACTTTTGTACCATACAGTAATATATAGATTCTCTGCTTACTTACAAAAAAAAATGTCCTTATCCCAATCTTTCTCATTGTTTTGTCTTATGTGCCTTAAGTATTAATTTCTCAAGCTTGTGGGTGGGAATTTATTGTTCATGTAGTTTTTGGGAAGGTAACCTTTGAGGAAAAATGATTCATTCTCTCATGGTTGAGCTATTGGATATGCTAATGCGGCTATTAAGAGTGATTTTTGTCCACATGCAAGTTATGCTACCACGGTTTGTAACTGTGATATTATGTGGAATCCATGACTATGTTCATGGGCAATTGATGAGATCAATACAAAATATTAAACAATTGAGATCCCTTGTTTTTAAACAATAGAGATTCTTTGGCCAACATACACTGGAGTATTAGAGGGAAGAATTATAGCCCAAGGGACTTTTTAACAATGACGAGCAGAAAGAGAGAATAGTGAATGGAATTATTATAGAAGAATAAGTTTAATTGTTATCATGTCATTGCAAAATTGGGAATTGTGTTGGGTGAGGAAAACCGATGTTATAGCCAGTAAATTTGTCCTTGTTGTTTTATTGTTTGGTATGGCAGTGGTACATACACACGCTAATGCTTATGGCTAGGAGGCAAAATGCTTCCTTGAAGCTAAAGTGAAACCTATAACATATGAGCACTTTGCTATGTGTTATTCATACATTGATGACTATCATCTATGGGTATTGTTGCAAATGATAATTATGAGCTTAATTGGGGAAACCAAATGTGTAGAATTTATTTTTGTCTCAAGAAGCAATTATGGACTAGTTGGAAGATATACAAAAACGTATTTAAGGTTGCTACAACTATTGTTTGTAAATTAGAGAGCATAATTATACCTATGTTATGTAAATTAAGGCTCATCTATGTCAAAGAGATGTAATGAGCTCAATGAATATCATAAAAAAATCTAGAATCATCAATAATATTTTTATTGTGTATGAGAGTACTCTACAATATATTTTGTGGTAATTCCCCATGTAGTAGTTGTTGTTATTTCATTTATAATAAAACACATGTTTTACGTGTTGAAATGACTAAATGCATTAATGACTAGTTGATGAGTTTGTAATAGACAATGTAATTATGTTGTTGTCATATTATAATTGCTTGTAAATTGTATCCCATAGTGCTAAGATATTGTGCTTGTATTTTTTTTATAAAAATAAAAATAAAATGTTTATGTTTATGTTTATATAGCATCATAATATATTCTAAAGAAAACCCAGAGAAAGTGGAAAGACATGAAGAGCACTATTAACCCAATGAAATGGGTAAATTGACCCTAGAAAGAAAAATGACAAGTCGACTTGAAAGATAAATTAAAGAATAAATAAAAGTCAACCTGACCTAACTGTGGAATTCTAGTGAAAAGAAGGATATAAATAAAATGTTTCCACACTTCATTTTATCATCAAGCAAGTGCATCTCTCTCTCTCTCTCTCTCTCTCTCTCTCTGGGCGCACCTACTCAAAGGTCATTTTGTATCTTTATTGTATATCATTATTTTGTTTGTGTAACTAGTATTGGGCACTAAATTTGACATTGTATCTTATTGAAGGATCTTATCTAGAGAAGTTGTTGGGTTTTTCTTATGAGAGGGTTTTCCATGGGTAAACATTGTGTCTATTGTGGAAGTGTTTTCGTTCAATGATCCTTATATGCATGCAGTTTATGTTTATGTGATAAAAATGTGTTAAAAAGCTAAAAAATCTAACTACTAAGAAAAATCAACATGGTATAAGATCTATTTTGAAAGAGGACATTACATAGTCTGAAAAAAGCACCGTGAAAAAGTAGCTCGGAAAAGCAGTCCAAAAAAACATATCCGAAAAAAGTATGGCCCCGAGAAAGTAGGCCTAGAAAAATAGGTTCGGAAAATTATGGGCCAAAAAAGTAGTCCCAAAAAATTAGGGTCTAAAAAATAGACCCGAAAAATTAGGGTATAGAAAATGTAGGCTCAGAAAATTAGGTTCCGAACAAATAGGCCTAGAAAAAAATAGGGTTCGAAAAAGCAGTTTCAAGAGTTGCAGACTTGGAGATTACAAAATGGGGGTTCATTTAGTGTGAAGTACAAGGACAAATTTATGGTACTGATAGTGATGTAACATGTAGATCTGAAGGATGTCAAGACCGTCTTCTTGAATGGTGTAATCGAGGAAGAAGTATATCAATCAACTTGATAGAGAATAACATGTGTGTAAATTGAAGAAGGATTTGTACGGGCTTAAGTAGGCATCCAGGGCATGGTATGCCAGAATAAACAATTATTTGATGAGCTTGGTATTCACCAAGAGTGATGCAAATCTCAATCCTTGCTACAAGGTTGAAGATGATTGTTATATGTGTATGACTTGTTTCTTACAGGGGGTGATAAGCTCATAGATGGGTGTAAGAGGGAGCTCATCATAGAGTTCAATATGAAGGATCTTAGTATCCAGTGATCCTGAGAGCAAGAAGCTCGTATGAGTAGACCCATTTTATGGGAGATGACACATATGGATACATAGAAGATCAACGATAGAGAAGGTTGTAAGTCACTATAGTGCAAGACATCTAGATGCAAATAATGCAAGATGTCCAAATGCAAAGGGAGCATAAATATCCATTTCAGAGGGAGTAATTGCAACACAAGATACAAAAGAAGTACTCCAAGAGGGATCAAATTACAAAATTCAAGAATCTTGACATGATTCTTGGGATTAGAGGTGTGGCAAAAACCAGATGAGATTTTCCTTAATAAAGGAAAATACATAGTAGATATCCTTAAGAGATTCAGAATGATGGATTGTAAGTCCACACCCACTCAAATGGTTACGAGTTTAAAGCTGTTGAGTGACTCTTCTTCAGATCAGGTGGATCCCATAATATACAAACATATGATCATATCCTTGATGTGCATGCTTAACACCAGACCGGGTATTTGATTTGCAGTTAGTACATGACAGAGTTTAGACATGTACATTAAATATCAAAAAAGCATGTGTTGAGGTACCTACATGGTATGATTGTATATAGACTCAAAGATAAATATGAAATATTTTGCAATTGAGATCCCTTGTTTTCCAACAATAGAGATTCCTTGGCCAACATACATTGGAGTATTGGAGGGAAGAGGGATATCCCAAGGGACTTTTTAACAATGAAAAGCAGAAAGAGAGAATAGTGAATGGAATTGTTGTAGAAGGAATAGTTTGAAGTGTTATTATATCGTTCCAATATTTAGGAATTGGTGTTGGGTATATGTTATATTCTTTGCATGTGCGTATTGAGGGGAGGTGTGCATGTTAGCGCTGCAGCTAGACGATCCCAAAGGCACCTTCCGTAGGCCCTATTTCCGTTCGAAAATGGTCGTTAGGCCATTTCCGATGCGAGCGCAACGAGCAATTTTTTTTTGGCTATTTATAGATTTTATGGCTATTTATAGTTGTTTGTGGCTATTTTTAGAATTTATCTAAAAATATGTAACTTAATCCCGGTTAAGGGATTGGAGGCTTTTTCTAAT
Organism: Pseudotsuga menziesii; assembly: GCA_001517045.1. Taxonomy (NCBI): domain Eukaryota; kingdom Viridiplantae; phylum Streptophyta; class Pinopsida; order Pinales; family Pinaceae; genus Pseudotsuga; species Pseudotsuga menziesii. The sequence continues at coordinate 161,149 of LPNX010465158.1, read as the reverse complement.
CCAGGTTAACGGATTAGGGTATTTGGATGTTGCGGAATACCTATATTTTGTATTGTGATGATTTCATAATGTAATGAAGAGAAAATAGGAGGTGTGGCTCCAAGGTTTTCTGGTTTTCCCAGTTAAGGGTTTCCATGGTAAATCTCTGTGTTTATGTGTGAATGATGTGTTGTGATATCTATTTTGCTTAAAAGAATTTGTATGCTTTGCTTCTCTACACAGGTTTAAAACTTACATTTGGGTTGGGCGAGGAAAACCGATGTTATAGCCAATAAATTTGTCCTTGTTGTTTTATTGTTTGATACAGTGGTGGTACCTACATGAGCTAATGCTTATGGCTAGGAAGCAAAATGCTTCCTTTAAGCTAAAGTGCAACTTGTAACATATAAGTACTTTGGTATGTGTTATTCATACATTGATGAATATCATCTATGGGTATTGTTGCAAATGATAACTATGAGCTTAATTAAGGAAACCAAATGCGTAGAATTTATTATTATCTCAAGAAGCGATTATGGACTATTTGGAAGATATACAAAACATATTTAAGGTTGTTACAACTATTGTTTGTAAATTAGAGAGAATAATTCTACCTATGTTTTTTTTTTCAATGTGGTTCACGCGCCGGCTTGACCGACGAGCTACATCCACGGAATAATTTCTGGCGGACCCACCCGAAGGGGCCTCACACCCGCGGCCGCTGCGTGCCTAACCCCAAGAGAGTCGATGAGAATGGATCCCGCGACCTCACATGCTGGGAGGCCTAACTACGAGTACTCGACCGATTGAGCTAACTCTTGGGGCTATAATTCTACCTATGTTATGTAACTTAACTCTCAAATATGTCAAAGAGATGTAATGGGCTCAATGAATATATCACAAAAAAAGCTAGAATCGTCAATAATATAATTATTGTGTATGAGAGTAATTTATAATATATTTTGTGGTAAATTCCCTTGCATTAGCTGTTATTATTTCATTTATAATAAAAACACATGTTTAATGTGTTGAAATGGCTAAATGCATTAATGAGTAGTCGATGAGTTTGTTATAGACAATATAATTATGTTGTTGTCATATTATCATTGTTTATAAATTGTATCCCATAATGCTAAGATATTGTGCTTGTATTGTTTTTATAAAAATAAAAATAAAATGTTGATGTTTATGTGCCATCGGAATATATTCTTAAGAAGTCTCAGAGAAAGTGGAAAGACATGAAGAACACAACTAACCCAATGAAATGGGTAAATTGACCCTAGAAGGAAAAATGACAAGTCGACTTGAAAGATAAATATAAGATAAATTAAATAATAAATAAAAGTCGAGCCGACCTACTATAGAATTCTAGTTAAAAGAAGGATATAAATAAAGTGTTGCCACACTTCATTTCATCATCAAGCAACCACATCTCTCTCTCTTTCTCTCTCTCTCAAGTGGTGCGCACTTCTCTAGGAGGAAAAGTGAGGAACACAATAAGCATAATCTTTGGAGCTATCTTACTCTCTCTCTCTCTCTCTCTGGGATCACCTACTTAGAGTTCATTATGTATATTTCTTGTATATCGTTATTTCGTTTATGAAGTTGTTGGGTTTTTCTTGTGAGAGGGTTTTCTTTGGGTAAACATTGTGCATACTGCGGACGTGTTTTCTTTCTGTGATCCTTATATGCATGGAATTTATGTTTATGTGATAAAAAGTGTTAAAAAGCTAAAACATCTAACTGCTGAGAAAAATAAACATGGTATTAGAGCTTTTCTAAAAGAGGCCATTACATAGTCTGAAAAACTAGCCCAAAAAATCAACCCAAAACATCAGACCAAAAAAGCAATAAACATATCCAAAAAAGTAGGGCCTCAAGAAAATAGGCCCAAAAAATTAGGCTTGAAAATTTAGGGTTCGAAAAAGTAGACTAAAAAATTTAGGGTCTAGAAAAAGTAGGATCGGAAAATTAGGGTCCGAAAAAGCAGTGTTAAGAGTTGCAGACTTGGAGATTACAAAATGGGAATTCATTTTGTGTGAAGGTCAAGGACAGATTTATGGTATTGATAGTGATGTAATAGGTATATCTAAAGTGGTTGTTAACAGACAGATTTGTGATTGGTTTAAGGACCATTTTTTAGAGTAGTGATAGTAGGTCCAAGGGGATCTTGGATGTAGTGCATTCAGACACATGTAGATTGATGATAGTGGCATCCTTGGATATATTCTTGTACTATGTATGGTTCCCTCCAAAAGACATGAAGACCAAGGATGAAGACTTCAACAAGTTCCAAGAGTTCATGACTTAATGAAGAAGAAGATCAAAGTGTTTGAGGATTTCAGTGATTTTTGCAAGGAGGCGGAGATTAAGAGGGAGTCAACCAAACAAGCAAAGATAAGTATTTAATGGCTTGTGAAATAAGTGTTATTTATTTATATTGAATTGTTATCTTGTTGATAAGTAGCATAAATATTTTATTGATGGATAGTACATTGGATATTGGTTAATGCTTGTGGACATTTTTGTCAAGTCCACTATGGAGGATGTGAAAGCAATGATCCATGATCAAGATTTACCCATGTATTTGGATAGAAGTATCCAGTATGACAATTACACTCAGATTAAGTGTTCTCACCAAATAATGGAGGACAATATTCATGAAGATGGGACCTTCAGAAGAAGAAGAAAAAAGACGGTACACTGTCCGGTTAATCTCTCAGATTCTATGATCCTCAAAGCTTGGTGTTTGAAAAAGAAGACACATTATCATAATAATAAGTGCAACCTACATTTTCAATTGAATAGAACATGTAGCCTCTACATAAGCTCTCTATATATTATGTTTATTGCAAACATGAGCTCTATACATAAGCTCTATATATATTATATTTATTGCAAACATGAGCTCTATACATAAGCTCTATATATATTATATTTATTGCAAACATGAGCTCTATATATATTATGTTTATTATAAACATGAGTTTGTTTGATGACTTTACATAAGCTTTATATATATTATTTTTATTACAAACTTTAAGTCTATTTGATGATGTCAAAAAAATAAACGTACTTTGTATAAAGGAGAGGCCTCCCTAGACAAAGAGATTAAGATCAATAAGGATGTCACCTTTGATGAAGATACAACCTTCAACAAATCCAGGAAGTCTCACATGGATGAGTACATAGAAGGAGCACAAGGATCCAAAAGATGTTGTGGTAAATAAATCAACAGGATCAAGCATGATGCAGATGGAAACATAGAGAAGTACAAATCAAGATTTGTGGCTAGAGGACTCCCTCAAATAAAGGGAGTAGATTGTGATGATATGTTTTCTCTAGTGGCTAGATACACTTATATTAAAGCTATTATCACCATAGCTTCCGTGATGGGTTGGAAATTACACCAAATGGATGTTAAGATCATCTTCTTGAATGGTGTAATTGAGGAAGAAGTGTATATCAAGCAACTTGATAGAGAATCATATGTGTGTAAATTAAAGAAGGATTTGTACATGCTTAAGTAAGCACCCAGGGCATGGTATGCCAGGATAAACAATTATTTGATGAGCTTGGTATTCACCAATAGTGATGCATATATCAATCCTTACTACAAGGTTGAAGATGGTTTCTATATGTGTATGGACAGTTTTTTACAGGGGGTGAAAAGCTCATAGATGGGTGCAAGAGGGAGCTGCTCACAGAGTTCAATATGAAGGATCTTAGTATCCAATGATCCTGAGAGCAAGAAGCTTGTATCAATAGACCCATTTGATGGGAGATGGCACATATGCATGCATAGAAGATCAACAACAGAGAAGGTTGTAAGTCACTCTAGTGCAAGACATCCAAATACAGAGAATGCAATATGTCCATATGCAAAGGGAGTAGAAAGATCCATTTAAGAGGGAGTAACTGCAACAGAAGATACAAAAGAAGTACTACAAGAAGGATCAAATTACAGAATATGAGAATCTTAATAGGATTATTTGGATTAGAGGTGTGGCGAAAACCATATGAGTTTTTACTTAATTAAGGAAAATACACAGTAGAGATCCTTAAGAGATTTGGGATGATGGATTGTAAGTCCATGGCCACACAAATCATGACGAATATGAAGTTGTTGAGTGACTCTTCTTCAGATTTGGTGGATCCCACGATGTACAAACAGATGATCAGATCCTTGATGTGCCTGGTTAACACTAGACCAGGTATATGCTTTGCAGTCAATACATGGCCATTGCAATCAATACCTGGGAAAGTTTAGAAATGTACATTAGATAACAACAAAGAATGTGTTAAGGTACTTACATGGTATGATTGGATATAGACTCAGATACGTCTCGGGAAAAAATAAAGCCGTAGGATATATGGAGTTTGACTAGGGTGAAAAGTGGAATGAACGAGAAAGAGCACATTAGGGATTTTGTTCCAGTTTGAGATCAACAATGATATCATGGTTTACCAGGAAAGCAGTTGTCAGGAGCACTCAGTACAACAAAGTTAGAGCATATTACTAGCATTATTGCAAGGTGAAAATCAGTAGGGATTTAGAAGGTTCTTAAATAGTTATATATGGGACATAGTGCAAAAAGGAGCAGTGCAACTCTAGTACATATCCATGAATGAGAAATTTGTCGATATACTTACTAATCCTCTGTCTAAAGTAAAGTTTGAGTACTTTTGAGACAAGATTGGTGTAGTACACAATTACCCTCTCTAAGAGGGATTGTTGATGTTTCTCCATGGGCAACAACAGGTAGTCACTCCCCCTTGCCCCCACTAGTTATTCATGTGGTACATGACTCAGGAATTTTCCCCATCGGTAAGTCATGTAGTGTTATATGGCTCAGACATTGATAAGTCATTTAGTGGTACAAGACTCAGACACCAATAAGTCATGCAATAATACCTGACTCAGACAATGGTAAGTCATGCAGTTGTACATGGCTCAGATACCTGTAAGTCATGGTACATGACTCAGATAACCAGGGGTTGTAGTATCTGTTCTGGAGTGCACCCACATGAGTAAAGGCATAGTCAAGACCTCATATGACTATCAAACAATAGTCAAGGTTTCAAAGACTATCAGTGAGTATCAGATATTCGATTGAGTTATAGTCATGACTATTCGAGAACAATCAAACCTCTTGGAGAGGTCAGATAGCCATATACGTGGCTAGTGGGGTATAATGAGATTAAGAAGAAGAAAGAATCCACTTAGAAGTGGTTAGGCACTGGAGAACATCACAAAATATGGAAATATCATAGAGAACTTCTCTAGATCGTAGAAGATTAAAAAGGCCAACAAGAAGAAGTCGACAAAAAAAAGAATAAAAGGAAGAATAATAACATTCCGAGAGAACATTGAAGAAGAACTTCCAGAAGATAAGCAATGTTGAAGATCGTGTAAGAAGAATACACTCCTTGCTAAGAGGGAGTTTTTATGTTTATGTAGCGTCAAAATATATTCTTAAGAAGTTCCAAAGAAAGTGGAAAGAAATGAAGAGAACAACTACCCCAATGAAATGGGTAAATTGACCCTAGAAGTCAAAATGACAAGTTGGCTTGAAAGATAAATATAAGATAAATTAAAGGATAAATAAAAGTCAAGATGACCTAACCGTAGAAACTTATAGTGAAAAGAAGAATATAATGAAAGTGTTTCCACACTTCATTTTATCATCAAGCAAGCACATCTCTCTCTCTCTCTCTCTCAAGTGGTGCACACTTCTATAGGAGGACAAGTGAGGAACACACGAAGCATAATCTTTCTCTCTCTCTCTCTCTCTCTCTCTCTCTCTCTCTCTCTCTCTCTTTGGGCGCACCTATTATATCATTATTTTGTTTATGTAACTAGTGTTGGGCACTAGATTTGACATTGTATCTTGTCGAAGAATATTATCTAGAGAAGTTGCTAGGTTTTTCACGTGAGATGGTTTTCCCGGGGTAAACATTGTGTCTACTGTGGATGTGTTTTCTTTGATTGATCCTTATATGCATGCAGTTTATGTTTATGTGATAGAAAAGTGTTAAAACATTAAAACATTTAACTGTTAAGAAAAATCAACAAAAAAGTGAGGACGTGACAACAATGCATGGATTCTTCTTTGTTAAGAGTCATTGTTTTATATGTCATAAGCGAGGCCATCAATCATATATTCTTAGCATGATATTGTTCTTCGACTTTGAAAGACCATGTAGTATCAATTTGGTTTGAAGATTGTTCAAGTTTCAAGAATAATATCTCTCTTTATATGGTTGCAGAAGATCTTAAAACCAATTTGTGTCAAATGCTAGATGCAATTGTTTTTGTGTTGGGTCGTATGTGCGTATATCAAACTAACGAGAGATATGCCATCTTGATAATGTTTTAGTTTTAGTTATTGTTTTGTCAATTGCAAATACAAATACTTCATTTTAAAGAAGACAAAAGCAGTTCCTTGATATTCCATGGAATCAAAGGTAACATATACAAAACCATAATACATTGTATCCATGTGTGATAATCTCTCAACTATACTAACTGTTCAAAATAGTCAGAGCACCCAAAGGTGATACAAGAAGACCAAGCAGTCAAAGAGAGCCATACATCTCTCATAGTGAAAAATATGCACCATGCAGAAGAAGTACATGAGGAGCACTGAAAGCATATCCAAGGAAGCACCCATGGGGATGAAAAAGGACAACCCCCCAACTGATTTATGGCTGAAAATGGGTCAAAGAGCTTAAAAAATCTCGTCTCCTAACAAAAGTAATGAGTAAATTAACCGATAAATGACAAGGGGCACACAACAACTTTAAAAGAACTGTAAAGTGTCACCCATGATTTCCTCTCCTTCCAAAAGTTCAACGATGGAGGGTAGACCCGGCTAAAGTACAAGTGCTTCCTTAGATAAACTATCAACACTCCTATTGTGCTCCCTATAGACATGTTGAAAGTTTATAGAGAGGAAGGAGGCCTTGGATTCAGAAATGCGGGTACACCAATGTTCCATATCCAGAACAACTAGACTTGTCATAGAATTTACCCAATTTATGACGACCAAAGAGTCACCAAAAACTGAAAGTGCAGGGAGACCAATGATGGATGAAAAAGTCAGTAGAGACCAGAGAGCCATCAACTCGGCTCTAGTGTTGGTGCCCCCCTTGCAGCCCATATTTACATGAAAGAGAAGTGAATGACTAATCAAAAGTGTAAAACCAACACCCCCAGTGCAAGAAGCAGTCGCACCATTGAAGAAACTAGAAGGGTATATGATATGAGGAGTTGGTCCAATGGTTCATTGGAATACATTTTTACAATCGACCAGATAAGAATTGTATAGATAAATGATTTTGAGGCAAACAATACCAACATCCAGCTTACAGTCATAAAAAATACAGAGATTGCGAGTTCTCCAAAATAGACCAGATGTAGAAAAAAGGAAAATATAGTTGTTCATGTGCATGCTCTGCCCAACCATTCAAATTTACAGATAAAGAAGTGTGTTCCCATGACATAATCAATTTATACCAGGATGCGAGGTATTTCTTATAACCCGCATAGAAAAATAGTTGACAAATAAATGATCCAACGTTTCGTTTTCTACTTCGCATAAACAACACCGGTCTGGTCCAATCCAACCCCTTCTTTTAAATTTTTCCCAGGTGCTAATGTAGTTTCCAACACATAACCAACTAAAACATTTAAGTTTGAGTGGTATATGCCGCTGCCATATCTCTTTATATTGCCAACCAATAAATTTTCGGAGTGAGTTGAGAATCTTTGTTTTTAGAGTTATGAAGCCAGAGTACACAATATTTTTGAGCTGAGAGTCTGATTCCCCCATGAGAGAGACCACCAATATAATGCGTCCACTCCTCCTTCCAAACACCATCGAGATCCATACCCTCCGCAGTCAGTCAATAAGAAGAAGAGAGTAGGCCAATACCATGATTGCAGCACTGATTGAGAGTATAAATACCAAAATCATGAAGATAATCAAGGAGATCACATGGAAGAATAAATGAAGTTTTCATTCGTGTAATAGGATTAATGCCCAACTTGATGGAGCCACCATCACCAACTCTCCAACCCAAACTGCTACAGATCCATGAGAGAACCCGAATGAAGCCATTCCGAACGAGTGATGTATTCTGCACATAGAAAGTATGCCGACGTAGCCAATTATCAATGGAGGATTTCTTAAGATACTTACCCTAGATCACTTGGTTCCAAAGTCCCTTACTCCTGAGAATAGTCAACAAGCTCTTGAGCCTGAGCGAGATACTAAACCACTCCAAATTTTTTATATTCCATCCCCCATGGGAAAAGGGTCTTCAAAGGGATTCCCAATTAACTAAGTTCATCCTATGTTTTTTTTTCAATACCTCCCCAAAGGAAAGTAAAGATACATTGTCTCATTATTTTTAAGATATATTTAGGAATACTTGCGAAGGCAAACCAATACACCGGGATCCCAGTCAAAACCGATTTGATGAGAACTAATTTTCCCCGTAACGATAAGAACCTGTAAGACCAAGAGATGAGTCTTTTCTTGAATTTTTTTATGATCCAATGCCATTCATTCCACCTATATCTCAAGGGTTTCAACCAATAGCCCAACTATTTAAATCCATAGTCGATATGATCCATTTTGAAAGGGATTAAAGCTCTAATGTTGCTGCTGACCCCTTCTTCCAAGTTATTTTTGAGAAAAGAGGACTTATCCAAACTAATGCACATCCCTGAAGCCAAGCAGAAAATATCCAATTCTGCTTTATATGCATTCCATTCCATCAATTTACCCATGCCAAATAATACCTCGTCGTCCACAAAGAGTAAGTGAGTAATAGTAAGGGATGGTGATAATCGAATGCCATGAATCTTTCCAACATGCTTAGCTTCCCCAATAAGGCGACTAAGCCCTTCAATGACCAGTAAGAAGAGAAGAGGTGACAGAGGACACCCCTGTTTAATGCCCCTCGAAGCTTTGAAGAACTCAGTAGTAGAACTATTGATTAGTACAAAGAAGTTTGCTGGAGTCACACAACGCATGATTTAGTTCACATGATCCAAAGGCAGACCAACCTGAAGGAGAATAAGACACAAGAAAGTCAAATTAACTCTGTCAAAAGCTTTTATGAGATCTAATTTTAGGACTAAGGCCTCCAGCTTCTTGGTTTTGATAGTATGTAGAATTTCTTGAGTAATACCGACCGATTCAAGAATTTTCCTGTTCTTCAGGAACCCGAATTGCTGAATTGAAATAACCCTGGCAAGTATAGGCTTAAGTCTGTTGGAGATGATTTTTGAAATCAGTTTATAATAAGATTATAGAGGGAGATAGGGCGAAAATCTGCAAAGGTTTTTGGCTTATCGATTTTAGGAATGAGAGTAAAAAAAGTAGAGTTTATAGAACTCAGAACCCTACCTTCCTTCCGAGATTGCTCCATCGCCTTTAATAAATCAACTTTGACCAAATAAAAAAAAATGTAAAAAGAATTCCACCGACCAACCGCTGGGACCGGGGCTCTTGTCCTTCTTGAAACTTTTAAGTGCCAATTCAACTTCCATCATCGTAACTTCAACAACCATGTTTGTCGAGTCTTCAGACGAGAGGAAAGAAGGGAAGTGCTTTATCTCAAGTAACTAATCTGAGATGCAAGTACTCCCATCATCCATGAACAATAAAGAGAAGTGATTCTTTCCCATGATTTTGAGTTGCTCCAGATCTGAAACAAGGTTGCCATCCCTATCCAAAATATCCCATATAGTGTTGATATTCTGTCTTGCTGAAGCGAAACTATGGAAAAAGTTTGTGTTGGCGTCGCCTTGATCAATCCATAGAGCTCGAATTTTTAGCTTCCAAGTAAGTACTTCATACACTAAGATCTTTGCTTTTCGACCCTTAATAGAAGCCAATTTTTGAGCTTCAAACATCGACAAGATCTTCGAAGAAAACAAGGTTACAAATACTTTTATTGTAACTTGTTGGTCTTGGAATAAGAGCTAAAATTACTTATGTGCTAAGAGTTAGTCTTCCTTAAACACAAGGAAATAGGATAACTACACAAAACTCAAAAACATACATTTAATAAGAGTAGAAATCCACCCTTTTACACACCACCAAAAAGTCATTTCATATAGATTTTCTTGAATAACATTAATAAATCAACCCATATTCATACATCACATTGTTAATTCAACAAATTAAAAACACAACCGCAAAACTTAAAAACAAAACACATGTTAAACAAAGAATCAGAATTGTGCTCTTGAGCAACCTGAACCCCTCCCATTCCTTGATCTCTTTCTTTTTTCAAAACGCTCGTCTTCCTTTGGCAGCCACGGATCACCATCTCTGGAGGGCCGATCTGACGGTCAGGAGCGGCTGACATACCGGTGAACACGGACTTGATTGCCTATAAATAAATAACGATGACCCGTTGAGAGTACCGTGTCGAGGAATTCTAACTGTTGTCTAGGGTTTGAATCGCAACAGGCGAGTTTGATTGGAAAGCTATCAGTGGTGAGGAAACAAGAAGACAAGAACAATGTCTGGGCGCGGCAAGGGGGGCAAGGGTTTGGGCAAGGGAGGAGCGAAGAGGCACAGAAAGGTGCTGAGGGATAACATTCAGGGCATCACAAAGCCTGCTATCAGGCGTCTCGCCAGAAGAGGAGGCGTTAAGCGTATTAGCGGACTAATATATGAAGAGACGAGGGGAGTTTTGAAGATCTTTCTTGAGAATGTAATCAGAGACGCTGTCACTTACACTGAGCATGCGAGGCGCAAGACTGTTACTGCCATGGATGTCGTTTATGCCCTCAAGAGGCAGGGCAGAACCCTCTACGGCTTTGGCGGTTAATATCCAATTCAATTGCTTTTCCTAATTTCATCTCTAGGGTTTAGGTCTTAGAGATCAATTTTATGGAAGATATCTGAGTTCTATGCCAGATCTTGTATATATTACAATATATTGTTTGCGCTGAATCAATGTAATACATATATTGCATTAATCGTTCTATAGCTATGTTCTTGATCTGGTTTTAAGAGGAACCAATTTCTCTCCAGAATAAGGGTTGGATTTCTTGGATTGAATAATACATTGTTTTACGGTTTAGTTTTTCGTTCACAGTCTGAACAACTTGTTGAATTGCCAATGCGTTGCTTTGATAACAAGGATGAGTTTCTCTTACAATATCATAACCTGAGTTTTCTAGTCAAAATCCATCAACAGTGGAAATGGTCAAAATCAATCTTATGGAAATGGTTAGTTTTTAGTGGTTGGAATTGAATTTATTTGAAATTGAAAGTCTCATTTTTAACAAGTCAAAATCAATCCAGTGGAAATGGTCAAAATCAATCTTATGGAAATGGTTAGTTTTTAGTGGTTGGAATTGAATTTATTTGAAATTGAAAATCTCATTTTTAACAAGTCAAAATCAATCTTATGAAAATGGTTAGTTCAGTGTTTGAAATTGAACAATTTTAAACACTGAAAATCTCACAACAACAAATAGTTTGCCACTGGATTCCGACCAAACTTGCTGTAAATGAAGACAGCCCCTTAATAAATGTGATGAAATACTAGGGAAATGATAGTGTCTATATCTTTTTATTGTTCTTTGTGCTGCAATGTAGAATGAAAAAAATCTCTTAGAAATGCTAAGAAATGATAGTGTTCTTTTGTATTGTTCTTTGTACTGCAATGTAGAATGTGCAACGATAATGAAAGAACCTCAAAAGTCTTCGGTAGTCTTTATATATATATATATATTAAATTTTTTAAATCGTTGTTTGTGATGCAACGTAGAGTGTGCAATGATAATGAAAAGACCAGCCTGTTTAAAGTGTTAAATATAGTGATATTTTCTTGAAAATCTTTATATCATATATTTTTTTTAATGTTTGTATATTTTAGGCTATATCTAAGTATTTGTTTTTATGTATTATGCATTATCACATAAAACGTCAAGGCTCAAGTTTATTCTTCATTTTATCTATTAGTGTTAGTTTTCATGTTTGGAGACTTGCTAGAACTCAAATAATGGATCCTTGTTATGTTATATGGGTCATAAAGTCACCGATGCAAATGTTGCAAGAACAAAGATGAATATGGAATATGAACCCTTGAATTTGAATCCACACATTATACTTGTAATCTTTGTAGCTTTTATGGTGAGTATGTTATCTTATCAAAGCAGTAGAGCTTGAAGGACTATATTTGTGTTGAATTGAATTTGCTTTTATGATTAGGGTCTTGCTTCCACATTGTTTAAAATGGTATTTGAAGTAATTTAACATTTGGAGAAATCATGCAAATCTCACAATGTTTGGAACAATCAATAAGGCAACCAATTTTATTAGTGTCCATGGTTCAAAGAATTATGTTATATTACTTATATCATATATGTTAAAAAAAAACCATATTGGTTCATTGTACAATGAACACATGTTAATTTAGCAATAAAGGTCATTGTAAATATGTTTTTGTGTGTATTTAGGTTCATCCTTGTGATCTTGTAGGAATGTTATGATCTTGAAGGAACATTGTATTGTTATTTAATAGATAAATATAATTTGACCACTTTAATGCCAAGTTACTATGCAAATTCAAGTTTTATTTTGTTGACAACTAGAATTGATCCCACTCCATGGAACCTTGTTAATGTAAATACCTAATTTTGTTAAACATTGTGCTTGAAGTTACACTTTAAGGCTTTTAACATTAGTTAACCCTTTCACCCAATCTAAGGATTATTTCTTAATTGTCTCTATTATCTCTTCCCATTTTATAGGCAACCAATCTTAAATTTTCTTTTTGATTTAATCTACTTTTCCAATGGATGGCTCTCTTAATCAATTTTCTTTTTGATCTTATCTAATCTTCCAAAGAGTTACCTTAAGTCTTCATCGAAAAATGTATTTTTGTAACCAAACCTTGGTTGAAAACATATATGTTCCTCTATTCCCAATCATCTTTTGGCCTTAGTTGTGACCATTTCATACATGGAATACCATGTTTGCTTCTTCCCTATAAAAAGACCTATTAACTTTTTGTTAATCTTGTTATGGATTCATTTAGGGACATGTGCAATATATATGGGATGCTTTATAGTATATTCTTAACAAGTATTAGTTTTCCTTTATGAGATAACCATTGTAACACTAGCATGAAATTGTTGCCTCTTTTTTTTTTTTTTAAATAGCTACAACCATTCATCTTACATGTATTCATTTGGTTTCATGTTGAAACCCATATTTTTCACTCCTTAATCGACGTGACTTTAAGAGGGATAGGAGTTGTGATATTTGATTTTCCATTTCAATCTTGAGTTCATTGAAAGACATTCAAGATTTGTTAAATTTACCTCAATGGAACCATTGCAACAGGTTATAGAGTATGTTTATATATCTTCAATTCTAGAGGAGAACCATGACTAAAAAGCAAGATATTATCTACAAATAGAAGGGGAGAGAGAAGCACAATACCCACCATGCTAATACTTTCTATAGAAGCCACTCTTTCAGCTTTTGCTATTAATTTGTTTAATCCTTCAACAACCAATAGAAATAAGAAGGGAGATATAACACAACATTATCTAAGCCCCCTTGAGGCTTTAAAAAAATTGAAAGGAGAACCATTTATTAAGACAAGAAATGATGTTGATATACACCTTGTTATCTAATTTATGGTTTGTAGATTAATCACCATTGTTGTACAGGGATAAATATCCTTGTAACTGAGGGTTTGGGGTTATCAACTTACTTTTAAAATTTGTAGACAATCAATTTTAAAGCACAGAAAAAGAATAGGAATAAATGTTGAACTCACTTGATTAATGACAATTGATCAAAGCTTTGTCTTCTTTTGCTCTGTTCCTTTCCAAAGCTTTCAAGGATGCACTTTCTTCACTTGCAAAGAGTGAATTCTTTAAGTACAATCTTATACATGTATATATGATAGGTTAGATAAACAATATATGGAGTGTTTAATAAAAAATATTCATCAAATCATGATACATGAAAGAGACTCAATACAAAGTTGAAATAATAATTTTCTTTATTAACAATAGTGAATTAGATAAGTGTACAACTCAACACCTGAGACAATGACTTCTTTGCAACCAAAGGATTTTGAGTTCTGTTGCTTCAAAGACTTCTGAAGATATATCACCATCATAACTTTGCTCTCTAAGTATGATTGATTAATGCCCTCCCTAAGGCCTCTATTTATATTTTGAGAAATAAAGCAGTTTCGAAGGTTGAGGAGGTTGAGATAGTTAATGATTAGGGCTCAACAAATTTCCATTAATCGTGTTTTATTATTTTTAATGTTGAATGGATGTGTACGCGAGTATTGATATTGGCAACCTGTGTATGACACACGAGCTGCTATAAGGGAAACCTGTGTATAGATCTGTACGTGGGTTGCAATGAAGATATCCGTGTACAGTACGTGGGATGTTGTGGAGATAGTCGTGTATGTACGTGAGTTGTTGTGGAGATAGTCATGTACAACAATCAACATATAAAAAGGTAAAATGGCAAGTTGGTTGGATAGTGAATGCATCTCATGTTATGTCCATCTATAGTGTTTAGGCAACCTTCAATCCATAAGTGTTCTTTTGTGTACCGATATATGAAGTGTCGACACTCGGACGGAGAAGTGCCATTTGGGTTGATAACAGATGCTCCATAATGTGTGAAGTCAGAGGGAAACGATGGCCGAAATACATTATAATCATTATTTTTGGAGAAACTCAGAAATCCAATGGAGCAGAGGTAGTACCTGAAACAACTACATAATAATGTCATATACAAAGTCATATCTGAAGACGTTATGTTCAATATACTGGAACACTAGCTCTTTTACAATGTTTGAGTACATCATATAGTACGAGTACAAGACGACGTATATTACAAAGGTGGATCGAAGCCACAATATGCAATAATGATGAGTCTTCAAAGACTTGGAAGCTGTATAAATAGGTAGAACATAATCTTGTGCAACTTAGTCCATAGGTAGAGAACTAAGGTCTTCATAAACAATCCCAAAGAACCAGTACAATCAAAGCCATGTGAATAAATGTAAGTTGAAGTCGAACATGGAGCAGATTCAACAAATTGTCAATCAATAGGTGATAATTGACAACTGAAGCAAATGAATTCACCAATAATGAAAGTGAATCCTGAGGTACAATCGTCAAAACTCTAGGTCTTCATCGTTGAGAAGTGCTGATGCAGAACCATACTGTGATAAAGAATGCAATAGATCCTCCAACGGATCACAAGAGTGACTAGGAACTGGGTAAGAGAAGGGAAACACAAGTGATAACAGATACGACAATGATGGGATCAAGATATAGATAAGATATTGAGTTAAGTCTTTGAACAGTGAGCACGACACAAAGATGACCCAAGGCAGCTTTTTAACTTTATAGATAGAACAACTAGACTTATCTGTCATGTAGGAGACATGATCAGATTCCCCAGGTAGAATTGACAAGAGGAGTAATAAACTCGAAGTAATAGCTGAACTGAAAGTGAACACTGAGACATGGGTATCGGAAAAGACAAAGAGTGCTATGTTCAAGGATGACATGCTACCACTAACTGAATACCAAGAGAAAAACTTCTTCCTTACCTTCCTTGTTAAATTTTAACGAGTCCAGAAAAGTCAACTCGATACTCTCTTCATTTTTTAACAAGCTTGAAGAGAAGAAGGAATATTGCTTGATAGTGTCACTGATTCGTGGATTTAATGAGCCTGAACTAGTACATGCTTAGTTGGTGTTTTCACATTTAGAGAGTTTGAAAACTCCAAAGAAGACTCCAGGGGGGTCCTTTTTTGTCCAATTTAGGCTCTTGAGGCCGAAAAAGTATAAAACATACCACAGAAGAACTCTTTTAACTTTTGTAGAAGAAAAGGTGAACCTTTTTCGTACTTAGTCAGGGAGGTCCGAAAAATGTTAAATTACCACCTACCCAACGCTCCTTCGAGAGCAGCATATAGCTTGAGTTTTACGAGTGTGAAGGAAAACAAGATCACTCAGAAAGATCCATTTGAGTACGAGAAATGGAGTTTACAACAATAAACTCTATGCTTTGTTCTTAGTGTTTAACGAGCATAACAAAGACATAACGTACACTCGAAATCTTTTTCATGTTTCGGTCCAGAGCACGAAAAAGAGAAAACTAAGCTCATACCAGGTGTTTCTTTTCCGTAAATTTAGTCCCTTAGGTTTGGAAAAGTGATAAACCTATGCTTGAGAATACTCTTATCAATTCCGTAGAAAAGAGAGTGATCATTTTTCGTGTTATTTCGCATGGTCCGAAAAAGAGATAACCTACCACCAATGTGGATGTCCATTCACATATTCTTAACGAGCTTGAACGGACAAGTTAACTTGGCAGTCAAGTCTGTTTTGAGGAGTCGGACATGGGCCTAAAGAAACTCCATAAGGGTGGGGAGTCCTATAAAGGGATAGCTTGTAAAAAGAGACCAAAATGAGGTTCCATTTGGCGTGAAAATTAGCTAAAAGGATTCCCCTGTACCTAAGACAGTTGTAGCATGAGTATCGAAAGACAACATAGGTTTTAAATGAGGATATTCATGAGAGGAATGCCCTATCCACGGAAGAACAATGGTAAAGACAAGGAGCTAATGGTTTAAAAATACCATAGTCCGTGGTTAAAATGTTGATTGCTAAGTTTAAGATGGAGTAAGTATAGATGCAAAATGCATGTGAAACGACAAAAAAACATCCTATATGAGCAAAAAAACACCTTAGAACAATGATAACCCTGTTACAGGGAAAAAATATATGGTATTAGTTGAATGAATTTTGAACTATAATTCAAAATTTTGGTATTGGGAATTTTGAAATATAATTTCTATAAATAGTTCAAAAACATAAATAAAACTTACCATTTTGAATTTTAGCCATAAAAAACAAGTTTTCACCTCTACCTTTAGTTGATCGGTGTGGACAATCCGGTGGACCAAATCCAATTCCGCAAGTGTCAGGTAAGACTACACCCCAAGCTCTCCAATTTGATCCTAGCAAATTTCAAAATTGAGTCCGAATTTTATATTTTGAGCGCCCTTAAGCAAGGAACGCTGTGTACGCGGGTTCGCTATAGTGAAACTCGCGTACATGTGTTCTGTACGCGGGTTTCCCTGAGGGACAGTCCCGTACAGTATGCGACATGCCTAACAAGACAGTCGCGTACGCTGCGTGAAGGGAAAAAGAGATATGTAGGGTCACAATTTTGAATTTTTACATGAAACTAAAGGTTTACAATGCTTGATTTACTAGGTTTGAAGATGGTGCTTGAGTGGAGGGAGCGTGAGCATGAAAATATGGATCAAGAAGCACTCCAAGATGCCCCCACTATGAATGTTTTACGTTCAAGTGGATTGTTAAAGTTTTTTTGTACATCACCTATGCGGGCCAATGTCCGCCTGCTAGAGTTCATGATAAATTACTGGGATCATGATTTGAGCATGTTCGACCTTCAAGGTGAATCCTTGAAGATTACTTCAGAAGATATCTATTTTATTGTCGGTCTATCATGACGGGGAGCTCCAGTCAACTTGGAGGGCACCGACAAAGGTAGCGACCCTCTAAGTGTCCAAAACTACATTGACATATACTGCGCATCAGGTACCCAAAAGAGAGGGAGTTGCATCCCTATTGTACACATATGTGATCTTCCTCTACAGGTATTGACAAGTACCATAGTGAAGGTTGCGGGATCATCTTCTCTTCATCTTGCTACACGGAACCATATGAGGTTAGCAGTGGATTGCATGCATGGGGCCTTATATGATTGGTGCTCGGGAGTTATACCGATTTTGAAAAAACAGCTCTTTGACTGCAAGAGAGGAAGGAGGAAGAACTTTGGATATTCTAGCATACTAGTAGCCTTCTTCTTCTTCGAGAGTGCCAGGATTGAGCCCTGTAGTACCTCTACCAGTTCGTTCTCCTCGTCAGCCTAGGCTGAGTAGATGGGGAGATATCTTCCTTCGCCAGGGCAGAGGTGGTTCGGTGCAGAGTGTATATGATGATGACTTCTACTTTTGGTGGGAGCGGCAGTTGCCAGCACTGGAGCAGTTTCCATATGCTGGGATGGATTTCCGTGGTGATCCAGACCTTGTCCTCCCTCCAGGAGGAGAATGGGGAGAGTTAGGTAATTTTTTTATTTTCAAGTTTTAAATTTTTTTATGAATTTTAAATATAGAGATATATACATATGTATAAGAGTTCTAATCCTATAAACATGTCAAAATGCAGATATTGGACCAGTCCGCCCTGAAGGGCATCCACGCATGTATGTGCATCCTGTCTTAGGAGAAGACCAGGCGCTGATTAGGGTTCTTGAGGGGAAGTTGGCCAGGCTTACCCAGAGAGTACCCACCTTACAGTTTGAGCACATCCCAGCCATCATGCAGGAGTTTGTGGTTGGTGTACCGCCTGTCTAGATATGCCTTTTGAGGCGGGTAGCCGGAGCAATTTTGATATACATAGATGCTGTTGAGGCTGAAGAAGCCAGAGTACAGGGAGACCGGGGGGACCAGGGTGGTCCAACTTAGATATAGGGCATTTGATGGACTATGATCCATATTTTGTATATTATACAGTTATGACTGGAACTGAGGATCAGAGACTCGACCTATCTATAGACAAATATTCACATATATATATATTTTGTCGGTTATTTACAAATGTTTTTTTATGTGTATGCTGTATATTTTTATAAAAAATGTGTTAAATGCCAATCCAAGATATAATTAGCATATGCATTAGTTAATTTATTCTGGTTTCTTGGAATATGATTGAATGTAATGAACTCAAAATTTCTTTCCAATAACCTTATTTGCATAAACTGATGTAATATAATAGAGTTCCACACTTGATAAGCTCGATTGAGCTGGGAAACCACCAGTTGAGAGTCCAGTTGGGCTTCCAGCTAGGTGATACCACGTGACAAAGCATCCCATAGATGCTCAATTACAGCTCTATACTCAATGACATTATTAGAAGTAGGACCTAAGTAAGCGCCTCTTGAGGCAACTAACTGTCCCGAGGGAGAATAAATGACCCATGCCGTTGAAGCTTAGATTAAAAGTGTGGCGACTGACGCCATCAACGAAACCTACGAACCTCTTGGAAGACACTTGAAACAACCAGCAGATGGTATAAAAAACACAACCGACGGACTAATGTACATAAAAATACATACAATAAAATACAAGAAAAAGCGCTAAGCCTAAGCATAGTACTTTTTTAGGTAGAGCCCATTTCTAGGTTCAGGCAGCTTATTCCTATCAAAACCAATTAACTCATATGCGCCCTTCTTTAAGACCTTCGACACGACATAAGGCCCCAACCACATGGACTTGAATTTTCCTGCCCCCAGAGGTTCTTTGTCTTGGTCCCAAAGCAAAACAAGTTCCCCCTCAGAGAAAATTTGAGGCTTGACTGATTTATCATATTGGATTTTGACCCTATTTTTGTGAGCTTGATTTGCTATCAACGCATCTCTATGCTGCTCATCAAGATGTTCTAAGTGTATTAGACGTTCTTCAAGCTCTGTCGTATCGGGTAACACATGAATAGCTAATTTCAAAGACAGGATTTCACATTCAACTGGGGTAACGGCTTCCACTCCATGAACGAGTTGGAAGGGGGAGAAACCCGTAGCAGTTTTTACATTAGTTCGATACGCCTAAAGTGCAGGGTATAGCATGATATGTCAGTGAGAACGGGCTGCATTAGTAGTACGTTTGAGGATAGTCTTCAAAGTTTTATTAACAACCTCAACATGACCATTTACTTGAGGATAGTACGAATATGAATGTTCTTGTCTGGATCCAAGCATAGTGGTCAGTTCCGTCATCATGCTATTTTGAAAATGACTGCCATGGTCAGTGACAATCACCTTGGGTATACGAAACCGTGTTATAATTTGATTGAACACGAAGAAATCTGCGGTTTCCCCGTTGGCTTTAAAGGTGGGCATTACCTCTACCCATTTCGTAAAATAGTCTACAGCGACAATGATATATTTGTGCCCCCCAGCCGAGGCTGGGTTGCACGTCACGTAATATATCCCCCACTTCATGAAGGGGCCCACCGAGACAATGGAAAATAGCGGAGTGAGATGTGACCGCATTTTTCTGGTGTAAAGTTGACAAGGATGACAACGCTTCACCGCTTCCACACAATCTTTGAAGATCGTGGGCCATAAATAACCGGCACATAGTATCTTCTGGGCCGTTGCTAACCCAGATAAATGACCTCCACATGCTCCACTATGGGAATCATTCAGGACAATCTCCACTTCCTCATGGGTAAGACATCGACGCAAAATGGAATCTACCCCTCTACGATATAAAGTATCTCCTATGATGAGGTAGTTCTTGGCATGAAGGCATAATTTGCGTCGTTCCTCCTGCGAGGAAGCTGCATGATACTTCAAAGTCTGGAGATAAATAAGCATATCTCCATACCAGGGGTCAGAGGTGGATATCAAGAAGATATGCTCATCTTGGAATGAGTCTTCTTCAATGACTACATCTTTTTCTGTTGGAAATTTTGCTATAAGCTCAGCAAAAAATAAGGATTTTTTAGACTTAGCAGACTAGAAATCCAAGTCAAACTCTTGGAGAGTGACTATCCATTTGTTGAATTTGCCTCCAACAATCCGTCGGGACAAAACATATTGAAAATGATTAACATCCGCCACTACTGTTGTAGTCCTCAGTAAAATATAGTGACGTAACCTTTGAATAGCATAAAGCACGACTAATGTAGTAAACGACATGCTCCTGGACCTTATAGTCCTCCTAAACCAGGACTACCCTAATGGTCGACTCGGATGCGGCTAGATACAATATAAAATCCCTAGAGTAATCTAGCGGACACAGTAAAGGAGCCGACAACAAAGATTTTTTCAATGCCTCGAAAGCGAGTTGTGTAGTTTCATCCCATACAAATGGGGTGTCCTGTTTTAGCAGGCGCATGAAACCCTTGGTAATCTTGGCATAGTTTACAATGAACCGTCGAAGAAAATTGGACTTTCCCTGCAAGCTCTGAAGTTGCCTGATAGAACAAGGAGGAGACAGATTTACAATGGCCTCTACTTTTAATGGATCCACCTGAATGCCTCTATTAGAGACAATGAATCTGAGCAATCTCCCTGACTCGACACAGAACACGCACTTGTGGGGATTCAAGCGGATCTTATAGTATCTGCATCGCTGAAATATCAACCTTAGGTGATCTGGATGGTCAATCCTCTTACGAGAATGTGCAGGTAGATCATCAAGGTAAGGTTTGACAATGGCTTTGATATCATGGAAGGCAAAGCCTATTGCCCATTGAAAGGTTGCCCCAACATTTTTCAATTCGAAGGGATTTTTTTGTACGTGAAGGTACCCCAAGGACAAATGAAAGCAATTTTATGTTGGTCTTCTAGTTTTATTTGAATTTGATTGTATCCAGAGAAACCATCCATAAACGAGAAAACTTCACCTCCCACGCAAGCATCTATAATTTGATCTATAAATGGTGTGGGATAGTTGTCCTTAGGACAAGCTTTATTCAAATCTCTGAAGTTAGTACAGACACGTATGGTCCCTTGCTTCTTATCAACAGGAACTGGGTTGGATACCCATTCCGTCAGAGCTATGGGATAAATAAAATCGGCTTTCAACAGTTTTTCAACTTCAGCCTTCACAGCCGCCGCTTTGCGCGGGTTAACAGGTCTTAAATTTTCCCGAATAGGTTTAGCGTCAGGGTATGTTCGGATTTCGTGCTCAACTATCGATGGATCAATGCCTGACATCTCCTCATATGACCAGGAAAAAACGTCGCGAAAATCCTTGAACAAGGATGTATAGATTGCAATCTCCTTAGGAGAGCAGTTTGCACCGATATGTATATTTTCCACAATGTTAGGATTTACAGAGATGTTGATAGGGATAGTAGCGGAAATATTTTCCATATTCCCCTCGACAAACATTCCTTCCCTTGGTAAGGGATTGATGGGTGTATCAACATCGTCTTCCAGTCTCATATGAAACTCTTGATTCTCTATCTTTTTTAGCTCTGGAAGAAAATACGATCGATGATGAAGATCTTCACAGATCTTATCACGTTTGCACATGGCTTCCAGAATGGCTTCATCAGAAGGTAAAACCATATCTAAACAATCCGTAGAATGCAAAGAGTTTTCTGCCCAAGCAGGCAAATAGAATTCTTCCAGATCCTCTGAGACTGTGAGAGGGTCTGGAACGGGATCAACAGTGGTTTGAGTGATAGCTTGGTAAGCCACTTCCACTGCCGATAAGGGAACTTCCAGTTCATGGGGGGAAGGGAGAACCCAAGGATCAGTCCTATCAACAACCATGGCTATGGACTTCCCCACACTAGTAGAACCTATATAGTTAATCGGGGCTGGAAGATCAAATGTTCCCATCAGTGATGCGTACATTCCAGCCCCCAATGGCATAGCGGACTCATTAGACTCCATGTAGCATTTTCGAGTAAAATCGAGTAGGTCAACAGTAACCAACTTCCCTTCGTGTGGAAATACTACCACCCAAAAAATGGCCGACGCAATAGCGGACATGGCATAAGTCTAGCTTCTTCCCAAAAGCAAATTATAGTCCAAAGGTGCATCAATCACTTCCACCTCAACAGACACTGCTTTCCTTGACAGCTTAATTTCAAAAGCTGGTAGGATACCATGCGGACGGAACGACCTTCTGTCGAAAGCAGTAAGCAGAGTGTTTGACCGGACCAGCTTTGAGGATCCGAGAGCTTTCCAACATGACAAGGACATAACGCATGTAGAAGCACCCTCATCAACAGCTGCCTTTCATATGGTTTTTCCACCATAGATGACATCTATTGATAAGGATACATGGTAAGGTAGGCGAATTTTAACATCAGACAAGTGAAATTTCGCCATGAGACTCGACGAGTCCATGCTGCCTAAGGCTGCTAAGAGTGCATCCCGATAGGCGGGACAACTCTGTAACACCTCTAAAGCTGACATTGCACAAGGGGTTTGGGTTAAGTCTTCAACCACGGAGTAGTTTGAAGCAGCTCTAGAATTAGGGTTATGCAAGGTCTTCTTAAAAACACCTTTTGTTATCTTAGGCATAGTTTCAGCAGGCTTCTTGATCATGAGAGGGTTAGAAGTTTCACCTGTAGACTTACTCTTCTCAGAAGTCTCTTTTTCATAGTTTTTATTCCTAGTCTGTAGAAAAGTCGAAGATCGAACCATGTTGATATAATTTGGGTCAGGGGCATTTGAAGTGCCCCCTGCTACATTAGAAGCTGAAGCAGAATTCTACCCTTGGGGAAAAGGATCCTTCAGGACAGCCGGTTGTTGAGCTTTTAACAGCTTCTGGGCTTGTTCCATAAGGGGAAAAAGGTGAGTGAGGTGATCCTCATGGCACAACTTACACGGGAATTTCACCTTTTTCTTTTCTTTCTTGCCCCCATCAACACTATTTGCGGGTTTCTGATTGTTTTGATTTCCCCCCCTTTCTTTCCTCTCTTCTTTTTCCCACTGGGCTGCTGATTGCCCTTCTAAGAGGTCTGTGCAAAAACATTTTCAATTTGGGGTGAGGGGGCAACCTTAGTTGCTTCCGCTGTAGAATGTTTGACGGACAACTGATGGAGCCGTTTGGCCAAAGATTCTACACTGGGAGAGTTTACGGACCCAACCACACCATCGACATGGGGTCCAGGCTTAGGTTTCTCTGCATCGTGGGTAGGCCTCGGTGCCTCAGGGATAATCTCATACAAGATCCCAGATTGCGAATAAGTCAAATCCAATTGCTGGGCCCTGAGGATGGCATCTTCCTCATTCGTCACTCCTGAAGTGGATACGTCCTTAGATATGTAAGGCAACAGGGATTTAAGGAACCACTCTAGTAAAAAATCAGGAGGAATAGTGGCTTTAATAAGGCTCTTTCGCCTCCTCCACTCTAGAATGTGATCCGAGATGTGGGTAGCCTTATTCTGCCTAAAGGTATATAACAAGTCAGTTCTGAAATCATATCGGACTAGAAGCTGAAAGTGGCTAAGGAATGCACTAGCCAAGTCCCAAAAAATACTGAACGCAGCAGAAGGTAACTCAATGTACCATTTTGCTGCAGTACTCATTAAGGTTCTTTGGAACAACCTTAACCTAACTGAATCTTCATTCAGCGAATTAGAAGAACATGATAAATGAAATGTGGTGGCATGAGCCCCAGGATCTTCGCCAACTTTGACCTCGAATTTTGGGATGTTCGATGGAAATTTGGTGGAGACAGGTGGCCATGAGGGGTCATGCCTCACCGGGTCGTTCATCAACTTAGACAAATATGGAAAGTTTAACGTTGTCAGGAAAGGAAGTTTAGGTCGAACCGGAGCACTAAAAGTGCTAGTCTGGGGATTAGAGGGACTTGCCCCCAAATTCCCATATGTAAAGGTGGGGTTTCCCCCTGCCGTCGGTTGCGAAGTGGGTGGATTACTTTGAAACGGATTCCATCCATAAGCCACATGATTGTGTGTGGGAGGTGCAATATAAGAGGTTTTGGCAGTCCCATTCGAAGCTGGGGTTTGAAAAACAAGAGCATATATCCCTCCGCTAAACAACGAAAAGGGAGAGCTAGTGAACGGGGCTGAGACCGAAGTTTGAAAACCTTGCCCGTAAGGGTTAGTGTTTCCGAACTGCACTCCTACGTAAGAAGGTGACGGGCGTACATATGGAGTGGATGGGGGAATATGACCCCCATTCCAAGGAAATCCTTGGACTAAAGCCGAGGATCCTACCGGACTGCTCTGGGCAGTGTGTGTGAAGGAGGAAGGAACAATAGGTATACTAAGAATCCCAGTAAACATGCCACCAGAAGCACCCTCTAGGCTTGTGGGAACCAGCGGTTGAACCACTCAACTCGTTGGAGTTAAGGGCGTAGCAGGTATGCTAGATCTAGGGGCAATTACCGGGGGAGGTAGTACCCCTTCAGCTGGAACGACTGAGGTGAAAACAAAAGAACTTTCTCCCACAGTAGACATTATCCTACCCATAGGGACACCAAACACGAGTGGATCAAAAGGACAAACCTGGACGATCACATGATCGTTTAAGTCAGTCAAGGGTGTATTAAAATTCCTTGCAAACTCGTCAGTCTGCAAGTCTTCTATCTCAACTGTGTTAAAAGCAAAACGGTTTGCCCTAAGTGCTGGTTCACCTGGAACTTCACTTACTCGTATCAGTTGAAATGAACCATCTGTGTCCAATCTCCACCTTTGAGGTGGAGGTGGAGGTTCTAATGTGACGAGAGGAGGAAGGTTTTTCAACCTTCGTGACCTCCTAATAGGTTGGTCCTCCACGATTGCAAATTTAACAATTCAAACCCTAAGGTCGGCTAAAAACAGACAAACCATAGAGCAATCACTATGAAAATTCCTAAAGTCTCAACAATCATCAAGGGTAAAAGATATGCTTTCCCGAAGAAAGCTAAAAAATAGTTACTTGGTGTCCTTTAAGAGGTTCTCAGGCACAAGCGAAGGAATCACCCACCGCCCTCCTACGCTTTCAACAAGGGTTACCTTCCAAGCTCATCCAAGGTGAACCAGAAATAGCCTTCCGGTTTACCTAGATATGAAACCTAGATGTCAAGAGACTAGAGACTACCTTAACTATACCAACAGTCGGGCGACAGTCGCAAGCCTAACTCGTACGCATGGGCAGGGTAGCTGAGCCCGAAACTCTGTCTAGGACGGAATCCCTAGATGCGTAAAAGTCCTGATTTACATTTCGACAATGAATCAGAGGGTTATCTCCTCAGTCCAATGCCTCCACACGGCCTCGTGCTTGACTCCTGTTTGAGAGGAGCTTCCCAGATACTATCGATAAAGAGAAGGATTTACCTATCGATTGGCCCACTATGTCTAAATTTTAAAACTTATGGGAAGTTTACACTTCCTAGCCCACAAGTCTAGCCTAAGCTAGTAGGTGAATGGCCCTAAAAAATAAAAATTACTAATAGATTTTAATTATTGAGTTCATTTTAAGGGCTTTTTTTTACTCAGAAGGCAAGTGGAGTGAAATAATATGGTGTTTTTTGATTCGATAAGAAATGTAAAAACAATGGTGTATACCTCCAAAGCAAATTATCACTATTTAAAAAAAAACAAGCTTCTTTATCTTCTTTTTGCGAATATAAATTGATGAAAATACAATGATAAAGAGAAAACTAAGACTATATTTTTGTAGTTTTTTGAGATTATATTTTAAAAACCGAAAATACAACTACTCTATGCAAAATCAAATGCAAAAGCTTCTAAATGTTTTCTTTTCACTTTTTAAAATGCTCAAAGACTACTATGCACCTAAATGCACAAAAAACTTGAGTATGCTTGAATTAAACTAATTGTATAAAGTAAGCAAAGTGAACTAAACAGATTAATAAGACTAAAGATCAACCACCTAAGGAAGACTTGGAACCCTAGCTTGGGCGGACACAATGAAAGAAAATCACTGAGATCACACAAAGGCAAGTGGCAAACCAAATACTATTCGAAAATAGAAAAAGATATACAATGCCTAGAACCTTGATCACTGATTCATGCAACCAACACTTGAACCTATAACCCAAATAGGCAAATCCACTTCAAGTTGTTAACATAAGACAATCCAAACAATAAGAACTCAATGGCTTCACAAGAAAGCACAAGGTGTGGCTAATAAGGTCATCAAACTCATAGTGCAATGCTTATAAGGAAGACCAACCAACAAACCAAATTTTATAGAGGGGCAGGGACAGAAAAACCCTAGCCCAAAAATCCAATGCTCAGGCTTGTATGCGACTGTGTACAAGGGTAACCCGCGTACTGTACGTGACTGTCCTAGAGAGCAACCCGCGTACACAGGCCTCTGTACGTGACTGTATGAAAAAGCAACCCGCGTACATGTATAAAATTTTCTAATAAAAAGAAAAAATTTCAAGGTCTTCAAACACTACTCTAAGCATGAACCAAGACAGGACACCACACACACAATCAAGGCAAAGACTGGGAAATGGTCAACAGAAATAACCCACATCAGTCTGGGCTCCCCAGCGGAGTTGTCAGTTATGTTGTACAGGAATAAACACCCTTGTAACCGAGGGTCTGGGGTTACCAAATTACTTCTAAAACTTGCAGGCAATCAACTTTAAAGCACAGAAAAGGAATAGGAAGAAATGTTGAACTCACTCTATTAATGACGGTTGATCCAAGCTTTGTCTTCTCCCGCTCTGTTTCTCTCCAAAGCTTTCAGGGATGCACCTCCTTCACCTGCAAAGAGCAAATTCTCCAAGTACAATCTTATACATGTATATATGACAGGTTAGATAAACAATATATGAAGTTCTTAATCAAAACTATTCATCAAACCATGATACATGAAAGAGACTCAACACAAAGTTGGAAGAATAATTCTCTTTATTAACAATAGTGAATGAGATAAGTGTACAACCCAACGCCTAAGACAATGACTCCTCTGCAACCAAAGGATTCTGAGTTTTGCTGCTCCAAATATTTCTGAAGATATACCACCAGCATAACTTTGCTCTCCAAGCATGATTGATTAATTCCCTCCCCGAGGCCTCTATTTATACTTTGAGAAATATAGCAGTTTCGAAGGTTGAGACAGTTGAGATAGTTAATGATTAGGGCTCAACAAATCTCCATTAATTGTGTTTTATTATTTTTAATGTCAAATGGATGTCTATGTGTGTATTGATACTGGCAACCCGCGTATGACAAGCG
This sequence comes from Pseudotsuga menziesii, assembly GCA_001517045.1. Classification (NCBI taxonomy): domain Eukaryota; kingdom Viridiplantae; phylum Streptophyta; class Pinopsida; order Pinales; family Pinaceae; genus Pseudotsuga; species Pseudotsuga menziesii. The sequence continues at coordinate 133,356 of LPNX010465158.1, read as the reverse complement.
AGTTTCTATAAGGGAAACCCGCGTACAGATCTGTACGCGGGTTGCAATGAAGATACTCGCGTATAGTACGCGGAATGCTGTGGAGATAGTCGCGTACGACAATCAACATATAAAAATGTAAAATGGCAAGCTGGTTGGATAGTGAATGCATCTCATGTCATGCCCATCTATAGTGTTTAGGCAACCTTCAATCCATAATTGTCCTTTTGTGTACCAACATATGAAGTGTCGGCACTCGGACGAAGAAGTGCCATTTGGGTTGATAACAACCATTTGTAGCAAAACCAATCAATTTGCTATATCATAAGCTTTAGCTAAGACCAACTTCATCTCCATTTTTGGAAGCTTGTTTAATTTGATACAATGTAAACCTTGTTGTGAAGTGTACTCAACACCATGAATATGCTTGTTGAAAAGATATCCATATTGTTCTTTGGAAATCACTTTGGACACCATCCCCTTGAGTCTATTTGTTATAATTTTTGAGATGATTTTGTAAATAAGATTACAAAGTGAGATGGATGTTGGTAAGCTTGGAGAGAGCAATCATGAGCAGGAGGGGCTTGAGAAATCAATGAAGGTTTGATAATGTACGAAGATCTAGTGGACATTGGACTACTTGTTAGATTTGTTGGAAGGACTTGATTTGGTCTATTCCTTCTCATGGGTTGGGCATTACGATTTTTTTCACCAGGTTCAAATCCGTCTACATGGGGGACTTTATTTATAGTTTTTGGAAGTTTAGAAATGGATACAAGAGTGGGTTTTCTTCCATAGGTGGGATTGGCATCATATCTATTGATGAGGCCCTTTAATCCTTGTAAATCTAGGGAGATGCAATCACAATCCATATTAAAGGAGGAACCATTGAATTTGCCCTTATGTTAAGGGGGTTTACTTCTCCCTTAGGATCTTGGCTTTTCAGTGTTTTTGGACTATGTGCCTAACATCATCCGTCCAATGTTGGCTTCTACTTGTCCTCTCATTTGTTTGACAATAACTCTTGTTGAAGATTTAATAGGATCGTCTTTCTTCTCTTTGGTTGGAGTTCCATTGGTTGTCGTGTTCAAGTAGTTTGATACAACTTATCCTTTGGCCTTTAGCACTTTAGAGATTTCAACATCTTGTCCTTTGATTGTTCCCTCGGTACATATCTTGGTTTCATTTCTTCTTTGCATTTTGGATGGGGGGTGTTACTTAGATTTGGCCTTCTTACATTCTAGTGAAGGTGTTGTGCTTGCTTTCCACTTGGTGATTAGTTTAAGTGATATACCTTTGTTATCTTCTAGAGTTGTGGCTTGGACATGAGACTGCATTGGGAATGGGATTTTAACATCAAGCTTTCAAGGGGTGATTGGTAGATCAAGGGTTGTAGAGAGGCCAATATTTGGTTTTTCCTTTGAGGGGAGGAGTTTGTTAGTAATTAGTGTTTTAGATTAGGTGAGTAGTGAGGTTTTGGCATCTGGTTTTGTGGGGGAGGTGATTGCTTTGGAAACTAACAATTTTGTAGTTATTTCTTTGGTTTGGGGGGAAGAGAATAAGGTGAGGAAAAAACGTGTTTGACAATTAACTTGATCCCATCAAGTTGGTTTTGGGGGAGGATGTTTCATTGATTGAAGTTGTTTCCTTGTCCATAATGACATTTGTTGGGAGGTTTTTGGGTTGTTGGGTGGGGGAGAAATTCATCATAACATAGGTCAGAGGTTGATGTCCATAAGATGGTAGTTTCCTCGAGGATTGTAGTTAAGGTAGGTGCATCCCATTCTTAGCATGAGGTTATGAATACAACTCTTTCCTCTCCTAAGATTGTGACTCAATTGGAAGACTCTGGGACTATACCTATCTTGGAAGTGGAATCTTGGGTGGTAGTATCCTCTATGCTCGAGATCGTGACGGGTATTCTCAATAACAAGAAGTGGCTACAAATTTGAGTCCCTCCCATCCTATGTTTGTGTATAAGCCATAAGATTTAGTGCCCATGCCTATTTTGGATGTGATTCCTTGAGGGGACTTATAAGAACTTTTGGTTACTGGTTCTAGAGAGCTGTAGTCAAATCCTAATATTGGTTTTACTGTGGTTACTTTGGGCTTAGGCTTGGAGACAAACAACTAGTTTTGGGTGATTTAGAAGGTATGTCCTTAGCTTCTCTTGCTTCGTTACAAAGTGTCTCTCCTTTATTTAAGGGATTTTGGTTTGTCTTTGGGTTGAAAATTGCGGACTATGATTATGAGGGTAGTTAGGAAGGGGATTCCTTGGGTCTTTTAGACATTGTTTCCACTTCTTCTCTTGTAGATCTAGTGAGCCTTGTTTTTGGTTTGAAAGACCCTTTGGTGGGCATGGGTTTATCTTTAATTTATGTTTCAAAGGGGGAGGATTTGGTTAAGGAAGATTGGGCGGGGCTACCCAAAAGATACTCCTTAAGACCCCTAAATATGGAAGGAGGTTAGATAGGAGGTCGTGCAATTGTCACGATGGGATTATTGGGAAAAGATTAATAACGGGAATATCACATATATCATTGGTAAAGGAAAAAACAATTTTGGCGAAACTATTAAGGAAACAACGTTCAATTGAAGGGGTTCTTAGAGCAAACATCCTATCCACATTGGTTGATGAATGTTGTGTCTATCCCTAAATTGTAGGGGCTTGGGATACCTAGAAAAGAAATTGGACTTAAAACAATTGAGAGAATTCATCATCATGCTCTAGTTTTTATTCAAGAAGCAATGGGGGTAAGCTTTAAACTTGTTGCATAACTCCATAAATGCTTCTAGGTTGGGAGTTCACCTTTAATGATGCTAAAGGTGATCAAGGGGTTTAATCTCCTGTTGGTATTCAAGGGTTTTGAAATGCAGTAGCAAGTGGTATTTTGATTTAAGTATAGATTTAACTCTATTTTTGTCGGAGTTGGGAATATAATTTATAGCTCGGAATTTGTATGAGTTGTATGTGGAATTTGATTTCTTCTCTTAGTTGGTCACTCTAAGACATGGGGAGATAGAGTATAGGTGGATCCACTCTTTGATTATTTTATAAATAAGATGAAGGGTTGTGGTCTTTTGGATGTGGCCCTAGTTAAGCTTTGTTATACACGGCAGAATAAGCATGCGGGGACGGAAGGTATATCTAAGAGGTTTGATCATTTTTTTATTATTGAGGATTTTTTCACTGAAAACTTTAGAGTTCATTAATGGACTAGGGTTGGGGGTGATTTCGATCACTTCCTAATCCTCCTCGAATTTGCTGGTCCTAAGAAGAAGCCATCGAGCTCATTCAAATTTAACTCTTAGTGGCTTTTGAATGAGGATTATGTTAGTTAAATAAAGAGTCGGTGGGTGCATTTTGATGTGAGTAAGTCTAAGTCTCCAACCATTCAATTTGAAAATAACTAAAAGACTCTCAAACAAGTCTTGGCTGATTAGGGAGTAGAAAAAGGGAAGAGGGATGAGGCTGAATTGATTGAGGTGGAGAGACAATTAGATGATATATGTATGGGTTTAGAGGTTGGGTTTACTTAGGTTGAGCAAAAATATCTGGTGGAGGGGTTAGAAAAAATGAAAAGGTTTTTATTAGAGGAAAAGGAGTCAACTTGGCAATTGAAAATGTGGCTGGAAAATGGTGATGAAAACACAAAATATCTTTATCATTTTGCTAATTATTGCAAAAGTATCAATACTATTTGGAATATAAATAATTAGGAAGGGGAAGTCGTTCATGGGTTTGAGGATACCTTGAAGCATATTTAAAGAAGACCCGTGGGTTTCAATTACGAAAGTGGGAAATTTGGTTTCATTTTTCTTGAGCTTAATGATATAAGAAGACAATAATATGTTACTTGAGGAAGTTTTTAAGGAGTTGCACAAGGTACTACATCCTTTCAAGAAAGACAAAAGTTGGTGCATGGATGGATGGCTAGATTTTTCCTTGGTTTTTATGATGTGACTGAGAATGATCTTTTGAGGGTCATAGAGGGATCTTGGGGATCTGATAAAGTCTTAGTTTCTTATAAGAGATTTTTTTTGGCTTTGATCATGAGAAGAGATGCCACAATATTTTGAGGAATTCAAGCCAATTTTCCTTTGTAACTGTGTTTACAAAATTATAGCCAAGATAATTGCAAGAAGGATAAATACACTTATCTCTATAACTATTTCCCAAGTGCAATTCACTTTTCTAGTATGAAGAAAAATCCACAAAGTTGTTGGTATAGCATATGAGGTGTTTCATTTGTTCAAAGATAAAAAAGATTCATGCTCTCATGATCAGTGGATATATCAAAATCTTATTATCATGTGAGTTGGATCTATATTAAGCTACTCATGATTCATTTGGGATTCAAAGTGGAGATGTTTAATTGGATTATGTCTTGTATCATATCATTTTCCTTTGTTGTTTTAGTTAATGGATCAGCGTCTGGTTTTTTCAATCGGGCAGGGGCCTCCGTCAAGGTTGTCTCCTCTTGCCTCTTCTTTTCTTACTAGTAGCTGAAGGGTTGAGTCAATCAATTTTGGAGGCCAAAAAATTGGGTTATTTTAAGGGTATAAAAATGCGCGTAGGATAAACGTTCACCAAAACGCCCCTCTTTGCCGGCGAATTTTGTATAAAAACCGGTTTTGATTTTTAACGGAAAGTGTTATTTTTTCAATTAAAAAATTTCTGAGATTAGATTTAGTTGATCTATACGAAATGGCCTATTTCAAAACGACCCAGATTTCCCAAATTGTAATTTAAAACGTCGAAATCGTTGTTTCAGCAAAATATTCTCTGCCGGATTTCGACGAGTCAGGGGCGTTTTGGTGAACGCTTATACTGCTCCATAAAAATGGGCCAATTACTTTCTATTACTCATTAACTATCTGTGGACGGAATTCTTCTCCTTTGTAATGGTTCTATGCCGGATACAAGAAATCATAGTGAGGTCTTAGATTTGTATGAGAAGACTGCTGGTATGTAGGTTAATGTTGGAAATTCTACTATTTCATACATTGGATAAATGATGAGGATGATGGACATTTTTTAGTTATGTTCCCTATTTTGTAGGTGGATATTCTAGTTGAAATCAAGTACTTGGGATTTTATATAAAACCAAATGATTGGAATAGGTAGATCTGAAAAGTTGAAAAAAACTGCCAGTATAGTGTAATAAGTGGCTCTCGTAGGGGGGTTGTGTGGTTCTAGTAAAATATGTTAGTGAAGCTATTCTTGTGTATTGGGTTTCTCTCACACTTGTTCCAAAAGGGATACCGGAACACATTAGAAATATAAGTTTTAAATTCTTGTGGGCGGGAGATCATGTAAAGACTCAAGAGACACTTTCCATGGGCTTCATGCAAAAATATAACGCTCCCCAAATATTTTGGTGGATGGGGTATACAATTTCTATCGTATTTTTCCAAATCCCTTGCAACGAAAATCATTTGGATACTTGTAGAAGGTAAGGGTATTTGGGTTTTTGTGTTTTACAGTAAATGTATGTTCCCTTTATTAGTTGAAGAATGGTTCAAAAGCTTGATCAAAACTCATAGACAAGGTTTGGTTGTTTGGAAAGTTACTGTTGACGCCTTTCCCCTTGTTGGGAATTGGTTGGTTTGGAAAATAGGTAACGACAATAATGTTAGAGTGGGAGAGGATCCTTGGATGGGTAGTGCTGAGAACTATTTATTTCCCATGGATTTGGTGAATACCTTGCATGAAAGAGGTTTGATATTTCTGTCACAAGTGGTGTATGCCATAGCGACTAAGGTTTGGAGATAAGGTTGGCTACAATCGAATGATTTTGGGTTGGATGATGATGAATGTTTTCTATGGTCTACTTATCATGATGCTATGCATGCTAGTCATGTCAAGATAACTCCATAGAGTGACTCTTTTATTTGATCACAAAATTTGATGGGGGGACATACATAAATTGGGTTACAAAGTTTTGAGTGAAAAGGTTCTAGATTTGGATTGACGTTGGTGGTGGAAGTTGCTTTGGAATTTCAAATGTCCTACAAAATTACGAGTTTATATGTGGCTTCTTCTTATGGAAATGGTACCTACTTGGGATTTATTTAAAAAGGAAGAGATGGTAAGGTCCAGGTTGTTGTTCTTTTTCTAAGGTAGGGTTAGAAGATACTTAACATCTTTTTATAAGTTGTCCTTACATTTCTATGGTGTGTGTTATGCTACACCTGTACCCAACACACCTTTAGGTGTACCCCAGGGAGAGAGGCCCAATTTTCTTGACTAGGAGGGGTGTTATCGAGCAATGGTGGTCATGGATGGGCCCTCTGGTCCATCCTTTAGGAGTACTATGGCTGAATGGAATTTTTGGCTTCCCTTTGATGGGGTTCTTAACCTGTGTTTGGGGCTCCTAAGGGTTGACCGTTGGTTCACATGACTCTGTATCCTTTTTATGTGTTCTGGTGGCCTCTGATTCCGAAATGAGACCTTATTCTTCACTCACAGCCACTTATGACACCCTCCTCGCCCTTTAGTTTGTCGGTTCCTGCTCTCCCTAGCCTTATCTCATCATAGGAAAAGCACCCTCGATGCCAGGATTTTTCATGCTTTGAGGAGGGCTTTGAGGGATTTTACAACATTCTAGGGGTTATATGGAGTATAAAACCTTCCCTTTAGCTCACTCCATCCTTTTTCTCATAGTGATTCACTTATTTGTTCGTGTTTTGGCGTCTAGGATACAAATACCCCACGTAGGCTACTTGAGCTTACGTTTGGTCATATTTTATTGTTATTTTCTTTTAATTTTTAGTTGGCATTTTATAATTTCAAGTTGACTCATTTTAAGGCATGTAGGCCTCGATATTTTGTAAAAAATGAGTGTGAGATCATATAAATAGATCTCCTCACTTTCACTTTAAACAAAACTTATGGGATAATAAACTATGCACTTGTTTTACCCGTGCTAGGGCTCTCTGGGTGGATGCGCTCCTCTTGAGGATTTTTTTCTGGGTTAATGCAATCCTTTCTGGTAATTCTTTGGTGAAGTTCTTTGCTTGGTGATGTTTTTATTTTTTGGATGAACATGAGCACAAAAAGGGCAGGTTTCTCATATTTTTGTTTGAATGTTGGTGGATGCACATGTTCAAGTCTTAGTGGTATCCCTAGTGTTGCAATTTTTCCCAGGATAGGGCCTTACCTTTCATTCTTGTCACCTTAGCAAACTGAGGAACGTCTCCTTGTGAGGGTGCCCTAGGGTTTCTTCTTAGTTGTTTCTAGGCTAGTTGCTTGACTTAGGAACTCTTCATCCCTAGGTTATCCATCCTCCCTAGATGCCCTAGGTTGTGGTAGGGATTTTTGCTAGGGTAAGTTACCTTGGTTTTCACACATTCTCTCTTCTAAAAAACCTAGCTCTAGGGTTAGTTTATGATTAATTTTATGTCAAATTTAGGTTTGGAATTTTATGTTAGAAACCCTAATTTTTTTTTGTTGCACTTTTGGGTCTCCCTAAAATTTCGACCACCTTCCCTACAAATTCGCCATGGCCTCTAAATCCCTAAAAACCCTAAAAGGAAGAATTACAGGGAACCCTAAAAATACAAAAATCACAAAAATATCAAAATCTACCATAAAATCCCTAAAATAGTCATAATTCTACCCTAAAATCCCTAAACCATCTCCCAAACTAACGCTACCCTTCTTCCACCTTCGTTGGGGTATTTTCCAATTTACAACAACCTTTTACCCTTCCCTGAGCTGCTATAGCATCCCACTACTACCCTTTTGCAACCCTCACAACCCTCCTACACGTGTATCTCTCACACCTTTACCTTAACCTACTCAGTGACATAGCAAAGAGTTAGTTTGCAAAAGTGTTGGTTTAGTTAGTGGATGCAAAGTTTCATATGAAACTATGGTTTGACATGTTATTTACATGTGTTGACTGCTCCTATACTACTGTACTTGTGCATGCAAATCGATGACAACGCATGCTGAGTGATGAACTTATAATATGATAATTAGTACTGTTGCCTTGAATTGTTATTGAACTTCATGACCGGTACTATCTCTCATAATGCTATGAGTAAGGACTGAATATATATATATATATATATATATATATATATATGTTGTGCTTACTGTTGTCATGATGTTAGTATGATTTAAACATCTTTGTATTGCTGCACTAAAAAAATACACACAATCTGCATGCCAATCATGTATATTGCCATTTACATGATTCAAAGTGTATACGAATGTTTGGTTAACACACTATAATGAATACTTGTTTTTTCTAGTGTTGTTATGTTTATGAAACAAATTAGGACTACTAATAATATTGTCGTTGTACTGACACCTATTGCTGGTACATACGACACCTTTGCAAATTTCAAACCTCTTGTTGGTTATTACAATTAAGCGCACATGCCTTCATTGAAACATATATGACACTATTGTGTATACTGCTATTCATTATCTTCACATGATTGATGACATCGTAAATACTGAACGCAATGTGAAGATTAAATACATACACGCTACACTTGGATTACTGTTGTCATATTATATATCTTATTGCATGTATTGCTTGTGTCTTGGGCTATGATAAGTGTTTGTACTTGATAAAAAATTGCACATATATTTTGTTATTTACATTGTGGTATAAGAATGATCTTTGGGCTGATATACTGCTGCAATAATACTAGTGCACTCCATATACACTTGTATTTCAACTCATTCTCCAAGACTCCATAAGGCACTGGTTACTAACAATCTCGAAAGATAACATTTGGTGTTTAGTGTCCTTACAGGATCGGAATAGGGCTCTTCTCTAAGAGTTTCAACTTCCGAAGTAGTTGGGGACAAGTGACTAAGGTGACATTGGTCACTTTTTCCACATATGCTTATCGGTGGCTAGTCCTGCCATTTCAAGCAGACCTAAATTTAACCTAAAACTAATCCTAAACTAACCCTAGAACTAGGTTTTTTTAGAAGAGAAAAGGTGTGAAAACCAAGGGAAACCCTACCCTAGCAAAATCCCTACCCAACCTAGGGTTTCTTTGGATGGATGAGCTCCTCTTGAGGAATTTTTCTGGTTAATGCAAGCTATTTTCTGGTAATTCTTTGGTGAATCTCTGCTTTGGTGATGCTTTGATTTGTTGGATGGACACGGGCACGAAGAGGTCATGATTCTTACCTTTTTGTTTGGTTGTTGGTGGATGTGCATGTTCAATTCTTAGTGGTAGTCATAGAGCTGCAATTTGCCCTAGGATAGGCCATTACCTTCCTTCTTGTCACCTTAACAAGTTGAGGCACGTCTTCATGTGAGGGCACCCTAGGGTTTCTCCTTAGTTTTTCTAGGCTAGTTTCTTGACCTATGAACCCTTATTCACTAGGTTAACCATCCTCCCTAGAAGCCCTAGGTTGGGTAGGGATTTTTCTAGGGTAGGGTTTCCCTTGGTTTTCAAACCTTTTTTTTCTTTTCTAAAAAATCCTAGTTCTAGGGTTAGTTTAGGATTAGTTTTAGGTTAAATTTAGGTCTGCAATTTTATGTTGAAAACCCTAAAAATAAAATTAAAAATATTTTTTTTTTGCATTTTTTGGCCTCCCTAAAATTTCGGCATTCTTTCCTAAAAATTCGGCCTAGCCTCTAGAGCCCTAAAAACCCTAAGGCAGAATTATAGGGAACCCTAAAAATACAAAAATATCAAAATTACCTTGAAAGGCCCTAAAACAGTCCTAATTATGCCCTAAAATCCCTATCCTACCTAGCTCCCTCCTAACCTTTTCTATCCATTTTCCTAACCCCGCTAGCCCTCTTCCCATCTTCTTTTCCACCTTGGGCCATGCTCTAAAGGAAACCCTTTGGCTTCTCCTAAAAACCCAAGACCTTCGTTGCTCTAATAATCCTTCATCCCTACATTTTGTAGGTTACCTTGACACCCCTTTCCTTCAACCCATAGGGTTTTCCTTTCAGTGGAAACCTCCTATCTATAGCTTGTCTCCACAACAGTCCTCCTTTAACCTCTACATCGGAAGCAAGCAAAGGGTTAGTCATATGATAATGCAAATCCTGGTTGATTATCGACATGCAAGTGGAATCTACTCTTCCTTAGCCAGACATACCTAGTCTGCAATAATTACACATACATCTTGCTAACCATTGTGAATTTGAGATGGTTCAGCTAGGTGCACACATAGTCAATTACTTGAATGCCATTATTATGTTGTTGTGCATGTTTTATCTTAACTGAAGTCTGAAACCTATGGTTGTGTGGTGGAATAATGATGATGATTTATAATACCATATGATTTTACTACATTAGTGAATGACATTGTCTCTTATAACACTGACTTATTTAATGTTGTACTGAATACTCACTGCTGGTACAAATAATACCGATGTTTCCATGATTTTGTTATCAAATTTCATATGATAATTCGACATTAGTCGCTGTCATAAATGACTGAAATATACATACTGTACACACAAATTTTATGAGGTGATGACTGTTGCTAGTGTTACTTATCATTAGACTCAGTATTTAAAGACATAAGAGATTTGTTTATGTTATGTTCACCTCTATATTGGCCTAATGTTTGTTATTACCTACACTAGCAAGCAATAATTGTTTGTCAATAATTTGCATGAGAATTGTTTATCGGCAGCCCTATCAACACATTTTATCCATTTTTGGTTAGAGAATCATTGCTTGAATGTGTTATATTTCCGTTGTACAAAGAATACTACTGTCGTCATAACTACATACTTCACTAATCAATGCTTGTTGCTATGATATATGTTCCTACTATATCCACATTTGCACATGTGTCCTTTATTGTGGAGTAAGGCTATAACTTGTTGGGCTGATATATTACTGCATTAATAACTATATTTTCATTATTCCACAAACACACATAGTACATCCTCTTCACTCATTTTCTAGACTCCATAAGGCACTGGTCAACTAACGCTCTCAAAAGAGAACATATTTGGTGTTGTAGTGTCTTTGTAGAGCCAAATAGGGCTCCCCCCTAGGAGTCTTAGGCTTCTGAAGAAGTTGGGGACAAGTGACTAGGTGATAGTGGTCACTTTTTCCTCGTATGCTTACCGGTGGCTTGGAATTCCATTTCAATTGGTAACAATGTGGGTTGATTTGGAAGTAGGGTCCTTCAATTGACATCTGTCGTTGCTCTTGTTGTGGAAATTTATCATTAAAAACCTTTAGAGATCTTCCACTCATTGCTATGTGGGGAATTTAGCTCTCAAAGAACAAAATTTTGTTTGAAGGAAAATTAATTCCTCCGCAGATCTATGCCATACAAATTTTAACTATCCTTCAAAGTTTGAAGCAAGAACATTTCTTTTCCATTTCCCCATATCGTGATTCCAGAGGAGATTGATAAATTAGGGGCCTGGGATTTTTTTGATGTAGATTTACAAGGAGATAATCTCTGAGGAGGAGATGAAGGTATCCTCCATCTTACTAATTATTATGATATAAATCTCAAATCTGGAATTGGCCTCTCCACTAATAATACAGTGTAATTATTGTCTATAAAGTTGATATTAGCTTTTCGAGTTAAGCAGGATGTTAAAAATTTATAAGTAATGTGGGACTCCATGTTGGTTATATGGATGAAAGGTTTGATCAATGTTCAAAACTTTTTGCTGCCACTACATATCATGGAAGTCCTTGTGATAAAAAAACTTGATCCCTGGTTTTTCTTACCTTCATTTTTATAGGGAAAGAAATGTCTAGGCATATATGTTCTTCAAAGTTGGTTTTTTATTTGGTCCAGGGCAATGACATATATGGGATCGACGGGAGGACGCGGTGGTAAAATATGATCTAGGACCTTTTCTATGACGGGCCTTCAAAAGACATTATAATGTACCAATTTGACATGAAACAAAAGTATTGTTAATTTTTTCAGAGATTGTACTATATAGTTTATGATAGCCATATATGAGATGCACAAACAATTATATATACTCATAATTTTAATGTAATGAGTATGGATTTTTCATTTTTGATATATTTTGGACTGTATAATTTTTGAGGAGATAATAGTCACCAGAATTGAAGTGATCTCAGGATTTCATTATTGCAGCAGTAAGTAGAACACTTATTTGATGTTCTTATATGCAAATGCCTCTTAGGCATCTTCAAAATGTATTTTTGTTTATATAAATAAAATTACGATTTTTTTAAGGAAACAAATTACAAAGTGAGATGAGTCTAAAATCCTTAAAGGAGCCAAGCTCTTTAAGTTTTTGTAATTAAAGCAATAAACATTGAATTAAGGCCACCCAACACTTTATTTGAAGTTTAGATTATTCAACCAAGGCTTAATATCTCATCTTTAAACATTTCATAAAAACTTAGATAACACTCCATAGTCTAGCCTATCAGGCCCAAGACCCCTGGTCGCCTTAAAAGAGATCAAAAATCATTTTTAGTTTTTCCCTGGTAACTTTTTATTCTAAGCTCTAATTCATTCTCTAGTAAAAAGTCTTGGGAAAATATTTACCACCTTCATAATCTCTACTATGTTTAGAGCTTCAGAATCTTTGAAAAGATTTTGAAAATAAGCCTTTCCAAATTTTGTAATGTTTTCAAAAGGTTTTTCCTTTGAGCCATCATGAAGGTCAATCTCCCAAATTGTACTTACACATTTCCTAATATTAGCATAATTGTGAAAGAACTAATTGTTATTACCCGCATCTTTCAATGGCAATACTTTTGAGCCTCCACTCTACATCCTCTTTGTCCAAAATAACATTTTTTGTCCTCTATTGTCTTTCAAGCTAACAACTCTTCATCATTGGAAACCCTCTTTAACATTATTTTCAAAGAAAGTGGTTATGTTTGCTTCTACATTTTTTTATGTCTAATTAGTTTTCTTCTTTTTTCTTCCTTACCCACCTTGCAACTAACTTTTTAACTTGTTTGAGATGGTAGGAGAATTGAAACATAACCAAATATCCTAAAGAGGGATCAAAACATTTCCAATTTTTTGTATAAGAAGTCTAAAATCTTCTTCAACCAACCAATCATGATTGAATTTAAAAGGGATTGGAGGTTTTCTATCCTTGGTATCTAGTTGTACAAGAATAAGTAGATGATCACACGAGCCACCATTACCTACCCAAGATTGATATATTTCAACCTCCACCAATTTTTCTTGTATTAAAAATCCATCCCTCCTTTTAGAGATTCATGCTCCTGATCACCTCCTTGAGTTCATCCAAGTTGGGACTAATTGTACAGGCTCAATTCCAATGAGATAAGATCCTTCAAAGAATTGGATGAAGTAGTCTACTTAGAGGATTAGGTCTATCTATTTCTTCCTAAACATCCCTTGAAGAAAGAGTCAAATTTAAATATCCACCCAAAATGAAATCATCACCTTTCAGGGGGTCCCCTTCTTTAAGTTGATCTCAAAAAGGCCCTTTATCCCCGTAAGGCCAACATATGTTAATAATATTAAAAAATTTCCCTAATCATTTTCTTTTCCTTCTAAAATGATATATGCAAAAAATATATGAGTTGAGATCGTATTAATGATATTGTTCCATCTTGTCACCAACCCCCTTGAGAAACCCTTAGCACCAATGGAACATAAATTCCAATTCTTAAGCATTAATGATAATATATTATTGGGATATTATAAACCCACTCCATACTTAGGATAACAATATTTAATGATTTCTGGTTAATTTCCTATCCACTAGCCGAGATAGTTGGCATCCACTTGCACCACTTGGTCAACACTTGCCATATATACATAGGAGCACCTTTATCTTAATTCTGGTTGGATCCTGCCCACTTTATTGAATGCAGGATTTAGTAACGGCGTATTCTTGCAGATTTTGTCTTTATTCTTATTTATTCCAACTTTTCAGTGGATAAGGTAAAGCTAGTCAACTAGGAAACTGCTATCTTTTGTTTCCATCCCATCCTCCATGACTTTCTTTACAGATTCTATAATTAGCATTTTTCTTCCATCACTCATGCTTTAGCTAATTCGTGAGGTCCTTGAAAGAGTTGGAAAGTGCTTTAGTCATTTATGAGGGTTTATCATATTTAGTAAGCCTGATTTATGATCTAGCATGAGTTGTCTTTTAGCAACTCAATTTCCCTTTACAAGGATGTATTACTATTATAATAATCATCAATTCATTATTGATCATCAATCAATTATTCATTCTTCACTTCTTCATGTGATTCGGTCTCTTTATTCTTCTCTCTATTTTTCTTATGCATGCTTGTGATAATTATCTTGTAGCTAGATCTACATCATGTGCTTCTTCGTAGCATCAAGGCTTTGTTTCTTCATAGCATTAGAGCTGCTATTTCTACAGATATGAGTCATCTTTGACCCAAGACAAAATTTATTGAAAAATAATTACATCTAGATGATAGCCAAAAAAATATTATGAGGGATTTTTGTTTTTGGGCACCGCTACCCCTCTCTAAGGAAAGAATGATCATGAGGTCACCTTCCTAAGGGTTTTTCTGATCTAAGAACCCCACTAATGGTTAGTGGTTTTCATTCTAGAACTTCCTTGGATGCTTTGGACTTTGCTTTAGGAATATTAGACTTCCTACTCACTGGCATTGGTTTATTTGCTAATAAGGCTAAACCACCTTCTATAGCCCATTGTCCTCCACGTCAATTATCTTTTGTGAATGAAGTTGTTAGTTGGAGGAAAAATGTATCGTATGTTTCTTCTCCTTTACGGATTTAAATAATTCATCCACATCAAGCTTCCCTTCCCTATTTGAAAATGAAGATTTTGTGTACTCTTATGACCAGGAAGAAGGTTTTTTAAAAGCCCCAAAGTCCTTGGAGGAAATGGGAGTTAGTCACTCTATCTCATTAACTTCCTTGATTTCATGATTTATATGGCTTGGGCTAGGGAAGGGGTAGACTTTACAAAAATGGATGGAATATGCAAGGAATTCAGTGGAGGTAAATACCTTAAGCGAGTTGTTAACCAACTTGAACAAGAGGGGCTTAAAAATCCTTTGTTGAGGGATGGGTTGTGTCTACAATTGTATCACAAATATCATATTGTGACCACAGTGAGGAGTTACACCTTACCATATTCAATTTTTGTATTTAAAGACTCTAGAAACTAAGATATTTTCTAGCAATATTTTCTTTTTTCTAAATATAGCTTTTATTTATGGTACAATCCCCCCAAAGTTGTCCCACTTCATGGCACACTGAGTCCCTAAAGGGAATCTTTTAGTTTTCCAATTTTTGCATGAGTGGCTCTAATCCCCATTCAATCTCCATTTTGGCATGTAGGCCCATTCTTAATTCCACTAGAATCCTAACAATATTTTTATCTGAGATATTCCATAAGTGTTTTTCTATGGTAATGAATTTCCCTAGTGAATTTGCAATAGACATTAAGGACCCTTCAATTCATAGTTGAATAGGGAGTCCAGGTAGAAGTACCCAAATATGTGTATTATCATTCACTGTCTTTTAGGATTGAAAATTTGTTACCATCATATAAGGACAATCCTAGAGCGACCCTAGAGTTATGTCTAACTAAAATTGGTATCAACATCATTTTCATTCCTCATTTCAAAATAAATCTATCCTTTAACCAAAATATGGAACTTTGGAGGGTAACCTAACTTAATCTTTCAACTTGCCTTCAACAATTGTTTCATGTAATCACTCTTAATTGATCTTCCCATAAATATTCCTACAATTTCCTTCGAAATAAAAAAGCCTTTAAGCTTGGGGTTAACAACCTACTTGGAAAATACAACTTCTCTCTCTACTTTGGATTTACCAAGTTTGCACAAGGCACATGACAAAGAACATATGCATACATGAAAGGTAGTATTATATATATATAGACACACACACACACACACACCAATATGAGAAATATTTAAAAAACAAGAAAACTACAAATGTAAACAATATACCTCTAGGTTTGATAAAATGGTCCTAGCTTGGGTAAACATAAATATTTTAAATGAAAAGTTTTTCCAAATCAAATTTGTGCTCCGGATGAAATGGAACAACTTTCTCAACCTAGAAATTCGCAAAAATAATATAATATAGAATTCCTTTGATGCATGCAACTACATAGATTTAGTTTAAGATCTTGATCAACATTGAGAGTGGGTCTTTATAAGCATTATGATATCATGTTCAACTAAAATTGGGTATTTCCACACATGTTGAACACCTTAAGAAATTGCTTACACAAATAGATCACAGATCAACACATCAGTGTATTATGTGGTTAAAAACTTCAAAGAAGGAAACGATCCATGATCCCAACCATCGTGGCCACTTGAGGAATTATATTAATGCATAAGGAGTTTTTTTACATATGAGCTTCTCACAATCGATCATTAAAAATGACCCTCTATGCTCTTTAAATAAATATCATGGCCCAATTGGGTGCTAATCCATAAATCAATATAACCGTTAAGATTGATGAAAAGATGAACCATCAAATCACTTTGTCATAACATATATTTATAGTTGAATTACATAATTATAAATGCACGTCAATGCATACTAAAGAAACCCAGTTTACCTAAAAACACATTAAACCAAGTTGAACTTAACCAATCGTTAGGTGTCTAAATATCTCAACATTTAATTATGCATGGAATACTAATTTTCACATGTTTTGTTGTTACAGAAAACAAGAAAATGAAACCCATTACACATATAAAATGGGACAATAAAGCCATTAGAGGGTTGGTAGAAAATTTTGTGAGTACTTTCCTTTTCTTTACTTAACATTTCATATTTATTGTGGTGTTTATATTTTATTTTATTTACAATTGTCCATGGATGTTTTCTACTAGGCTTTAATGTACAAATAAGAGTCATCAAACATTTGATTGTGTTAAGAACCCGTGTCAACCCCCCTCTTTATTTTGTTAGTATATTTTGTCGGACGCATATGCTTTGTAATTCGTCCCATTAGTATGTTGTATTATCCCACATTCATGGGGAGTAAGTAATAGTTGTTAAGTCGTCTAGTTAATATGTTGCATTATCCCACATTCATGGGGAGTAATAGTTGTTTAGATTAGACTTAGTATATAAGTATGTGTTGAGGCTAATTAAAGCATCGAAGAGTTATTTTGTATTGAGCTTGCTCAAAGGAGGTTGCCCCCTCGAAGTGTCCTGTGTTTAATAAATTCTTTTATGTGATCCATAATTTATGTTATATCGTGCATTCTTATTGTTTATTGCAGGAGGTTCTCCACATCTGGTATCATAGCACTTTCTTGGGCTTCCTGGCACTGTGAGCCTTACAGTTCTTCTTCTTATTGCAGCAGTATTATTCATTTGGATAAGGGATTAAACCCTATCCACTTAACCGTGGGAAGTACTTGGGCATAGCTCTAAAACTCATTGTGAGGAGTACCACAAGAACCCCGAAGTAGCTGGCGATTGAGAGGACTTGCCAAGCGAAAAGGGTAATGACGCCCACTAGATTGACTACATTCCCATCCATGGGGAAAACCAAAGAGTTGTCATTTTTTGCCAAGCGGTTAGCAGTTTAACCTGCGTCGAGAAGTGAGGGGGCCCCAATACTCAAGCCTGAGACAGCCTTGGTGGCCGAGTGACTACCTTTGAACCATTAGGAAGATGAATATACCTGGGGTCCATATCTATTTACAGTTGATAACATGCAGAATTCCAGAATTTCCATAGATCATTTACTCCATTTCTCGTTGATAAAGCACAACTTTCTAGCACCGCCACAGATCATTTCTTCAGAAAAAAAAATTCTATTTTTTAGCCATATATTCCTTGATTTAGCTCTGTTTCCATTGAAAATTCACTGTAACCCCCGTAATACCATTTTGCATATTTCGTCATTGAGGACCCTATCCCCAATTTCACTTCCTGAAGGCCGAAATTCCACATTTGTCAATTTTTAGGGTTTGTCATACTTCTCTGATTCTCACCCAATTGCCTTCAAATTCTTCCACGGTGTTTTTTTTCCATTTCTGCTTCATTGTCCATCTTTGACAAATTTTCCAATTCCTTCATCCCACCTATGAAATTCACATTTTCTGCTTCTTATCCCTATGAAAGTGTCCAAAACCCCGTAAAACCTCAATTACCCCCCCGAATTTTTCCCAAATAAAAAATCTCCTTTTCTAAAACCCTCTCCATTTTTCTTTTTCTACCCTTACCTAAAAAAAAAAATGCTTATGGTTGTCACCCGTGCCGGAGCAAATAAAGAAATAGAAGAAGAACTTGCCGCCATCAAGTCCAAAGTCGAGGATCTAGATCAAAAAATTCTTGGCCTCCATCTTCAGCATTCACCCATGAACAACCGCCATGAGCCCGAGTCTTCTGCATACACTAGGT
This sequence comes from Pseudotsuga menziesii, assembly GCA_001517045.1. Lineage (NCBI taxonomy): Eukaryota > Viridiplantae > Streptophyta > Pinopsida > Pinales > Pinaceae > Pseudotsuga > Pseudotsuga menziesii. The sequence goes on along the minus strand of LPNX010465158.1, from coordinate 115,028 downwards.
TCTCATCGCCTAGCAACTTCTGTGGGCCGAAGCTGGATTTTCCTCGCTTCAATGGTGATGATCCGACTGGATGGATTTATAGGGAAAAACAATATTTCAGTCTGCATAACACTTTTGATGTCAATAAAATCCCACTTGCATCCTTTCATTTGGAACATGAAGTACTTCAATGGTTCTGTTGGTACATCAAGACTCATGCAGAGCCAACTTGGATAGATTTTTCCCAACTCCTTTTGCAGTGATTTGGCCCTAGTGCTTTTGATGACTTCATAGGAGCACTCACCAAACTTCGCCAAACTGGCACTGTGTGGGAGTATAAAATAGAATTTGAGAAACTAGCTAATCACACCGAGGGATTGCCTGATGCATTCTACCTGAGTTGTTTTATCAGTGGTATGAAGGATGCAATACGATCTGATGTTAAAATGTTCTGCCCCAACACAATGATGGAAGCCCTAGGGTTGGCCAAGCTAGTAGAGGACAAGATCAGGGCTCAGCAATGCTCCAAATCCACTCTTGTTCCATTCAGACCTGTGGTTCCCCAAAGAACCCAAAATCTGCCAGCTCCTAGAACCACTCCTATCAAGCATTTGTCTGAAGCAGAGATGCGGGAACGTCGGGAAAAAGGGATTTGTTATAATTGTGACGAGAAATTCACCCAGGGACATAGATGTGTTGAGCAAAACCTCTATCTCTTGGATGTGGATTCTCCACCCGCACCTAATTTTTTTTATGATGCTCAGGATCCAATAGATGATGATGGTGACATTCAACAACTTCCTGCTCCAGACGACCAACTAGAGATATCTCTCCATGCCTTAGCCAGAGTCACCACCCCACAAACCATGCGGATCAGAGGGTTCTTCAAAAAACTCCCTCTTACAACACTCATTGATTCTAGCAGCACTCATAACTTCATTGACCCGAGGATTGCCAAACAAGCTGATTATTTCATCCACAGTTGCTCCAGCTTTGAAGTCATGATTGCCAATGGGGGCACCTTACCTTACAAAGGGAAGTGTCGTAATGTGCGCATATCTATGGGGGATTATAACTTGTGCTCTGACATGTTTTCCTTGCCCTTAGGCGGATGTGAAGTGGTTTTGGGTGCTCAATGGTTACGCACACTTGGACCCATTTTATGGGATTTTTTTGAACTTTGGATGCAGTTTTCAATCAATGGTACCAAACACACATTACGGGGTTTACAACCCGAGTCTCTCAGCCTCATCAGTTCACATTGAATGGAAAATATTCTTAAGAAAAGTTCACATGGTGTCATCGCTCAGCTCCATTTCATTCAGATGCAACCTTTAGCAGTCTTAACTCCTCCATTGGATCTCCAACATTTTTTGGATCGATATGCATGTGTGTTTGCTGAGCCAGTGGGATTGCCACCTTCCCTACCTGAGCACCATCATATTCTGCTCCTTCCTAGAAGTGTCCCTCCCAACATTAGGTCCTATCGCTACCAATTTTACCACAAGACATAAATTGAGATGCCTGTTCGCAACTTACTGACGCAAGGTGTTATTCGTCCTAGCACTAGTTCCTTCTCTTCATCAGTCCTTCTAGTCCAGAAAAAAGATGGGTCATGGCGCATTTGCATCGATTTTTGAGCACTTAATCACATCACAATGAAGGATAAGTTTCCAATTCCTGTTGTTGATGAGCTTCTAGATAAGCTCCATAGTGCTCATTTTTTCTCCAAGTTGGATCTTCGTTTTGGGTATCACCAAATTCGGGTCCATGCAGATGATATCCCTAAAACAGCTTTCCGCACACATGATGGCCATTATGAATTTTTGGTCATGCCATTTGGCCTCACAAATGCCCCTTCCACGTTCCAGGCATTGATGAATAAAATATTTCGGCCCTACTTGCGAAACTTCATTCTAGTCTTCTTTGATGATATCCTCATCTATAGTAAAACCTGGGTTGAGCATCTCCAACATCTAGATCTTGTACTGTAACTTTTATGTGATCATCATCTCTGTGCCAAACAATCTAAATGTGTTTTTGGGAAGAAGGAAGTAGAGTATCTCAGGCATATTGTTTCAGCACAAAGGGGTTCGTGTCGATCCTCCCAAAATCGATGCCATGAAAAATTGACCACATCCTCAGATCTTGAAGAGCCTTCGTGGGTTTTTGGGACTTACTAGCTACTACCGCAAGTTTGTCAAGGATTATGGGAAGATTGCAACTCCATTAACAACTCTACTGAAAAAGGATGCTTTTGCATGGACACCTGCTGCTGAGTGTGCATTTGAGAAAATGAAACAAGCTATGTGTACCACACATGTTCTAGCTATGCTTGATTTTTCCAAGCCCTTCACTATTTAGAGTGATGCTTGCGACAATGGACTTGGTGCTGTCCTCCTCCAAGATGAACATCCCATTGAGTTCACCAGCAAATCCCTGTCTGGTAGGAATTATCCGCCTCTACATATGAGAAGGAAATGATGGCTATTTTGCATGTCGTACAGAAGTAGCATCCATACCTCTTAGGGAATCATTTTTGCATCAAGACTGATCACCAGAGTCTGAAATATTTCCTGGAACAACAAGTCTCATCCCCAACACAACAAAAATGGGTTAGCAAACTCATGGTTTATGAATACGAGATCACTTACAAGAAGGGTAAGGACAATCTTGTGGCGGATGCTCTTTCCTGCACATTTGATGACCATGCTTCTCTTTCATCTATTTCTATGCCTATTCCAAATTGGTTACAATCTGTTCAGCAAGGCTATGTCAATGACTCTTCCTGATCTCAAGTCATCCAACAGTTGGTCAGTAATCCTTCTCTTGTACCGCATTACTCTTGGGATGGTTCTTCTATGAGATACAAGGGTCGCTTGGTGCTTCCCCAGAGCATAGATCTTCACCAGGCCGTCTTCTATGAACTCCATTCCTCTCTAGCGGTAGGGCACTATGGGTTCCTCAAAACGTACAAGCAGGCATGACGTAACTTCTTTTGGAAGGGAATGAAATGGGAAATTCAACAGATGGTTGCTGAATGTGATACCTGCCAGTGCCACAAGGGTGAAACTACACTTCTCCTTAGCTTGCTCGAACCCTTTCCCATCCCTACAAGGATTTGGACAGATATTTCGATGGATTTCATCAACGGGCTCCCTAAATCTAGAGGGAAGATCGTAATCTTAGTTGCGGTTGATCGACTCTCCAAATATAGTCATTTTTGTGCTCTCATCCATCCATATACTGCCTCCTCAGTCGCACAAATTTTCATGGACAAGATATTCCATCTTCATGGCATCCCTTCTTCCATTATCTCAGACCGCCACACAACTTTCACAAGTCATTTTTGGACCGAACTCTTTCGCATCACTGGAACCAAACTGAAAATGAGTTTAGGATATCACCCACAAACAGATGGTCTAACTAAAGTCACCAACAAATGCTTGGAAACTTATGTTCGTTGCTTCACCTCTGAACAAAAACATCAATGGGAAAAGTGCCTCCCTCTCGCTGAATGGTGGTACAATACTTCCTACCATACTGCATCTAAAATGACTCCATATGAAGCTGTTTATGGGCAGCCACCCCCAGTGCTCCTTCCATACACCCCCCATAGTTCACCAGTTCTGGCAATTGACATGGTTCTTCGAAACCGTGATTAGATTCTCCACATTCTACAAGAGAATATTCACATGGAAAGAAATCACATGAAGCAACATGCTGATCAACACCGTTTTGAGTGCACCTTTCAAGTCAGTGATATGGTTTTTCTTCGTCTACAGCCTTACAAGCAATCCTCCTTGAAACTCAAAGGGAATCAGAAGCTGGCTCCAAAGTTCTATGGGCAATATAAAGTTCTTCAGGAGATTGGGTCTGTTTCTTATAAATTGGAACTTCCTCCTTCTTCTCACATTCCCCCGGTCTTTCATGTCTCGTGCCTCAAGAAAGTGATCGGCACCAACATCAGAGCACAAACTGTTTTACCAGAGCTGGATACGGAAGGATCCATCATTTTGTAACCGAAGGCCATCCTCAATTAGCACACTCGTCAGCTTCTCTCTCGGGCCATAACAGATGTCTTAATTCAGTGGCACGGCATGCAACCAGAGGATGCTACATGGGAACCGCTCCTTCAGATTCAACAGCAGTTTCCACATCTAAAGCTTTGAGGACAAAGCTTTTTCTAAGAGGGAGGGGATGTTAAGAACCCATGTGAACCCCCCTCTTTATTTTGTTAGTATATTTTGTCGGACGCATATGCTTTGTAAGTCGTCCCATTAGTATGTGTATTATCTCACATTCATGGGGAGTAAGTAATAGTTGTTAAGTCGTCCAGTTAATATGTTGCATTATCCCACATTCATGGGGAGTAATAGTTGTTTAGATTAGACTTAGTATATAAGTATGTGTTGAGGATAATGAAAGCATCGAAGAGTTATTTTGTATTGAGCTTGCTCAAAGGAGGTTTCCCCCTCGAAGTGGCATGCGATTAATAAAATCTCTTCTGTGATCCATAATTTCTGTTATATCGTGCATTCTTATTGTTTATTGCAGGAGGTTCTCCACAGATTGACATTGAATTACGCGTGGGTTATGAGTGTATGTCGGGGTATTAAATGTTAATTGAATTATTTGTAAGTAGCTATATTGTTTTGCTTCACTTATTTATAATTGACAGAACAACGAGAAATATTTAAATTTATATCTATTTTTAATCTTGGCATACAAAACTCATAGGAAACAAAGTATGAAGTGGAGCCACAAGGAAATATTTTGAGAGATGACATGAAAAAGGGTTTTGAAACAATATGTATGGTTTAAACATATTATACAACTTCACGAGAACTCTCAAAAGCTTTTGTGTTTATATAGGTTTCATTTAGTGGATGTTTTTAACTCAAATCGAAAAGTGGTGCTACCGGTATCAGTTTTTTGGGGGAGCTAAAATTATGATTCATTAGAAAACCCTAATCAATGATTGTGCAATCAAAATTTTAAAGCAACCACTGAATTGAAAAGTGTTACTACTGGTAGCACCATTTTTTTGGGGCTAAAATTATGACTTTTATGAAACCACGATAGTTGTTGGTCCAATAAAAATCCAAAATCAACCCCTAAATAAAAAAGAGATACTACCATACCCCTTCTTTCATCGAGCTACTATTTAATGCATTTTGAAACCATGCATGATATAATATTTTGTTTTTTTGGTTTCTTTTTAAATCATTTTCAAAAAAATGAAAGAACCCAATTTTAATTAAAATTAATATTAAAAAAGATGAATTTGAAAAGAAAATTAAAATGCCCATTTTTTTAAAAATAAATTTGAAATATAAAAAAATGTAAAAAAAACATATATTTAAAAAATGTAAAAAAACACAAATATTTTAAAAATATAAAAACTAGTATTAAAAAACATTTTTAAAACAATAAAAAAAATTAAAAAACTAAAAACTAATATTGATGATGATGATGGTCGTTTACTGAGACCAAATTTGGTCCATATAACCTTAAGAAAGTTATAGATTATTTGATTTTCTTTAAATTATTATTCCTATGCTAAAAACGCTTAGAGAGCCGCGTCTTTAGCTTGCCATAGTTTTGAGGAGTTAGAAGGTTAGAGAGGTTAGTGTTGAAGCAAAGATTATGGAATTAATATCTAATGTAGGTGTAGGCACAACAATCTATGAGTAAGCATTTTTTCATCTTCAATGCTCATAGACTCGCAAAAATGGCAATCCCACAACGTTTTCAGGGTTGTCCAACGCCTAGTTTCACTATGAAGCTCATGAGAGTTTGTTATAGTCTTGGTAATGCTATTTTTTTTCTTTGAGCTCGTTAAGATAACAAGATAGTTTTGATCCTCGAGATTAATGTTAACGATCTCTTTATAATATCTTAATTTTCTTTTAACCTCTAAAATTTCCTTACACCACATTTTCTCTTTGAAAGTAGAAGCAATAATGGTTTTAATGCTATCAATATTTTGTAAAGTGACAATTTCATCAATTCCCCAATAGTTTAGCCAAGTTGTGGCATCTTTAATCCACCCTCGCTTGAAGCGTAGGTGTTTTTTGCTAGAGTTAAGAGCAATTTTAGGAAGTCGGTGGTCTTCTATATTGTTTAACTTGTGCTTGTACATTCAATATCTAAGCATCACCATGCTTTCAATAGGAGAGAGCCCCATTTTTAATAGGTGAATAGGATAAAACATATTGATCTTAATTTTAAGATTATAAGTAATAAACTTGTTTTAGATAATAATAATATTAATTTAAAATAAAATAAAATTTTAAAACAAATAAATACAAAAATTGAAATAAAAATGTAAAAAACTAATAATAATATTTTAATTAATTTTTAATAAAAATTAAAATTTAAACTTAAGTAATAAAATTGTTTTAGATGATAATAATAATAATATTTTAAAACGGGTCGATTTTAGGAGGATTGGACGACTGAGCTGGCTCGCATGCTCTGAGGCTGCGTTTTTTACAGCCGCCTAGGGTTTCAAGATCTCTGGCCGCCCCCATGGCCGCGCCTGGGGGAGGGCACTCTCCTTCCTCGCTTCTCTCTGCCGAGGAAGCCTTCAGACGCCTGCTCTCTGCTCCGGGCTTCAAACCAGCTGCCCCTTCCATTCCAAAATTTATCAAGAAACTGGATGCTGTCCCGGAAATTGATCTCCCGACTGATCAGCCCATCAAGATCGCCCTAGCCCTAGCTGAACGAGGTCTGGTTGGGCAGTTCATGGGGCTATGGCCATCTTCTAAAACCACTGACGATTGGATCCAAAGGAACTGGCGACCTCAACTCAAGAATAGTGTTACCTGTTACCCTGTTGGAAGAGGATTCTTCATCTTTGAATTCATCTCCAAAGAAGATCGAGATCTCGTCTTTAGAAACGGCCCGTACTTCATGGGGACCCAAGGGCTGTACCTCAAAAAATGGACCCCGGACTTCAATCCTGAAGTAGATGTCCCAAAGGAAGTGCCAGTGTGGGTAAGGCTTCCAAATCTCCCAGTTCACTGCTGGAACTCACAAACCCTTGAAAAAGTGGGGAATGCCCTGGGGAGATACATAGACAAAGCGGAGAACAAAGGTCAGTACTCCTGCGCCAGGATTTGTGTGGAGGTTGACCTGGAAGCCGGGCTACCTGAGGCAGTTAAGCTGAAAGTCGGAGACTGGCATCATTACCAAAAGCTAGATTACGAGCAGCTCCCGTTCAAGTGCCGGCATTGTCACGAGCATGGACATTTCCAGAGAAACTGTCCTCAAATTCAAGTCCATGATGAAGATGAGGGCTGGCAAAAAGTTAAAAAGGGCAAATCTGGCAACAAAAATCAGGAAAAAAAGACAGGCAGTAACACGCAAAATCTTCCATCGAGCTCTTCCTTCCAGGAAGCCATCAAATCAACTCCAATCGTCATTCAGGAAGAAGATCCAGAAAAAGCCAGCGATCCTGCAGAAAATCAGACCAGCGATCCACATAAAGGAAAAGAGGCCGCGTCCCATATTGAAGAGCCATTGGAAATGGGGGAAATCCCTCACCCAAGGGGACCCTCCCCTGCTGACCCATCTAGTCCTCTCAAATACACCAGCGTGGATCCACTTCTGCTAGAAACGGATCAAGACGAAGAATCAGATGAAGGGGACTCCTCAAGCAGCCTGCCGTCGGTTCCCTTCAAAAATCCAAGAGGCCAAAAGTAAAAAAGAAGCAGAGGGAAGAAGCTTCCTACTTAGCGATCCTTGAAGGCTCACAAAGAACACTGAAAGGTATAATGAACACCAGATCGAAGAAAGGAACCGGTCCGGCCTCAAAAGGGACCACCCCCCCCACCGTTATTAATGCGCTACATCTCCTGGAATTGCAGAGGATTAGGGTCTTCATCAAAAGAAGAAGCAATGAAAGATCTGGTCCGAATTCATAACCCTGAGATTCTGCTTGTCCAGGAAACAAAAATGGAGGAAGCTGCTGCCCTCCAAGCTGGGGAAAAGTTCTGGAAAAAAGGCACCGGGACTGCCATCAACTCTAGAGGAGCCTTTGGAGGTATTGCAACCTTCTGGGACTCCAATCTCTATACTCTTGAAGCTGAAGTTCGTGAGCTCCACTGGATCTTTACTAAACTCCTCCACAAACCCTCGGGGCATTTGGTAAGTCTCTTCAATCTCTATGTTCCTGTTCTGCAATCGGAAAAAAAAGTTTGCTGGAATAGCCTAGAATCCTTTCTCAATCATCAGCGTCTTGATAATATTATTGTGGCTGGCGATCTGAATGTTACTCTGGCCTCAAGTGATAAAAAAGGTGGCTCGCTGGTTAGGGACCCCTCGAGGGAATTGGTGGAGGATATTATCCTCGGCTGGGATCTCCTTGACATAAAACCAGCTAGAGGGAAGTTCACTTGGACGAATAAGAGAGTTGGATCGGGTCATGTGGCTGCCCGGCTTGACAGGTTCCTAGTCCACTCCTCCTTTCTCACCCTTGGTCTTTTGGCCTCCTCCAAAATCCTTCCTCACTGTACCTCAGATCATAAACCCATCCTCCTTGACCTGTCTCTCGCCCCTAACCTCGGTCCAATCCCCTTCCACTTCAGCCCCCTTTGGATCCAGCAGGAGGATTTTCTTCAAGTTGTCACTGATTCCTGGTCCACTCCTATTAAAGGCTCCCCTTCCTTCATATGGGAAGCCAAGCTAAAAAGACTCAAAGTAGATCTGAAAAATTGGGCAAAACTCCTTGTCACGCCCTCCTCAAAAATAAAAGCTGCTCAAGCTGAATTGGAAGATCACCAATGCCTCATGGATGTCTCAGATATAACTGACTGCATGCTAAGAAAGGAAGAGGAGCTCCAGAAATCCTTCTTCTCAGCATGTAGGACGGAAGAGGAATATTGGAGGCAGAAATCCCGCAATCTTTGGCTCATGAGTGGAGATAAAAACACCAAGTATTTCCACAAGCAGGCTGAGGCTCGGAAAAACCACAATGCAGTCTCTGAAATCAACTACAATGGAGTCCTTATCAAATACTTTGAGGGCATCAAGCAGGCTGCCCATGATTCCTTCAAAGAGTTATACACTGCCCCCATTGAGGATTCTATTGACACCAACGCCCACCCCTTTGACCTTATCCCAAATCTCATTAAACATGAAGACAACAACCTCCTCACAACTCCTGTTTCTATGACTGAACTTAAAGAGATCCTTGCGATCATGAAACCGGACAGTGCGCCTGGCCCTGACGGCTTCACCACTAGATTCTTCACCAGCTGCTGGTCGATTATAAAGTATGATCTCCTTAAAATGGTTCGGCACTCTCAGATAGTTAATAGGCTGGGAGGAAGCACCGATTCTTCCTTTCTAGCACTGATACCGAAGGAAAAAGGTGCCAATAACTTCAACCGTTTCAGACCGATCTCCTTGTGCAACACAGGGTATAATATCATTACCAAGATCATTGCCTCCAGACTTAAAAGGATTTTGCCCAAAATTATTCCTGATAATCAGGGTGGATTCATCAAGGGAAGGAAAATCTTGAACAACATCATTCTCGTCCAAGAAGCTATTCACTCTAGCTGCCAGCGTAAGGAGAAAGGTATGATCATCAAACTTGATTTAGCAAATGCCTTTGATCGTGTCAAGCATGATTTTCTGTTTACTGTTATGGCCAAATTTGGCTTCTCCTCCACCATTATAAACTGGATAAAAGGCTGTGTAGACTCTCCTTGGATTAGCCCTCTAGTAAATGGGAGACCTACGGGATTCTTCAAAGCAACCAGAGGTCTCAGGCAAGGCTGCCCACTGTCCCCTCTTCTTTACACCATTCAAGCCTCAGTTCTCAGCTTTCAGCTCAACCTCTGCCAGGACTCCCAAACGTTGCCTGGTCTCCGAATAGTGCATGGGGTCTGGAGCATAAACCATGCTCAATTTGCAGATGATACCTTGTTATTAGGAGGAGCGAGCTCTCATTCTGCCGAATACTTTAAGAATGAACTGGAAATCTACAAGGCGGTGTCTGGAAGCAAAATCAACTTCCATAAAAGCAAGATTTACAGCTGGAACTGCTCAGCAAGAGAGCTCCGAGGAATAACCAGAATTCTTGACATGGATGGCACAACTAACTGGGAGACCTTCCCCTACCTTGGCATCCCCATCTGCAAAAACAAACTCAAATCAGCAAACTGGGATAACATCATAGATAAAATCAAATAAAAAATCCAAAGTTGGGGTTCTAATTGGCTCAATACCGCAGGTAAAACTGTTCTTTTAAAAGCTGTCCTGAATAGCATGCCTATTTACCAATCGTCCATCATGCTTGCTCCTGCTTTGGTCATTCACAAAATGGAAAGTATGCTTCGGAAATTTCTGTGGGAAGGAGGCAAGAGGAATGAGAAGAAATTCCATCTGATTAGCTGGAAAAAGATACAAAGGCCTCGTTATGAAGGAGGGCTGCAAGTGAGAAGTCTCTCCTCTCAAAACCTGGCTCTAGGAGCTAAACTACTCTGGCAAATTGTAACTGGAAAAGACAGTTGGAGCAAGAAAGCTCTAAGGAAGAAATACTTTCCCGGTCCAAGAAAAAGATGCTTGGATATGCCTCTCCCAAGCAGAAATGGTTCCCCGATCTACAAGATGTGCCTTAAAGCTTTAGAACCTTTCCGAAGTAACCTTTACTGGATCCCGGGTGATGGTAAAACTATAAGAGTATGGGACAACTCTATCATGGGAGATGCCCCTCTTGGGTCTTGCAGAGAAGTGGAGCATCTCAGAAGCTGGCTGTTAAACAAAGGCATCATCTCGCTCTCGGACTTGTCTCAATGGGAAGACAACATTTGGATAGGGTGGGATCTAGGCAACCCCCCTCCAGACCTTGCTGCCGAGTCTGATCTGCTCTTAGCCCTCCTCCAAGGCAAATCTCCCATCAAGGAAGGAACTCGAGATAAAAGAGGATGGGGGAGTAATTCAGGAAATTATTCCTCTGCTGAAGGATATAAGAAGTTTCAGGCTGGCCCTGGCGCTGCTCCCAATCCTGCAATCTGGAAACTACTGTGGGAAAAAGGCTTCATTCCAAAAATAGACATGTTCTGCTGGACTATGGCACACAACAGTATCCTTACTGGAGAAAATCTCAAGAAGTGAGGGATGGAAGGCCCCTCTAGATGCTCATTGTGCAAAATGGAGACTGAAACATCGGACCACCTCATCACTGGCTGCAATTTCTCCAAAGAAGTCTGGATTCATGCCTTGAGGATTAGCCCGAGCATAAATCGCCCAACCTCTATCCAAGACCTCCTCTCAAGCTGGATGCATCTCTCCCCTTTCCTGATGTCCAAGAAACCTCTCCTTCAAGCAGCCTAGAACTGGATCCTTAAAGCCATATGTTGGAAAATTTGGATGGAAAGGAATAGTCGAATCTTCAGGGGGAAGGAAAGTCACCCTTCCAGAGTAGCAGCTCAAGCAAGAGCTATTGTTGGGGAAGCACTGCAACAGAACTCCTCCCTGGCTAACACTGTGCCTCTCAACTCCGAAGAATCACATTGGCTTGCCCAGTTTGTCCCCAATCACCACAACAGAACTCCTTCAAAAGCTCTCTTAGCTAATTGGGAAATAAGGTTAGATGAGGACGCCTTCAACAGTTGGAAACTTGCAATGAACGCTATCTGTCTTTTCTTTGATGGAGCAGCAAAGGGAAATCCGGGGCTTTCCGGTTGTGGGGGAGTTATTACTGAAGCAAATGGCAAATTGATCAGCTCCTACGCCTGGGGTCTAGGAAATGGGACAAATAATAAAGCTGAGTTCTGCGGGCTTTATCAAGGCTTGAGGATTGCTAGGACCAAAGGTATTGCCAATCTTCTGGTGTTCGGGGACTCTAGGCTGCTAATCCAGGCCATCTCCAATAAGAAACGACCCTCCAATGTGCAGTTAGCACAAATCATGAAAATAATAAGGACGCTTTTTGAATATTTCCATTCAATTAGTTTCTATCACATTCTTAGAAATCTGAACTCTAAGGCAGATAAAGCAGCGAATGAAGGAGCACGTTTATGCAGAGGAATCCTGCACATGGATGACTTTGAGATAAGATGGGACGTCCCCTAGCAGGGTCAAGCGTCCTCATTCACTTGGCAGAACTTTGCTGCTCCTAGATTCCCGTCCATCGTCTGGCACTGCAGGAGAAATCTCTGTTCCTCGATTCTGCTATCATGCTGTCTAAGACCGAATCGTCCCCTGAGCCGCTTTTATTTCCTTCATCCTTCGCTCTGAAGTGCTCTGCCTTTGTTCCTGTGGCTGATTCTGCGCTGAAGGTTAAGTTTCAGATTTGCTGCGTGCTCCAGAAGCGACCTTTCGTCTCTCGATGGCTTCGGACAGCTCATCCTCATCGGGTCTATCTGTGGAAGCTAGAATCCAAGAACTCGAATCAACACTTGGGAGAATCCGCGGGCACATGTCTGGTTTTGAGAAGACTCTGGAAGACTCCAATAAGGCTGCGAATAAGTCCTGGGATTTACTGAACGCCGATTTAAGGAAGTTAAGAGAAGATCATACTGCTTCAGCTGCGAAAATGAAAAGCTTCAAGGCTGAGGTTCGCTCAGGGTTTAAAGATGAAGCAAACGTCCATGGCGACTTTGGGAAGCACCTCGCTGCTCTGGAGAATGCTGTGGCAAAACTGGATCTGAAATGAAGAAATGGAGCTCTGTTCCCGCTCTTAGAACTTCTATGTTAAATAACTATAATAAGGCGTTGAGCCTCTCGATCAAAGTTTAACTTTGGGATTTTGAATGTCTGCTATGTATTGTTACAGCACACGGCAGCTGGTTTGCTGGCTCCTTATAATATAATCTAATCCTCTGTTTTAGTTTTTTAAAAAAAAAAATAATATTTTAAAACAAATAAATACAAAAATTGAAATAAATTTTTTTAAAAACTAATTATAATATTTTAATTAATTTTTAATAAAAATTAAAATTTAAAAACAAATAAAAATAAAATTATAAATAAAATATAACAAAATAATAAAAATAAAACAAAAAGTAATTAAAAAATTAAAATTGAAAAAAACAAAAAGCAGTGAAATTAGCACCAATAGTGCTTATACATGCCTCTTACACATACACATGCTGTAATGTATATGACTATCTACTAGCTGAGATTGCTTTTTGTGGGCTTTTGGCTGGTTGTTTTTAGCTTTTGTTGGTAGTTTTTTGTAGTTGTTTTGGGGCTTTGATAAGCTTTTTGTTTATTTAAAATAGTTTTGGACATTGATTTATCTATTTTGGTTGAATTTTTTGATGAGTTTTTATTATTATCTATAAGCATATCAATCTAGCTTTTCCTGGATATTTGGTTTAGTTGTACATATATTTTGATAATTCAAAGTATATTTTTTAAAAAGTATTGATTTTTTCATAATCCAAAGTTAAAAGAAATAATTATGAAAATTATACTAAAAATAAGAAAAAAGTGACAACTACTACATACCTAAAAAATGAAATATAAAAATAAATCAAATATAAATAAGAGTGCTTACATAAAGAAAATAAAATAATAGTGTTTCTGTGAAAAGATAAATAATTAGTACAAATTTAATTGTCCAAACTTATAAATACAATTTAATAGATAATGGAAAATTAAAAATAAATTTAAATTATATATTAATTTAAAGAATTAAAAAACTAATAGTTTATAATTTGTAATTTGTGTTAATGTAATCTATAATTAATATGATTTTTATACCTATGTATATTCAAATTCAAATTGTTTTAATTTTTAACAATTTCAAAAAATTATAATAAAAATAAAAATTTCATAATTTATAATTATAATTAAAATATATTTTAATATTATATAAATATAATAATAACATTATTTTTATAAATTATTAAAAAATAATAATAATTTTTTTACATATGTTAATAATAAAACTTAAAATAATAACCATTGTAATATATTAATCTACAAATGCTAAAACATTTATTGATAAATTAAAATAATAACCATGGTAATATAATAATCTATAAATATGGAGACATGATTCCATTATAATCACTCTAATAACATTATAATCATTGTAATAATAATATAACAACAGTATTATTGTAATTGGGTTTTAATATTTTAATTTAATGTAATACATTACTATAGATAGATTGAGTGACTACTCAACGATTAGGGGTTTTGGGACGAACGTGATGGGTGCTCAGGTATTGTCCTCTATTGGAGCTAATTGTCAGCAGTGGTTCTTACCAGGGGAAAATTTACGGCTTCCATTTGACTCCGACAAAGGGGAGGCTCTGGTACATCTTGCTCCTCATTCTGGGGTCTTGACAGGTGTTAGGGCTCGTGCCTATCGCAAGTCCAAGTTATATAAAGTTTTAGAATCTAAGTGACAGTTTATGCTAGGGTTGGATGTCACAATGGAATGGGTCGACTCTTTGTGTCAAAAATATCTAATGGGTCACTTTGAGTACCTTAAGATTAACCGTGAAGATATGGATTCATGAATGAATGAGCAGTGGAAACTCTTAATTAACTATGTGTTGTCTGTTAGTTTGCTGGTAAACAGATGGTTCATTTTCATCTTCCTTAAGGAGGTTGATGTTCTGAAGATTATAAATCTCCTATGGCCGATTGGGAAGGGGTCTCTGGTGTTGAGTCGATGGCATACTCATTTTGACCCGTTAAGAGAGCATATTGGTAAACGCCATGTTTGGGTTCTTTTACCAGCCCTACCTTTTCCAGCTCCAGAGCAGACAAACTCTAATGTGCATTCCCAATCCCATAGGTCGGTTTGTGTCAGTGGATGATGAAGCTCTACTAGATTTTGACAAAAGGATGGTGATGGTTCTTGTGGAGATGGATGTTTCATCAAGTTTACCAACACGAGTTTATTTTCTATGGGGTAATAAGGTCATTACTCAACGGTTGGACTATCAAAAGATTGTGTACCATTTCCATTTCTACAGGGACACAGGACATATGAAAAACAAATGTCCTCGACTTTTTTAGGGTTTCCAAGAGCCCAACATCTACGTCAGATTGTGATTTAGTGAACAAGGTCTAGTCTCCTCCTTTGGATTCTCTGCCACTGTCATTTGAACCAGGTATGTTTCTCTCAAACTCGACATCAGATTATGAGGGTTTAACTAAAGGTGAAGTTTGTTTCATTAATTTGGTGGAGACTTTTTCTTTTATTAAGGCTTCGACCCCTAGTCTGTCTTATGTTAAGCTTAATTCCTTTAGGGAAACACTGAGTGGTTAGGTGTGCCTTTGTGTTTGGACTTGCCGGATGTTAGGAGGATTGGTGTCCCTAAACCCAAGCTTTTGTGTTATCTGGCCCTATGTCTGTTGGTTTTGGGGGTGTCCCTGTCTCTCATCGATTGGGGATGGATTTTGAGGGTTTTGAATCTGAGCTCACTAATGACTATGTTTCCCCCCCTTTACTGGCTGGCATTTCTCCCGCTGATCAAGGTGGTGGTGCTGATTTGGTGGAGACTTGTAGCCCAACGGGGGTTTTATCCTATAAGGATGCTTCCCTCAGCTCCTCACTTGCTATTTTATTTGATAAACCCTTGGTGTCCCCTTCTAACATGTCGATCTCATCCATTCGACATTTAAATGTCACCATTTTTCATGCTAAGAAAGGCAAAAAACCAGGGATGTGAGCCGGTGAGGTTAGGGAATTGTCTGAGAAGTCTGGGTCTAGGTTTATTCCTCTTTCTCAATGCATTAAAGATGCAGATAGGGATGAGTCCCATTTGGGATGATGTTTATCATCTCGGGCGCTTAGATATGTGAAGCCCACTCTTGAGATACCCTAATGAATCCCTTATATCTTAACATTCGAGGGTTTGGAGGGCCACCCAAAATTAGGGCCCTCAAAGCTATTTTAGATTTTGTCTCATTGGATTTGGTTTTCATTCCAGAGACTATGTGTTTTAGTGAACATGCCATTCTATCCTTTGCTAAGTCTAGGCTAGATGGGCATTTTTGTGCAATTGTGGATGATGGTTTCCGAGGAGGAATATTGTCAAGATGGAACCTTGCCACTGTGAGGTTCAAATATTTTAAAACCTATGTGGGTATTTTCATGGAAGGATTTTTTCAGAGATTTTAATTTCCCGGTTTCTTGTTTTAATTGTTATGGACCATACAACAATAGAGAGGTATTTTGGAACAGGGTGGAGGCTAGTGGGTTCCTCAATTATCCTAATCTCATTTTATCTAGTGACCTTAATTTCACTCTTTCAGAGGCGGAGGTATGGGGTGCTCTTGGTTGGTCGGATTCGTTGGGGTCTTATTGTGCTCAGCTCATTCAATGACATGATCTATTGGATGTTGTTCCTATAAAATTTTGCCTACTTGGTGGAAAAGTGTGCTAGTTTAGTTGGGGTTTCAATGCTCCTAGATCGGGTTACTATTTCTGACTCTTGGATCAATAAGGTGGATCACTATCACTCTTGGAATATTTAGTCCTCCATTTTCGATTACATGCCGATTTGTTTCCAAGTCGAAATGAATTCGAGCTCTCAGAAGTTCCCTTTCAAATTCAATCATTTGTGGCTTAAGGATTCAGATTTTATGGAACTGGTTCGATCCACTTGGCCCACACTCTTTGTTGAGCATGGTTCTAATGCTTTATATAGTTTTAGCCCTAAGCTTAAATGATTTAAATCTATGGTTTTGATTTGGGAAAAAGATAAGAAATTTCGGTTTACTGGGAACTAGATGAAATCGAGCAATGAATTCAATCGATATTCCTCCAGGATCGCGTGGGGGTATTTTCTATGGAGGATCTTGGTTCCGTTTACTTATTGGATAATCATAAAAAATTGTTATTATCACAGAAGGCAACATCTTGGAGGCTTAAAATTCGTGTTACTTGGATTCATGAAGGGGATGCAAATACAAATTTTTTTCATTCCTTTGCAAACTCCAGGTGTATTTCTAATTCGATCTGGGATTTACAAGATGACCAGGGTAAGGTGTTTGCAATGTCCCAAATTTTTCATTGGGTCACAATGGCCAAATCACATTTTCCATATTCATGAAAGTTGTCAAATGGATGCTAAAAGTCAAATAATTGCCAAGGAGGAAAATCACTAGTTTCCTAGGTTGGGGGTGGAAGCTTTGAGATTTGGAATAAGGGGGATAATAAATGATGTTTAGAAATGATAAGAGGATAAATATTTAATAATGTATCTTATTAAATAAATACAAGAGAAAATTGAAATGTCTATGGATAATGGAGACACATGGAGACTATGGGGCCCACTCAAGCTAGAATTCCTATGTTAAATGGCATCCTCCTCTTATAATTTTGAATCTATAGGAAGCCTAATGTTTTGGGATGGATTATGAAGTTAATATACTTGTCCATATACTTCATAGGAATAATTTTGGATA
>LPNX010465158.1:80626-97610 GCA_001517045.1 Pseudotsuga menziesii | reverse complement strand
GCCAAATGGGAGTTTCATGGACACTTGGCTAGATTCCCCTTACATTTATGACATCTATGACACCAATGATGGATATTCTATGATAGTTATGACAAAAGTCAGATCTGAAGGCTGAAATACTGACATACTAACATTTAAGGACTGAATAGAGCATATTAGGGGTTGAATTTGGGAGCGGGAGAAGGCTAAGAGGCTCTTGCTCAAATTTGGGAGAAGAGGGAAGGTGAAGAGAGAGGCCACATGGCATAGCATGAGCAACCACACCAATTCGACTAGGATTTGGTTTATGGATGGATTTGGAACCTTAGAAGACCAATATTTTTTATAAAATACAGGGATCATCCATGAGAGGAAGCTTTTTCTCATTTGTGAATTGTGAGAGCTAGTGGATGACTAGTTTTCTTGCTTAAGCCAATTTCAAGGGTGAAATATTCTCATCTTATTTGGTGTTTGGAAAGGCCACTCAGGTATTTCATGGAGATTTAATGGAGTATTATTTGTAGTTGAAAGCTACAGGAAGTTCATGGACATCTCAATATCAACTTGTTCTTCCATTCATATCAAGTTTTCTCACCATATTACAGCTCTATGGAGTGAGGCGCACTTGGTGAGCTATTAATCTCTTTGAGGGAGATTATATTGCTCCATTATTTTTTATTTTGATTTAAATTATCTGTTATTTAAGTTAAAAAATATCTCAGGTATAAAATCCAAGATATCTCATGTATTATTGTCCAATATTGAAGAAACAATGCCATTTCCCCAATACCTTGTTGTAAACTCTTGCAATATTGATGGAATCGAATATATGTGTGCACCATTTATGATTTATGAATGAATGAACTGTAATTAATGTATAATATGTGTTTAATGTTTATTAACTGAGAATTTGTATCCATTGGGTCGAATTTCAAATCATTTGGAGCAAACTACATCTCGTTTCCCCAAAGGTCCAAAACTAGTTTTTATATCTGATTGAATGAAGTGATAACAGCCATGGGAGTTCGATTGGTTATGAATATGAGTATTTGATAATGTATTATACACATCCCTTTATTCAAGTTAAGAATTTGATTGGGTTTCTGCATATTTGGGAAGCCATTTCTACCACTTACCCCGACGGGATTTGAGCCCAAAATTGCCATGTAAAATCATCCATCTTGTTCAGAATTTAGTACAAACTTTAAGAAGTGTTTGGATGGAAATAATACACCCATAAACATTATAATTAATTTATTATATCATTCATACACCTTATCTAAATATTTGGGAGCAATTGGGCTGATTTGAAGACCAAGACACTAAAACTAGTCAAGAGCCAAAATTGTGAAAAAATTGGAAAATTGGGCATTTTAATAAAGTTTCCTAAAAGGGGACATTACAGTGGTATCAGAGCATGATCTTGACACCTGATGTGGTCTGATATTTATGAGTAAAATATTTCAGGTACCACCATTTAATATGAAAACCAAAAGTGCTTTTGTTGAAGAGGAAAAAAAAAGTAGGAGAAGAAGACAATTTTTTGGAAACTATGACTAGGCATGAAAAGAGAACCTCATATGATGGTGAGGAGATAATACAAAGCATGGAACCTATATTTGAAGACATGAACAAGAATATTATGAAAGGATTCGAATCGTTGGCTATCCAAAGTTCGGAAAAATATATTGATTTTAAGAAAACCAAGGGGAAAAATGCATTACTTTGCTTGAAGGAGCAAAAGGAGGAGACCCATGAACCACCTAGTTCTGAAATAGGTGGAGTAGAAGAAGTAGTACATGCAGATGATCAAAATTCACTCCCAAGTGACTCTGAAAAATATGAAGAGAAATCACATGAGTATGAAGAATTTTTTATTGAAAATACTGAAGATAATTTTGAGACACATGCTACCTTGGAAATGAAACAAAGAGAATCTAATGATGGATGCTTGAACTAAGAAGGTTTACCTATTGATGGGTGCTCACACCTCTATGTTGGTGACATAGATATCACTTTTGAAAGTGTTTCTGCAAGCCAAAATTTCATTAAACATGAAAATGAAGACCTTGTAGCAGTTGAAAAAGAAACAAGATCAAATTCCCCATCACCACTTGAGCTTCATGAAGTTGGTCCAGGCAAGAAGGAAGAAGATGATGAGGTTCATTTTCAAGAGCCTCATTTTATTGAAGAGTCCTTAAATATGAATTAGAAGAATATCCAAGAGGCCCTTAGCATGCTCCATGACATTCAAGCATTGGTATCAAATTCTTGTTGGAGAGCTACTTCCTTGGAGGAGCCATCCTTCCTTGAAGACATGGAGAAGATTCAAAGAGCAATGTGAAACATCAAAGGTAATTTCATGTCATTGAGCTTAGTGAATGGTTACATGAATCCTACTTGAATAATAATGAAGTTATTGATAAATTCACAATTCAAAATGAACAACTTCTTGAAAATTTGCAAGACACTTGTTTTTCCTCCTATGTTTCAGATAGTCAAATGGTAGATTGCTTGGAGGATTCTCATGACATGGTGGATCATGAGAAATTTGGAAATTTGAATGTACTTGATGTGTTTGAATATGAACTTGAAGAGATCCAAACACTTACTGTGGTGGAAGAGGAACTTGAATTGTATCTTGATGAAGGGTATGCAATTTTTAAAGAAGAGCATGATTCCTCTATAGTGGAACCAATCTATGACAAAGGTTTCACACTTTTGAAGGAGATTCATGACACTAACCATATGGATCCTTACCACGATGAAAATTCTGCACTTTCTGATCATTTGGGTGAGTTAGTTCATTCTCCTACATCCTACAATTCCATGTTTTGCAACATTAGTCTCAATGAAGTATGGGTGAAAGGGTTCTTCTTGATAATGCCACATGAGGAGTATGGAACTCTTAGATTTACTTTTTATGATGAAATGGTTGGAGAACACTCCTATTCACATTTTCAGCAACATCCTTTGTTACTTTATGATGATGCACATCTTGGAATGGATGCACCTATGATATGCATTTGAGTCACTTGAAGACTCATGGTTTTCCTTGCTCAACAATTGGTCCATTTGATGTTGGAGGAACTTCATCCGACACTTGGGTGAAGAGGGATATGATTGAGGAACATTATTATTGGCAACAACATCCTCTGTTCTTTCATGATGATATACATATTCATGGGTGTATTGATGAGACTTCTTTGAGCCACATGAAGTCTTCATGTTTTATTTGCTCCTTATTTGCTTCATATTTTGGTGGAGGTTCTTCATTCACTTCTTGGAGGAAAGAACAAATGGTTGATTATTATTTTGATGCATATTACATTATTTGGGAGCAGCATTATAGGACATGGGATCCTAACCTATGTCATTGGAGCAGATTTGATTGGTCACTTGAAGCATGTATGCATTTGGAAAATGGTAGTCTACTCACTTGGAGGTATAAGCACTTTCATGATTTTTTGATGAGGGACCTCCTTGATGTATCTTTTTATTATGTTGTTATGTACTTTGATGATATATATTATGTACTCATGATGTTTGGAAGAATTCATACAAGAAAATGGGATCTAGGAATTCTCTTTCCTGATGGTATGAGTTGGAGAGCACTCTTAATTGTTGGAGTGCAATGCAAGCAATGGGACCCCGGGATAGTTTTTAGTCCCATTGATTCCAAATTATTTGGGAAACAAGCAGTATGGGATATGGATTCCCCACTTAATAAGGTGATGTTAATCAGAGTAGTGCAACAACAAGCATGGTGTTTCCTCTCTAAAATATTCATGGAATATTAAAGACTCAAAGTGGGCAGCACAATGGCAACTTCAAAGAATCATACTGAAAGCAGATTCTTCAACCATGTTTGAAATTGCTTGAGGACAAGAAATATTGGGAAGGGAGGATTTGTAATGTCCCAAATTTTGCATTGAGTCACAATGGCCAAATCAAATTTTCCATATTCATGAAAGTTGTCAAATGGATGCTAAAAGTCAAATAATTGCCAAGGAGGAAAATCACTAGTTTCCTAGGTTGGGGGTGAAAGCTTTGAGATTTGGAATAAGGGGGATAATAAATGATGTTTAGAAATTAGAAGAGGATAAATATTTAATAATGTATCTTATTAAATAAATACAAGAGAAAATTGAAATGGCTATGGAGAATGGACACACATGGAGACTATGGGGCCCACTCAAGCTAGAATTCACATGTTAAATGGCATCCTCCTCTTATAATTTCAAATCTATGGGAAGCCTAATGTTTTGGGATGAATTGTAACTTACATGGGAGAGGAAGAGCCAAATGGGAGTTTCATGGACACTTGGCTAGATTTCCCTTACATTTATGACATCTATGACACCAATGATGGATATTCTATGACAATTATGACACAAATCAGATCTGAAGGCTGACATACCGACATGCTGACATGTCAGGACTGAATAGAGAATCTTAGAGGTCGAATTTGGGAGTTGGAGAAGGTCAAGAGGCTCCTACTCAAATTTGGGAGAAGAGGGAAGGTGAAGAGAGAGGGCACATGGCATAGCATGAGCAGCCACACCAATTCGATTTGGATTTGGTTTATGGATGGATTTGGAACCTTAGAAGACCAATAATGTTTATAAAATACAGGGATTAGCCATGAGAAGAAGCTTTTTCTCATTTGTGAATTGTAAGAGCTAGTGGATGACTAGTTTTCTTGCTTAAGACAATTTCGAGGGTGAAATATTCCCATCCTAGTTGGTGTTTGGAAAGGCCACTCAGGTCTTCGATGGATCTTTAATGGAGTATTATTTTCAGGTGCAAGCTACAGGAATTTCATGGGAATCTCAATATCATCTTGTTCTTCCATTCATCTCAAGTTTTCTAACCATATTTCAGCTCTATGGAGTGAGGCGCACTTGGTGAGCTATTCATATCTTTGAGGGAGCTTATATTGCTCTAGTATTTTGTATTCTGATGTAAATTCTCTGTTATTTAAGTTCAGAAATATCTTAGGTCTAAAATCCAAGATATCTCATGTATTATTGTCCAATATTGAAGAAACAATGCCATTGCCCAATACCTTGTTGTAAACTCTTGCAATCTTGATGGAATCGAATATATGTGTACACCATTAATGAATTATGAATGAATGAACTGTAATTAATGTATAATATGGGTTTCATGTTCAGTAACTGAGAATTTATTTCCATTGGGTCGAATTTCATATCATTTGGAGCAAACTACATCTCGTTTCCCCAAGGGTCCAAAACTAGTTTTTTATATATGATAACAGCCATGAGAGTTCGAATAGTTATGCATTCGAGTCTCTGATAATGTATTCTACACATCCCATCCTTAAATTTAATAATTTGAGTGGATTGTTCCACATTTGGGAAGCCATTTCTACCACTTAACTCGGGGGGATTTGAGCCCAAAATTGCCATGTAAAATCATCCATCTTGTTCAGAATTTAGTACAAACTTGTAGAAGCGTTTGGAGGGCCATAATACACCCCTAAACATTATAATTAATTTATTATATTAGTCATATACCTTCTCTGAATATTTGGGAGCAATTGGGCTGATTTGGAGACCAAGACACTAAAACTAGTCAAGAGCCAAATTTGTGAAAAAATTGGAAAATTGGGCATTTTAATAAAATTTCCTAAAAGGGGACATTACAGTGTTATGCTCATAGGATGAACTAAAGATTGAGGATTTGAGACATTTCACCGCTCTTTCAAAGGATCCAAGGCCTACCTTGATTACATATCAATTGAAGGTTATTCAACGTTTTTTTTGACCAGAACATAGGAGTAGATTAGAATGGAGGCGGTAAAATAGCTACCACGTGCTTTGACAAATAGTCAGTCCAAGATTCTGAGTCAAACTAGTCTCAAGAGTCCACTTCTTCTCAACGGTTTGATGATAACGGTAGCAAATGGCTTCATTGATTCCTAAGTAGCTAATATAAGGAGGACGCAGCCCCTTTTGAGCAAATTTAAACAGTAAACAACAGAGATAATCTCCAATATGGTAAGTAACAGGTGTCCACGTTTGCCAGTGACTTGGTGAATGCCTTCTCCAGCTCATTGAGAAGGTTCGAGTAGTTCTTCTTGGAGATATCCACGCCGTTGGAGCTGGAATGAACATATTCTTTAAGTACTTCTGGGTTTTTTTATGTGCCTGATGTATTTTCTCATATCTTCCTGAAGACTTCATTGTGTAGGTTCCATCTTTCTTTTCTTTCTTGGAAGGACTCCTGCTAGCTCCGTTCTTACTTATTTGATCCATCTTGGGTGCAAGCCATCTCATTTTCAGACTCATTGTGCTTCTCCATAACTGATAGTTACAGGGCTGAAGAAATTTACTCTCGCTCCAAATACGATTCAGAGAGGGGAAATGACGGTTAGAATGGCCATAGCAACGCCTGATAGCCACGATATCAGCCCACGAGAAGTCAAACCAGCGATGGTTCGGTGCAGAGACCAGTGAGGAGTCGAGAGAGCTGGCATAGCAAGGAGATAAATAGTGGAGAACATGAAGAATCTGGGAGTTGTGCAGAGTCTTACTGGCATAGACTGCTGGAATGAGAAATACTGTGTACTGAGGGGCAGAAACGCTGCTTGACAAGAAACAGCTCGAGCTAGAGATCATGGGGCTACACATATCAGGGGATGTCATTTCTCCTTTCAAGGCCATCAACTTCTAATATTCCTCTGTTCAAGAGGGCCCCTTTATTGGCCTCAATGTCTGCTAAATGGTTCAGACCACAGAGAATATGGTAGAAAGAGATGGATTGGAAACTTTGGCTTAAATGCAGTATTTTTTGATAGAGCAGAGCTAGTTTTAGCTGAGTTGGCTTCTTCTGGTTTATAATGGCCTGGATCAGCATCCTTGCGTCACCGAAGACAACTAGGGAGGAGATCCCTTTGGAGCAGGCTATCCTTAGCCCTTGCAATAGACCGCATAATTCAGCTATGTTGTTGGACTCAAAGCCTAGACCCCAGGCATAATGGCTGAGCATAGTTCCAGAGGCTGAGATTAACACTCCTCCTCCGCCAGCACATCCTGGATTGTTATTAGAAGCTCCATCGAAAAATATATAGACCTCGTTTAGAGATTCTCTCCAGCTGGTGAAGGCAGGTTCCTCAAGACAGATTTCCCAGTTAGCAGTGCTAGAGTGACCAGGAATAGAGTTGCTCTGAGATTTTGGGGCTATTTTAATTAACCACTGTGATTCTTCCGGGAGGAGCTGGGAGCTACCTTTCAGAGTAGAGTTGTGTTCAATGGATTCCCCAAGGATTGCCCTTGCTTGATTGGCAACTTTGGAGGAGTGATTTTCTTTATCCCTGAAAATACGATTGTTTCTCTCGAGCCAGATCTTCCAGAGGATGGCTTTAGAGATCCAGCTCCAGGAAGTTTGAAGCAAGGTTTTCTTGGATAGCTGGAACGGGGAGAGCTTCATCCATTCAGCTAGAAGGCCATGGATGGTGCCTGGGAGAGTGATAATAGAGTTAATTTTCAGCGTTTCTTTCCAGACTTCTTTGGAGAAGGGGCAACCCAGCAAGAGGTGCTCAGACGTCTCTTCTTCTTTTTTGCAGAGAGGACAGCGAGAGGGGCCTTCCATTCCCCTTTTCTTCAGATTTTCGCCAGTAAGGATGCTTCGATGGGCCAGAGTCCAGCAGAAAAAATCAATTTTTGGGATGAAGGACCTTGACCAGACAAAATTCCAGATCGCTGGGTTTGGGGCGACATAGGGAATAGACTGGATATTCTCATAACCTTCTGAGACTGTATAATTGCCTGATTTGCTGCCCCACCCACGTTTATCTCTAGTCCCTTCTCTGAAAGGGGATTTGCCTTGAAGGAGAACTGTAAGAGTAGTTGCTTCTGCTTCTAATTTCGGTGGCAGGTTACCAAGATTCCAGCCTATCCAATTGCTGTTTTCCCAGGCCGAGAGGTCCCATAACGTTGTAGTTCCTTTTTCCAGCAGCCAGCGTTTGATATTTCTCACTTCTTGGCATTGCCCTAGAGGGATGTCTCCCAAAATGGGATCTTCCCATATTCTTATTGTTTTCCCGTTTCCTGGAATCCAGTAGAGCCTCTTTTTGAAGGAAGGCAGCGCTTTAATACAGAGTTTGAAGACCGGAGAGCCATTTCTATGCTGAGGAGTAGCATCGAGGCATATTTTCCTTGAGCTTGGAAAGTATTTTTTGCGGAGCACTTGCTTGCTCGAACAGTCCTTACCTGAGATCATTTGCCATAGCAACTTTGCTCCTAATGCCAGATTTTGGGAGGCTAAGCTCCTCACTTGCAGCCCTCCTTCTGCCCGTGGTTTTTGGATCTTTTCCCAGCTAACAAGGTGGAGTTTCTTCTCGTTTCCTTTCCCACCTTCCCAAATGAATTTTCTGAATAAGCTTTCTATCTTGCTGGGACAGAGCATGGGGCGAGCAAGATTGAAGATTGATATATTGGCATGCTGTTCAGGACAGATTTAAGAAGGATCAATTTCCCTGCAGGATTAAGCCAGTTGGCGCTCCAATTTTGTATTTTGCCTTTAATTTTATCCAAGACAGGCTCCCAATTTGCTATTTTGGAATTGGGTTTGCTGATGGGGACACCTAGGTACGTGAATCCCTCCCAATCCAAGGTGCTCTCCATTCCAAGCAATCTAGCAATATCCCTCAACTCTTTGGGAGAGCAGTTCCAGCTGAAAATTTTACTTTTTTGGAAATTAATTTTGCTGCCAGATACTTCTTTGTAAAGAACCAGTTCTTGTTTAAAGTGATCAGCAGAGTGGACAGTTGCCCCACCTAGCAGCAAAGTATCATCAGCGAATTGAGCGTGGTTTATGTCACGGACATTATTCGCCATTCTTAACCCAGGCAGTGTGTGGATTTCTTGGCAAAAATTAAGCTGGAAGCTAAGCACAGAAGCTTGGATGGCGTAGAGGAGAGGGGACAGCAGGAAGCCCTGCCTGAGCCCTCTAGAAGCTTGGAAGAAGCTTGAACAGTGGCCGTTGACCAAAGGGGCTATCCAAGGGCCACATACACAGCCTTTGATCCAACTTATAAAAGCGGGAGAGAATCCAAATTTTGACATCACTGCAAATAGGAAATCATGCCTAACATGGTCAAATGCATTAGCTAAATCAAGTTTAATGATCATACCTTTCTCCTTCCGCTTACAGCTTGAGTGAATGGCTTCTTGAACAAGGATAATGTTATCGAGAATTTTTATTCCTTTGATGAAGCTGCCTTGGTTTTTCGGGATGATCCGAGGGAGTATCCGTTTAAGCCTGGTGGCTATTATCTTGGTAATAAGCTTGTACCCGGTATTGCATAGAGAAATCATCCTGAAACGATTGAAGTTGGCTGCGTCCTTTTCTTTCGGGATCAACGATAGGAAGGAGGAATTGGTGCTTCCTCCTACCTTGTTGGTCTTTTGAGAGTACCTGATCATTTTAAGGAGATCTATCTTTATGATTGACCAGCAGCAAGAGAAGAACCTGGCTGTGAAGCCATCAGGACCAGGGGCGCTGTCTGGCTTCATAGCCTCTAAAGTATTTTTAAGTTCACTCATTGTGACCGGGGTGGTGAGAAGGGAGTTTTCTTCAGGGTTGATCATCAAAGGGATGAGATCAAATGGGATGGACATGATATCCAGTGGATCTTCATCCGTCGCCGTGAATAATTCTTTAAAGGTGGAAACGACAGCTTTCTTGATGTCCTCAAAGTCTTTAAGCACAACGCCTTGGAAGTTGATTTCTGAGACAGCTTTAAAATTCTTCCGAGCTTCAGCCTGTTTGTGGAAGTAATTGGTGTTTTTAGCCCCGCTCTTAAGCCAAAGAATTCTGGACTTTTGCCTCATATACTCCTCTTCTAATCTGCAGGTAGTAAAATAATCTTTCTGGAGGGCCCATTCTGTATGCAGTAGATTATCCGACAAAGGAGTATCTTCCATCTGTGCTTGATGGTTTTCCAGGGCAGCTTGTGCTTTTTTCCTTCTGATAATGGGGGAGGTGAAGAGTTTCGCCCAAGCTTTCAGGTCATGCTTAAGCCTTTTTATTTTCCTTTCCCAGATGAAGGAAGGAGACCCTTTTATCTAAGTCTTCCAAGAATCTGACACAACTTGCAAAAAGTATTCTTGCTGGATCCAAAGATGGCTGAAATGGAAGGAAATCGGGCCCAAGTCTTGATCTAGGGTGAGATCCAGCATAATGGGCTTATGATCAGAAGTACAGTGGGGTAATATTTTAGACGAGGCTAAGAGTCCAAAGGAGAGGAAGGAAGATTGAACAAGGAATCTGTCAAGTCGAGCCGCTATATGGCCAGGTCCAATCCTTTTATTGGTCCAGGTAAACTTCCCTTTAGCCGGCTTTATATCGATAAGGTCCTAGCCAAGGATGATGTCTTCAACCCATTCCCTTGCTGGGTCCCTAACAGGATTTCCCCCTTTTTTTTCATTGGCAGCTAGAGTAATGTTCAGATCTCCTGCTATAATGATGTTGTCAGGCTGCTTCAGGTTGAGATACGATTCGAGGCTATTCCATCAATCTTTTTTTTTCTGCATGCAGGACAGGAACATAAAGGTTGAAAAGACTTACAGTTCGTCCGGATATTTTGTGGGTTAGCTTTGTGAAAACCCAATGCATGGACCGGTCTTCAGCTTCAAGATCATAGAGGGATGTATCCCAAAAAGTAGCTACACCTCCGGAGGCTCCTCGGGAGTTGTTAGCAATGCCTGGGCCTTTTTTCCAAAACGATTTCCCAGCTTGGAGGAGTGAGGCTTCCTCTAGTTTCGTCTCCTGGACTAGCAGAATCTTAGGCTTATAAATTCAGACTAGATCTTTCAGAGCTTCTTCTTTTAAGGCAGATCCTAAGCCTCTGCAATTCCAGGAGATGTGCCGCATTAATTCCTATTGGGGGAGGGGTTGGCCCCTTTTGGGGTCGTGGCAGGTCCTTTCTTAAAACTGGTGTTCAGCATTTCTTTCAGGGTTTTTTGTGAGCCTTCGAGTACCGCCAGATATGATGCTTCCTCCCTTTTCTTTCTTGTGGATTTCCTTCCCCTTGAGTTTTTAAAAGGAATTGTGTGCATGCTACTTGAGGAGTCGCCTTCATCCGAGTCCTCTCCTGGATCCGTTTCAAGGAGAAGAGGTTCCTCGTTTGTGCCCCTGGAGGTCTCGGAATGGAAAGCTGCCTTCAGATCGCCTGGATCAGGGAGTGGGATTTCCCCAGGTTCCAAAGGCGCATGGGAATCTACCTCTCTATTGCTAGAATGTAATCCCGGTGGGATCTCTTCCACGCTTGCTGATGCTGGCTCTTCCCCAGATGGGGTGCTATCCTTTTGTGGATCCTTTGCTTTCTGGATCACCACTGGCATCTCTTTGGAGGCTTCTTGGGGAGTTTTATTTGAGCTTGAAGGAGTATTGTTTTTCTGCATGTCCTCTGAGGTCTTTTTTTCTTGAGCTTTGGAGGTCGATTTCCCTTTCTTGACTCTTTGCCAGCCGTCTCCCTCTTCTAGATCCTGCATTTTGGGACAGTTTCTTTGGAAGTGGCCGTGCTCATGGCAGAGGCGGCACTTAAATGGAAACTGTTCATAATCAAGCTTTTGGAAGTGGTGCCAGTCTCCTACTTTTAACTTAACTGCTTCAGGGATCCCTGCTTCAAGGTCGACCTCAACACAAATCCTGGCGCAAGTGTACTGTCCTTTGTTTTCTGCTTTATCGATATATCTCCCAAGCACATTCCCCACTTTTTCCAGGGCTTGGATATTCCAGTAGTGTACCGGGAGGTTAGGAAGCCTGAACCATACTGGAACTTCCTTAGGGACATCAACTTCGGGATTGAAATACGGCGTCCATCTGTTAAGATAAAGGCCTTGGGTTCCCATGAAGTATGGGCCGCTTCTGAATATAAGATCCCGATCCTCTTTTGTTATGAATTCGAAGATGAAAAACCCTCGACCGACCGGATAACACGTGACACTTTCCTTTATCAGAGGCCTCCAGTTCCTCTGGATCCAGTTGTCCGTTGTTTTTGCCGAAGGCTATAGGCCCATGAATTGGCCAATCAGTCCTCTCTCTGCCAAGGCCAGAGAAACCTTGATGGGCTGTTCTGCAGGGAGATCAATTTCAGGTATGGATTCCAGTTTCTTGATGAATTTCGGGATGGCAGGGGCCACCGACTTCTTCCCAGACAGCGATAATAACCTGCGAAAAGCATCTAAGTCAGAGGGAGGGGGAGGCCCTCCCCCAGGCGCAGCCATGAGGCGGCTTGGAAGCTCAGAAGGAGCAGCGATCTAGGGTAGCGCGGCAGCAGCTCGCGCGAGGAGGAAAAATTCCTTGTTTATGCTTTAAGGTTATTCAATGTTACCCTTCATTCTTCACACAAGTTTAGGCTTTGAACATTGAACTACTTGTCAATAAGTTGGAAATTGAAGGCATTCTGAAAGGTATTGCAAACGATAGGAGTCCAGGCCCTGATGACTGTACTGCTGAATTCTTCTTGGATTTTTATTTATTTAGTTGCGGATGACCTGTTGGATGGTGTTGAACAATCAAGATCTAAAGGTTTTATTTCAAATGATTTTAATGCTACTTTTCTTGCCCTCATTGCTAAAGGTGATCAACCAGTAACCTTTTTTGATTTTCGTCCAATCTCTCTTTGTAATATTGTTTACAAGGTAATCTCCAAGGTGATTTCTAATCGGATTAAACCGAAAATGGATGAGGTGTTATCAAAGGAGCAATTTGGCTTCCTGGGAAACCGTCAGATTATTGAAGCTGTGGGAATCAAATAGGAATGTTTGCACTCTATCAAGCTTAAAAATATCAAGGCTCTGATACTAAAGATGGATTTAATCAAGGCCTATGATAGTGTAAATTGGGGTTTTTTGAAACATGCTTATTTAATCTAGTTGGTCTCTTATCAAGACAAAATGGATTATGACTTGTGTGTCGTCGTCCTGCTTTATTGTTCTTATTAATGGTTCACCCTCCAATTTTTTCAATGCTTTGAGGGGTTTACCGCAGGGGTGCCCACTTTACTCCCTTATGTTTTTCATGGTTATTGAAGGCTTAATCCTTTTGATTAATCAAGATAAAATTTTGGGCCAGCTGGTTGGGGTGAAATTGTCTTTATCATTGGCAATCACTGATCTCTTTTTTTGTGGACGATGTGGCCCTCTTTGACACTGGAAGGGTTTGTGAGTGGAAGGTGTTTGCTAGCATTTAAACCTTTTTTGAAGTGCTTCTGGTATGATGATCGGTATAGAGAAGTCAGTCTTCCTCTGCAATGGTATTTCAGAGGAGAACTCTATGTTTATTAAGTCACTGCTCCCTTATTGAATGGATCCAAATGAGGTAGGCTTCAAGTATTTGGGTTTTTTTTCTTAAACCTCTAAATTACAGAAATGTGGACTGGAATTGGCTTGTCAAAAAAATTGATAACAGAATAAGTCATTGGTCTCATCATTTTCTGTCGTTGGGCAGTCACTTGATCCTTATCAGATTTGTTCTGGTGGCGATACCAGTCTATTGGTTGTCCTTGGTCCTTATTCCGACTTCCATTATGAATATTCTTAGAAATATTTTTTTTTAACTTTTTATGGGATGGTGAGGTAACTACCAAAAGTTTCATCTCGTGAATTGGGAGTCTCTGGCTAAACCAACCTTCTTTGGTGGCTAGGATATCAAAAAATTAAATTGGTTTGGAATGGCACTTCGTATGAAAAGCATGTGGATTGTGTTGATAGGTAATGGATTGTGGAACAAGGTGATTATAACGAAGCATATGCACAATCGGCCATTGTTATCTTGGGTAAGAAAAAAGGAGTTGACTGATAGGAATACCTCTTTGATCTGGAATAGTTTTATTAAAGTATATCATTGGATCAATAGTATATGTGCTGGAAGGTAGGCAGTGGAGAATCCATTAGGCTTGGTACTGATCCTTTCTTGGACATGGAACATGATTACTCCCTCTCTCCAGAGTTGATTGATTTTCTTAACTCACATGATATTTGGTTTTTAAGCCAAGTTCAAAATTGTGGTGGCGTTTTTTTCTCTAAATATGATTGGTTCTCAATTGAGGATCTTGAACTGGATGGAAATTGGGAGGAGGAATGGTATTTTTATACACAAGCCCTAAATAGGGCAGGTATTAAGCTATCTATGGCTGAAGATGATTTGGTCTAGTCTTTCAATAAAATCAATGGCAAGGTTAACACAGAAGATGTGTATTGTCTCATCTCACAGAGCCTTTGTGAACCTGCATGTAATTGGTGGCATAAACATCTATGGAAGTGGCAGATACCTTTGAAAATATGTTTTTTTTTGCTCTGTTTAGAAAATTGTATCACTGCCTGGGAATTCTTGTTGAAATGAGGTTGGATGGGCTCGAATGTTTGTTGTTTATGTGGAAGTGTGGCCGAGTCTGTAAACCATCTTTTTATGGACTGTTCTTTTGGTTGTAAGGTGTGGAGAGAATTTGTTCATTTGTTGAAAACAATTTCAACTTGGGATGGCCTAGAGATTTCCACTAACCTGTGGAATTGGTGTTCAGGGGACTTAGGGTTTCTATATCTACCTGCTTTTTTTCTGTTGGTACCTTTGGAAGATGAGGAACATGGTGATATTTGATGATATCAAACCTCAATCCTCACAGGTTTGTATTGCCATCAATAATTTACTAAAGGATGTTCCGGTTCATATATCACGGTCCAACCTGAGAATTGTTGGTGAACCACCGGTTTTAAATTACCCTGTTGATTTTTTGATGGTGCATTGACAAGTGGTTCTTGTGGAGATGGTTTTTTTTGTGCATCGAACTGTCCCATTATTTCCATGTTGAGATGGGATGTGGTAAAGGCACCAACACTCGTGTTGAAATGTTGGCTCTTTGGGGGGTCTCTTATATTTCTCATAGGATGGGATTACCCATTATTGATTTGTATGGTGATTCTATGACCATTGTGAACTAGGTTGCTCATATTTTAGATTTTCATGTTTTAGCACTTGAACAATGGTGCAGTCAAATTAGAGACTTATTGGGAATTTTTCACCTCTACAATATCAACACATTTACAGGGAACATAATTCTATGGCATATTGTCTATATAAGGAAGCCCTTAATGTTCCAGAGGGAGTACTTGATTTTGTGGAATTCGTAGACAACTTGAAGGCTAGTGAAGGCATTTTGAATGTTTTCCAACATCGACAAAGCTATCTCCTGTGGGTTGACCCACTATCTCTTTGAGGTGATAACACTTTAGTGGGTTTTTATGGATTGTATGGATGTTTGTTTTGTTGGGTCGTTTGTATGACCACTATCTGGACCTCTATTTTGTTTGTTGAAGCCAACTGTTATGGCATATTTAGACCTGTATAATTGGATGGATTACTATAGTAATTATGTGTATTGTATTTAGATGAATAATATGGAACGATTTTTTTTGCTTGAAAAAAAGATTGAGCGACTACTCAAACAATAAAACTCATGTTGTTGGTAATAATTGCTAATAAGATGGATTATATCCTCAAACAATAGGGGACCTACAGTTCCCAATCTAAGGAAACAAAATTATTATTCTCTAAGCATTGGAACTCAGGAGATCAAGCAAAGTTATATCTCATAACATCATTGATTAGAACCGAGGCATGACAGATTCTAGATAGTTGAATGACGTAAATATTGCTTTAATATTTTCTTGTCATATTTTTTAGTGTACATGACTTAGCTTAATAAAAATTTCCAATGAATAATAATACAACACATTAATAATTGTACAATATACTTACAGATATGGTATGAAAGTTTAATATTAAAAAAATGAATGATTATGAAGATTTTTTATTTAAATTAAGTACTAATAGACGCTTTGCTATATGTAAAAAAATTACATTTTTAAAATTTTTAAACTTAATTTAATTTATGACAATTATACTTTTTTTGTTTGTTTGTTAAGAAATGCCCATCACTTGGGACTAGTGCTTTTTCATCATTGGGTGAGAGGCAACCCAGGGGCGTCTAAGCCGTCAAAATCACCCAGGGATTGAACTTGGCCTGGGCCACGCCAACCCTTAACAAGGATGGTTTTTGGGTGTCTCCTCCCAATTAGCTCACCCATAAGGGGTTTGAACCCAGGTCGCCTTGCTGATGATACCCACTCCTTAACCAAATGAGCTAGAGAGATTTGACTTATCATGTTATGAGGACATGGAGGTGGGACTTGATCCACTTATGTGTCCATGGGTCACGAGATCATTTAATATTCTAACAATTATAATTAAAAGAAGATAAAAATAGTCATTTCACACATTTTCACCAATTTAAAAGTAGATAAAAGTGGTCATTCCACACATTTTTACCAATAAAAAACTAGAATTATGTTTTTAAAAATTATTTTTTACTATTTGCCAAATTTAACTTAATATTTATTTTTCATACAACTTTACAAAGCTTTGTATAATTTTTTGGATAAATTGCAAGCTAATTAAAATTCAACTTAAGTTGACTGCAATTCAATTGCAATATTTTGCAGGTATAAAAGACACAACTTAAACCTAAAAAATGGGTGTGGTACTCGATTCTTGAAATTGAGCATCGACACCCTATCCCACCCACCCTATCCCCTCCGCTTTGCCCTTCACCTCCCCAAACTCCTGTGTTTCCCCTCTCCCTAGCCCCTCCCCCTCACGTGCCCTTACCTTCCCCTCATGCAAAGGGGAAGGGCAAAGTAGAGAGGCGGAGAGGAGAGTGGAAGGGGGAAAGGGAAGGGTGTATGAGGGGAAGCGAAAACACAGGGGAGTAGGGAGGAGGAGGGAAGAGTAGAGGGTAGGGGGCAGATGGGCTAGGAGGCGGCTCGACTTTGGTTATCGAGCGCCCCCCAGATGTTAGTTTTAAGTTGTGTTTTTTTTGTTTTGTTTTATTTTAATTTTTGTTATATTTTATTTTTATTTGTATTTTATTTTAAATTTTTAATTTTGATTCAATCTTTTTATATAGAAATAAATT
>LPNX010465158.1:43829-80034 GCA_001517045.1 Pseudotsuga menziesii | reverse complement strand
TATATATATATATATATAATTTCAATTTTTGTATTTGTTTTTTTTTTAAATTTAATTTTTGTTTTGCATTTATTTATTTATTTTTAGTTGTTTAAGATGCCCCTTTTTTTTAAGTTTTTGTTTTTATAAAAATGTTTGTTTATATATATATATATATATTTCCGAAAGAAAAAAAGCTGATTTTTATTAATAAAAAACTACATACTAAATATAGTATGTAATCTGCTCTTGCTATATGCAGATTTACATCTGTTCTTACATCTATTTTGATGTAGATGCTCCCCCCTTCCGGGATCTGAAAAAAACCAAGACTAGCCTTGATAGACTGATAAATTTGTTGACAAAAAATGCCCATGTAAGGAAGCTTCAGGACGAAACTGTTTTCCATCCTCCGAGCTGAATATAAACTGATAAAGAGTTGTGTCTGACCTGTGCGTAAGGTCTGCTGCATGGTGCTTGAACACTGTCCAAAAAATACTTTGTATTTATGATTTAGTGTGGCAAAATTATAAAAGGCCTGTGTGGGTATTCCGAGGCCTCTAAGTCCTTTATCTCCAAAATTTTCCATTTGCCCCATTGCAAAGTCAGTCCTTCCTTTGAAAGTTTGTACGCATCCGCATTTCGCTCCCTGAAAACATGTTTGAAAGAGATTGATTCAAAGAAAGAGAGAGATCTGGTTGTCTCTTCATGTAAATCATATAGAGTAGCAATTATGCATTTCTAAGTCTTGTTTAGCCAATTAATGACCATCATATAGGAAAAGATGATTTGAGTTTTCCTCATCGTCCTTGCATAGGCTGCACCACCCAGGACCTACTATCTGTATTTTCTGAAGATGCTCCCATGTTGGGATTTTGTTTGCAAGGACACACCAAGTAAAGATTTTTGCCTTTAGCGAGCATTTGATATTCCAAATCCCTTTCTGCCACCATTTTTTATTCTCTTGGAAGAGATGAGAACAGAGTTGTTGATAGCCAATCTTTGGGGTGTATTTTCCAAGTTGTGCTTTCTCCCAAATCAACTCGTTTTCTCTGTTAGTAATCTAGATGTGAGAAGATTGCAAGGCTAGAGTGTATTGATCCCAAAGGTTTGCCCATTGCTCTGGAAGCTCCAAGTCTTGACTCTTCCTCCATCCTTGATGCCAGATGTTGGTTGAGATAGGGTCTGCTATTTGAGTTAAGTGGTAACACCCCTTCTGATGAATTAGTTGAATTAATGGTTGGCGAAGGATGTGATTTTGAGCACTACCTAGCCAGGGGTATGCCCCTATTCTAAATTTTGTGCCGTCCCCTACCTTCCAGACCAGAACTTCTAATATAAGTGAGAAGGATTTACATAAGTCTTTCCAAATGATGGATCCATTTGGAGGTTTCTTGGATCCCATATCCCTGATCCAATCTAAAATTGGGGTTGGGAAGATGTATTTTGTGCATAATGACTTATGTCCACAAAATCTGGGTTGAAATGAGCCTTCATCCTAATTTTGTTGCCAAAGCTTTTGCAAAGAAAGAAGTGTTCTTTATGCCCCAGCCTCCCAATGCTTTTGGTCTTGCAATTTGATCCCATTTAACCCAGGGAAGAACCTTTGGGTCTTTTTTCCCCGACCATAGAAAAGTTGAGCATATTCTTCTGGATTTGTTCAAGATTGATTTATGGATCCATGCCAATGCCATCCAATAGACTGGGATTGCTTCCAATACTAATTTAATCAGAACTAATCTGCCAGCTCTTGAGAGCCATCTATTGCACCAATTGTTGATTATGGATTCCATTTTGGCAAGTAACCAGTTCCAGTCCTCTTTTTTGTAGCAGTTTGGTTTAAGTCTGAATCCCAAATATTTTATTCCGTCATCCAGGGATAGCCGTTGATAAGGGAATAAAACTTGAAAAGACTCTTCATTTCCTCTTCCAAGTTTATTGCTGTAAAGGAGGATTTCTGTAGGTTTATTTGCATTCCTGTAGCTTTGCAAAAAAGGGTTAGGATTTCTGAGAGCCTTTCTGCCTCTCTTTTTGAGTCCTTGCAAAAAATGAGGATGTCGTCCACAAATAGTAAATGTGTTATGCTCGTGTTTGTGGTAATTCTGAGACCTTCAAACAAACCTCTTCTTTTTGCATCTAGAATAGCTCTACTTAACCCTTCCGGAACTAGTAGGAAGAGCAGAGGGGATAGTGGACAGCCTTGTCTTAGACCCCTTTTAGCATGGAAGAATGGGGAAGCTGCTCCATTTATGAGGACTGCAAAGGAGGCAGTTGTGATTCATGCACAAATCCATTTTATGAAGGGGTAGTTGAAGCCCAGGTGGGTGAGTAGGAGCCTGAGATAGATCCAGCTTACTCTCTCAAAGGCCTTTGAGAGATCGATTTTTAGGATCGCCCCCTTTGCTTTTTTTGTTTTGGTGCTGTGGAGACCCTCCTGGGAAACCCCTATGGCTTCATGGATTTGTCGATCCTCCAGAAATCCAAACTGTTACTTGGAAATAATTTTTGAAAGGACCTTTCGAAATCTCTGTGCAATAATATTTGTGACCACCTTGTAGGTTATGTTGCACAGGGAGATAGGCCTATAGTCCTCCAAACTTTATGGTGTGTCCTTTTTTGGAATTAGGGTTAGGAAAGTTGAATTCAGTGGAAGATGGAGGACACCATTTTTTCTTGTTTCCTCTACCAGATGTAATAGGTCTGGACCTATGGAGTCATATCCAGCTAGGTATAATTCTACTGTCCACCCATCAGGCCCCAGGCTTTTATACTTTTGAAAGCTGTGAAGGGTTGCTTTTACCTCCTCGTTTGAGACTTCTTCCATTAGCTCCATATTGTCTTCCTCGTTGATGCTTTCAGGAAAATACTGAGAAATTTGAATTACTTCAGCTAATGTTGTTTGTTGGCCTTCTTTGAATATGTTTTCAAAGTATTTCTTCCATGTTTCAGCTAGGTCTTCAAAGGTGTTTGTTGTCTCATTGTTTTCATTCTTTAGCTCCCAGATCGTATTTTGTTGCTTCCTACCCTTTGCAAATGCCTGGAAGTATTTTGTATTGTCATCTCCACATTCCATCCAGATTGCTCTACTTTTTAATCTCAAGACCTCATGTCTTTCCATTAGAAGTTTGGGTCTTGAATCTTCTAGAGTAGAGTTTCTCTCTGTCATCATGGGAAAGGAAGCCTCCCCCTTCTTTGTTTTGGAGCTCCTTCAAATCCTGCTCAATTTGGATGATGTGATGTTCATCCTGAAGCTTCTTATTTGCTGCCCATTCCTTAAGAAGTTTTTTTATTCTGAGTAGATTTTGGGTGGAATGAATGGCGGCCCTAGTGCCCTGGTCTTCCTAATAGGGTATCCAATTTGAATGAATGAGTTGCACTGCCTCTTCATTCTTAATCCATGATGAACAAAGCTTGAATAGGCTTGTCGGATTTTTTGGTTGTTTCCGGATTTCCAGGAAGATGGGTAGGTGATCTGAGTTCGCTCCTGAATCCACCCATTGCTTGAACATAAAATCTTCCTCCAGCAGATCTTCTAAGATCAAGAATCTATCCAGTCTCTTTGCTATTCTCTCTTCTCCCATTCGTCTGTTTGACCAAGTTGGTTTTAGGGGCTATGGATCGAGATCAATTAGTTTGGATTCCATCAGGAGGTTGTTGAAATAGGGGGCCAAAGGATCTGCCCGTGCTTTTGGCTCCCAGACTTCATGGGCTCCTAGAGTGAAGTTGAGATCCCCCCCTATAATCAATTTTCTTTCTTTTAAAAACCTAGCTTTTTGAAAGAGTCCTAGAAATATGTTCTATTTGAGTAAGGCCCATAGATGTTAACAACAGTTAGGGTTGTGTTTGTCTCCACCCAGCATAGCTGGGTTCCTAGCCCAAAGGGGGAGCCCCGGGAGTTTGTACATCGAATGCTTGTTTTCTTCCAGCCAATTGCTAAACCTCCTGAGTGACTGATTGCCCTTTGTGCTATGAAAGAGTAGAGCGATAGAAGTGTGGATAACAATGTTCTACTTCTAGCTCTTGTCCCATGGTTTCTTGTAGAAGGATGACTTCTGGCGAAAGAACCTCCATCATCCTTTTTAGGGCAAGCTTTTTCTGGGTACTTTCCAGACCCCTGCAATTTAGAGAGAGAAGTTTCATTTTGGCACCCCATCTGGGGTTTGCATTGCTCTAAGCGCCCGAAATAAGGTTGTTTGTCTTCCACTTTCTTGGTATCTGAGAGCCTTGCTCTGGGCCATGGAGAGGTGTGAAGGTCTTCCCCTTCCTTTGCCTTTGGAGGTGGTACTGGGGTTTACCGTGATCCCTTTATCAAGGAATCTTGGGTTCAAAGAGATTGGAACATCTCTTGATCGAAGGTGGAAGCAGATAGATTAGGACTGGTTGGACGAGTCAGTTTTTGTTGGGGGGGGGTGCTACTATGTTTGTGGTGGAGAAAGTTTTTTTTGGGGGGGATGAGGAGCAATTTTGAGTGGGGATGGGACTATTTATGAGGCGAGCAAGTAAATTTTTGTCCTCATTTAAATATAAAACATTCATATGCTTGCTAATTGAAGAAGTATTCATACCCGGTAAGGAAGGCGAACTCGGACAAGGCTCCGGCTGTTGAATAGGTCCCTCGTCTGCTATTGTAGCCATTCCTTCTGATTGATCCAATGGTTGATCTACGGCTTCCGTCGCATGATGTTCTACAACTAGGAATGGATTCGAGTCGATTTCCTTTGAGCTCGAGGCCCCTAATCGTCTAACCCACTTCTTTCTTCCAGAAGGTTATGGAACATAGTTTGGGAAATTCTTTTCCAAGTGTCTTGTTTCATGACATTTATGGCATCGAAACGGGAGCCCCTCGTAGTCCAACAACTATTTTTTGTCTTATATTGCCAAATTAAATTAAAATGTTCCCGGAGGCTAGTTTGATGTTCAAAGAAACTAAGATCCTAGCTACCTTCTTGAATTTTGTCTGCTGATAAGAAAGGTCCGCCTCTATGAAGGTCCCCAGTGCCTTTCCAATGTTACTGATCGATGTCAGGTTCCAGCATTCCCAGGGTAGACCTGGAAGGTGAACCTAGAGTGGAATTGTGTCCAATCTATTAGTATCCGCATAAAACAAGGGCGACCACCTCTTTAGCTGAAAAGAGGTTTTCCCATATGTCCAGACTTTCCTGAGGATGAGGTCTGCATCATCTCTGCAACTAAAGCAAAATCCAAACCATCCCTTTGCTAGCGGTGTGATTTTCGGGCCTTCACCTTGAAACCCTGTCCATTTGGTCCTAACCCATTCTTCCATTTTCCCCTGAGTAGGGTTTCATCCTCTGATTTTCCCAACTAGGGCCAATCCATCCATCTCCTGGGCTTCTACCGTAGAGACACCAACTCCACAGATTAGGTTAAACGCTCCTCCAGAAGGATTTAGACAGTGGTTTTTCCGTTTTTTGGAACTGGGTAGGGTTTCTTTCGAGCTTCTATCAGAGGGAGTACCTTTGCTTTCTAAGATGGGGTTTCTAATTAGGTTGCTCAGGAGGCCATCCAATGGTTCAGAGGTCTGCTCTTTATCTCATGTAGAT
Source organism: Pseudotsuga menziesii (assembly GCA_001517045.1). NCBI lineage: Eukaryota > Viridiplantae > Streptophyta > Pinopsida > Pinales > Pinaceae > Pseudotsuga > Pseudotsuga menziesii. The sequence goes on along the minus strand of LPNX010465158.1, from coordinate 74,494 downwards.
GTTGGCTGTGCCACTAAGGGGTTGCTCCCTCTGTTCAAGTCGCCATCCGGTCGTGAATGTTGTGGTTCTGCTTGAAGTGGATCATTGATGAGAATTGTTGCATCAGAACCTTGAGGGGGTTGGATTGTAGAGAAAAGTGAGTACGGGGCTCCTCCTAGTGCTGGATTTAGCAGTCGTGCTACGAACAGCCCTAGCAATCCCTCCTCAGGTGGTGAGTCCGACACCCTAGCCTCAGTTCCAGCTGGCAGGTTTTCTAGGGTGTTCTGGACTGTTTCTGGTGATGGTATTCTGGTGATTTCTAGAGATGAGAAGATGTTGAGCCCCTGCAACAGGTCATCTGAGTAGTCCACCATGTCTACAGGTAACCCTGCTCCTGGCTCCATAACAATCGTGACTATTTCCTTCCCGTTCCAAGGTTCCGACGAAAACCACCTATTGTTCCTTCCGCATCTATCTGCCTAAAAAATATAAAAAACTATAAAAAATTCTCTGTCCTCCGTGGAGCCCCCATGGGCTCCCACATTAATCTTGCCACATGAATTCGCCGCAGATTCGTATCCACCGCAGACCTTCCATATATATATATATATATATATATATCAGTTACGATATTTTATTATTTTTTCCATTTGTTTATATATATATATATATATAAGTGTTTTTATTTTATTTTATTTCTCTTAATATTCATTATAAATCAACGAGTCACGCAAATGAACAATAAACATATATTTACAGTGGAAAACCCTGACAAGAAAAACCATTGCCTTAAATATTTTCACCCCTTTTTTATCGCTTCAAAAATGGTCCTAGTGCTCTCTTCTCTTTACAACAATAATATCATGGCATCAAGGTTTTTCTCTCCCCTTGTTATAGGCTCATTACTTAAGTGTGACCACCTCATCTAATCTCAACATTAGAATATATGTGAGATGTCGGTCTAATCTCAACATAGGATTAAATGAGAGCCACTGATTTGTTCCAAATATGTAACTTAGACTTCAAACTCATTTAACATTAATATTCCAACACACCTCCTTAATGTTAAATGGGATATGGTGGTGCTTAACGATCGGTTACCTTCCAAACTTATGAAGATGGGAGTGCCCTTCTATTCTAGGAGTAAATATTCCATAGAGTCACCTTCTTTCAACGACAAGGATTTAGGCCCACAACTCAGTGGGCATCCCTCCTCACTGCAAGGGAGGACGTTCCTGTAAAATAATACATTGCCAATCCTCACCACCACTTTTGGAAACAGAATCCTTTGGGTGATGTAAATTATATTGTGTATTATTACTACTATTTGCATTAAGAGTCATAGCTGAATATGAAAAGTTGTCTTGGATTCCAAGAGATGGCCTGGAAGATGAAACCGAGCATCACATCATATCGTATTTATATGTGTATCGTTTCAATAAGATAGGGCATTCACATGTATCTTTGTCTATCTTCGTTCTTAGTGTTCCAACAATGGTGTTAGAGTTCGATTGTTGCCTCTCCTATCTATGGTGTTTCGAGGGAGACTCTCCACGCCTCTTGCGACATGAGTTTCATTGTCATCATGTTCATACCCTCTGTATATCCGTCTCCTATGGATTATCTCTTATATGAATTCACCTCTCATGAGCTTCATTCCCTGCATTTCCTCCTTTTAATGAAATTGGCCATTCGTGCTTTTCTTTACTTATCTTCATTCCGAGTGTTCCAACAACCACAAAAGTAACAATTCCAAAAATCATGGTCAACTCTCCTCAACATGAAGGTGGGACTTCTAAAATAACCGACATAGATCCATCTTAAACCTAGATCTAGAAAGCATCGAGAGGGATCCAATTTCTTTAGGTGTAAGTTATTTTTATCTTAAATTTTTAAATGTTCATAAAAAATTATACCTCAAATATTTTGATCCCTTTAGTGTTTGGTAAATCCAGGTTTAACATGGATCGTTTAATTACTTTTCATTTAGTTTTATTACTTGGTTATTATTATTTGATAAATTAGGCGACATGTTTTTCTCTATATTCTTTTTTGTTTACACTATATAAATATAGGAATCCACAATATAATTTTTATTTTTTTTATTTTATGTTGGTTAACATAATGTTTTTTTTTTTATGTCGGCTAGCATAACGTGACAGGATCTCCCCCATACCGGGTTGAGAGCACCTCGCTTCTCTTGGTGCAACAAATAAGACAACTCCTTTCACCACTAGGATGGGAGTGCCTAGCCATAAACATGGTCACAACCAGCTTCTTGTGGATTTCAACATAAGGGGAGGATTCATTCCATGAAGCATGATCATAGTCACATCCAAATTATTACGAGTTATTCCATAAGGGTAGGATCAACGTATTAACATGTGGGCATACCATACTTACATGTTCATAAAATACTTCTTTGGTTCTCACGATTCCATTTGACAAACAAATTATTGTGTGGCCTTATAATGCATTGATGGTATCATGATTTCATGTCACAACATGATCTAATGTGGTCTTATGATTCCCATACCTCTAGGGTTTACACAATTGATTCGCAATGGACTACATTAGATAAGTTACTTGTCCTACAATATAAATGGCACCTAGGCTGCAACACGAAGGTCATTTTGGGTAACATATATATACTACAAGAAAAACCTTGCATTGAAACCAAGGGATTGCTTCCACACATTCATGGATAACATCCCTTCTAAACCCGTAAGCATAGACTAGTTCACCTCATCCAAGGGGTTTTGATCCAGGCACCTGATATCATGGAACTGGCCAAATTCCTAGCAACATTGGAAACAACTAGTGGAGCTAACCCATGTGATTATATATATGATCAAAGGACAACCTCACGAGGAACCCTCAAGCACTTCCTCGTGTTGGTGTTGCAACTGCATAAGGCATCCTCACACCAAGTTGACCCCATAAGAAACAATAAAATGATAATTATGATGCCAACAAATATAATTCGTCCCAAGAAAGGAAGACAAGTCGACCCCACAACAAAAGTGAAAACAAAACAACATGAAAATTATAAATAGGAGGGGCGCCTACTCATACACACCAAGCAATTCACTTAAGCAAGGAGAAGGTTGTTTTATGGGGTTTATATCTTTGGGTTTATTCTTTTGTGTGATTATTATTGTATCTTGATGTACATTGTATCTTGAACATATGTCTTTGAATAAGAAAAGGTTGTTCGTTTTTCTCCCTTTTGGTTTCCCAGGATAGATCTTTGTGTCATTTGTTTATGTGATTTGCTTACTCTTTCAGTGATCTTTCAAATTTCATGGATGGTACCCTGTGTAAAGCTCTCAATATTGATTACAATGATGGGTGTGGTGAGAGACTTAATTGTATGCCTATAAGTTACCTTCCATTTAGGGTTTAATTACGTTTTATTATAGAAAAAAAGTTACATTTTGTTCAAGTTTTAGTTAGGCCCATTTCATTAGAAGATTGAATTCATAAATCTTAGCAAGAATTTGATTTGATTTGAATTTTATACCTAACTTGGTTGTGGGTAGGATTTGAAGAAAGAAGGTATTGTTTTATTATTATGGGACCCTCCTAAAAAAGGGGGAATCCACTCTTCTCCCAAGGCTTGGAAGGATGCGAGGGAAAGGAATAAAGGTAAACATTAGATAAGAAGGATCACGGGTTAGAATTTTAAAGAAGGGTAGAGGATCTTGGAAGGGAAAAACATGGATAACAGTATATTGGAATGTAACATTGAGCTTGAGCCAAGAACTATTGGTAAGGAATTTTGAGAGGTTATTGGATAGATGTTACTTTGTTAGAGGCACAAGACTGGAGGGCTAGGAAACCCACGGATTCCTAGAGCCAAGAAACTACATAAGCACCTAGTTGTCTAGGAGGATAAATATAATTTTTGGAAACACTTGATTGATTCAGAGAGTATCGAAGGAATTGGATTACTAAATTAGACAGTTTCAAAGATAATTTACTATCTCTTTGTTTTGATTGAGTCATTTTAAGTAAATTGTATCAATTATTATGATTATCTACTCTAACTATCAAGATCGATTAATTATGGTAGATGAATTGTGGCAATTAAATTATGTAGATACATTGGTAGTTGAGGCATTAAATTGGTGGTTATAAACTGTGCAAAATAATAAATAAATAAAAATATGAATTCCAATCTAAAATTCAAAAGAATGCTAGACAAAAAAAATAGCTAGATAACTATATTGATTAACAACCATTAATCATGAAGGGTGTCACAAATTTGTATTGGAATTTTGGTGGTCAATAATCTATAATCTTATGGTGATAGTGGGAGATTGATAAGAAGGGTGATGTCATTTGCATGCTCATTTTTATCAACCTCACTTCTCAATGTAAGTTGGTGGCAAGTCGGTCCTCCTAGAAGAAGTCACATGACACATTACAAAGGTAAAAAAAATTATGCAATGACCCATTTAATCGGTGGCAAAGGGATTTATTGTAATTTGTAATTATGATTTCCTTTTCTCCCTCCATGCCATGGTTCCATCCTAGAACCTTCTCATCTAGTTGATTAAAGCACTATAAATTAATAGGATGCACATTAGGCTAAGAGGAAACCAATAAACCACACAATATTCATAATACACATTGAAGGTATAAAGAATAACATATTGTAGGGCTTGTGCCAGTCTTTAAAGGAAGAATAGGCATGGTGACAATACAAGTAATTAGATAATTGCGTAAGAATTTGGGTATCAAGTCAAGACACTGCATATTCCATGTTTTGAACAAGTTCTTAAACAAGTGATTCATAATTCCATTGAAGACATAAGAAATAACTGAATATGATATGTCATCTAATGTATCATTTTTTATGGTTGATTATGAAGTAAATATGCAACTTTCCTTCTCCATCGACATAAAATCCCTATCACATTGCACATCAACCTCATTGTAGGTTCAAGAACCATACTAAACATTGGCTTAACTGGACGAGCACTCCGCAGGACGCGTTCTCCGCACAGGAGCGTTTCACAGATTTCAACACAGAGCGCTAAGTGCATTAAGAGCGCTAAGTGTGCTAAGTGTGTTCTGCAGGGTGCTAGTAGTGTGCCCATGTGCTCTAAGAGGTTAGCACCTACCAATAGGTGCATTTTGCAGGAACGCTTGACAGACACATGTGCTGCGTAGGACGAGCACTCTGCATGTTTCTAGGAGCTGCACTTTTGAAGTGTGCTTCTGTAGGGTGTTAACAGTGCGCCCAAGTGTGCTAAGAGGTTAGCGCCCATCAGAGGCACGTTCCACAACAACGACAATTTTGGTAAGGGGCAGATGGCATGCGCTCAAAAGAGGCTTGTTTTGGAAGTTTGGCAAGGCATCAACATATGCGCCAAGGAGCGTTTAAGTGAGCACTCTGCAGGAAGATGCGATCGGTGGCAGCACGTTCTAGGAACCTAGCATGCTTCCACATAACATTGAGAAGACAACGCTCATGTGTGTTGGGGATTAGCACCCAGTAAGAGGTGCGTTCGGCAGGAAGTCAACGAAGCGTTCATATGAGGTGAGCTTGAGGAGAGCCTTGGAAAAGTGCTCCACTACAACAAACTTCGACATACTTCAGCATATAACCGACATGTGCATCCAAGTTAGACGGGAGTTTAGACATGTGTTGGGACTGCGTTCATGGGAGGCACTCCAAACCAGTGCATCTAAGAAGGTGCATTCCAGTTGAGTGTCTGTGGGAGGGGTTTTTAACAGTGCATTCAGAAGTGCGACCAAAAGGTGCACTTAGCAGCGGGTTTCCAGACGAGACGACGATGGGAGTTTCGACAGGATGGAACAAAGGCTCATGGCAAGTCTAAGAGGAGTTTGGAAAATGCCCAAGTCAGAGTAATGAAATGGGTGTTCTAGAGAACGGTCCCTTCATGAAGTGTTAGGAAGGATCCATAGGTGGTGGCAGCGCTTGGAAGAAGGATCATTTAGGAAGTAGCGATGGAAGCAACAACATCCATGACAGGTGCATTTTGCATATCAACATTTAGGCAATTTGGCTGTCGAGCAGGCATAATTTGATAGGTCAAGTGGTAGCTTGGAAAGATCACTTAGTAGGAGGATTTCACCAGCAACAGAACGACTGACATGAGCTACAACAGGCTGCGAGAGGTTGCAACTTGTGAATGATACTTCATATGTTCTTAGCGAGCAGGAAGACATGCATATGCGACAGTGACAACTAGATGGATGGTTTTGATTTAGTTGTATCTTGAGCGTAACCGGTTTTGGAGATCTCTTGGATGAGTTGTCGGCTTGTGGAATCATCCGTCATTTTAACAAGTCTTATCATATTATACATGGGTATTAGGCACCGTCAAGTTGAAGACGGGTCACCCTAATACATTTGTCTCTTGTATTGTATTTGGCTTACTTGTATTGTAGGAGTGCATAATTGTAAAAATGGATAAGTATGGAGATGAATGTTAAGAGTTCCGCAGGTTAGGCATATTCCATTGGAGAGCTCCCTGAGTTGGTCATGCCCTTGGGTGGATTTCGAGCAGTGTCGCATGGTCTCACGAAAGGTGAAAATTTGAGCCTATCCGTGAGGTCCATGACAGTTACAGCCTCACTTGTATTGGTTCCATATGCCAACCTAAATGTATCAGTGAAGTGCTCAATTTGATACCAAATTGTAAGGTCTCTTAACTATATTGGACTCGTGCTACACATAAGCAATTTTTAATGTGAAATTTGTTGCATACTCTTGTTGATGAAGAAGCCTCAGAGGATTTCCATGTAAGTCATAAATTCTCATATCCATATCATCACATTTTCATTTTAACAACCGAAACACACATATGCTTACAATAACATTACGATTTGGGCTTGATCCATTGTCATGTGAATTTATAAGGTGTAAGAGGAATTTTTTTTTTGCGTTGAATTTGTTTGTTGATCCACTTAGAGACTCTGAATCGACCCAATCAAACCTTAATGTGAATTACTTCTTAGATTGAGATCATACAACAAACTAATTATTTCTTTCATTTGCAGTGCACACATGCTACAATTGACATTAATTTTGTACCTTTTATATACGAATATGGAACGATGTTTAGTGATGAGAAATCAAACTCGAGCGGCTGTGGGAAGCTTATATTTTGAGAGAAAAAAATCTAACTTAAGTGTTCTACATCACTCCACTTGGAGCAGAGTATTGGAAAGTGATAAAAAACGATTGGACACGTAGTCAATTTGTGCATTTCTTGGACTCTAGATAAACCAATAATGTCCAGTGTTTATTATATTCTCAATCCATTTTCCATGATGTGACACTATATCACAAATTTTGGACTATATGTTAAAGGGGTGTTTTATTGAAATTACATTTTTGCTATTTTTTGCTTTAACAAGTTTGCTCTGTTGTTATCTTTTGGTGCTCATTTATTTTTGTATTTTGTGTGGACAAATATTATTTTTAAAATCACCATGAGAAATTGATTCGCTTGATTAAATTAATTCGTTGTGATAAATTAAGAAGAACAAAACAAATTCAAGTTATGCTTTATTAAGCCATTCAAAATGATGTAAGATCAAATAATTGTTGATTAATTGCACAAAATATTTGCCTTTAATTGTAGTCTATGGGAGATGATGGGCTCTCTTCTCCATTTCAATATCTTTGGCCAAATTAGTTTTATGAGTCTCCCTTGCCACCCAAAAATAAAAATAAAACCTATATAGACGCTATTGTGAAAGAACCTATGACCATCTTTGACATTAATAAAGTCACATATGCAACCAATTTAGAAAATAAATATGAAAATACATTTTTATAGGCATACTGTAAGAAGTTTTTTTAGACATTTTGATAGATGCTCTTGTAATTGTTGTAATAAACATTTCTTGCCATGCTTGTGGAGGTTGCTCCTATGATGTTTTCATGATTTTAAATAAAAAGCATCACTTTATGGCTCCTACTACCACCAACCTCGAGGTGGGGAAGGGAATACTTGGGACTTGGTATTTTCAAAACGCATGTGCACTTAGAGAATAATACTTTGGTATTTGTTTTATGTGATATTTATTTGATGGAAAAAAGAATTGGAGCAATGTTGCACACTTTGCTCCTTTTGTTACATTAATAGTGTAACGATTTCGACCAATTTAGAAAATAAATGAGTTCTTATAGATATTTCGTTAGAATTTTTTATAGATGTTCTAGTAGTCGTAATAAGTCGACGTGGTTGGATGCACCAAGAAATGATTAGAGTTGTTTGGTGATTGGGATATTTGTAGTGCACGTTCTTGTTCGCGAGTGATAGTCACAATTTTCAACATGGTTAGTTAGACTATTGCAACGGCTGTGTCCATTGAGTGTTAGATGGTGTGTGAACACGTCCACTTTGGGGAGTTGGTTAAGAACTTCACCAATTATAAAAGGAGGATGCAAAACAAAGGCATATCATTCAGGAAGAGCTAAGTGCTTGGGGTAAACAACTCTTTGTTGAAGAGGTTGTTGCAGTAGCCTAAGTTGGTTAAGACTGAGATGTATAGGAGACAGACTCGTGGGTGCATCAAGGCTTAACTGACGAGCAAGGTGGCAATGTGTGGCTTGTGCCTGGGCATGTATTCTATTATGAAAAAGAGCCACAACAATGCGAAGACTCTGCATTGTACTCATTTGTGGACTTCAACAATAATATAAATTGTGGGCACCTAACTTGGGTGCCCCCTCTCTTGTATTGTGATGTGAATGCTTACTTATGTTGAAGTGAGCGTATACTAATTATTGAAATGATTGTTGGATGCTTGTTGTAGATCTAACATTTATGTTCTGGCAAAGGAGTTATGGGAAAACTCTAGATGAGGAGGTGCAATCTGATTGTGAGTAGTCACGACCAAGTTAAACCCCAAAGACAAAAGCAAGGCAATGTTGCACGATGGACAAGGGGGACTCGAAACCAATCGATTCATGGACAAGTTGGCATGCCATCTACGCTTCCCTAAAATTTCTTGCAAGTATTGATATACATTTTACAATTGTTGTAACCCAAGGGGTTAGCTCAAGCAGTTGTTACCAATGAATTTTGATATTTGGCTAGTTTCATGGCATGAGGTGCGCGATACGAACACCCCTAGGTTATTGCACTAGTCTATGCCAACGATTTTACTAGGGATGCCACCCACATATCTGAGGGGGCATCCTCACGAAGTTTTCCTTGGAGAATAAGGTTATATAGTCTTTATGTAAATTATGCCACCATAGCCTTACATGAAGGATTTTCCTTGCTACTGTATTGGTTTGGTAATGTCCACTGGACACAACATCGTGTGCTTCTTCGACGTGTCCTATCTTTCATGTTAAAAGACACATCTCCTTGAGATGTCATTAGGACCCAATCTGTACAAGTGTACATTAGTCAATGTGTAGCAGGAAACCTTCACAACGACACTTATGTTTTTCCATGTCTAGGGATACACAACAATCATGGAAAAACTATATCTCCAATAGATCCTCCAGGAAATCAATACTTTGAATAGATATCAATTGGAAGGGTGATCATCTATACTTATCGGTACTTCTCTTGACTTGATTTTCAACAAGTGGTCTAGATTGGCATGAGACTCACACGTTTTTCCTATCCTCCAAAAGTTGAATCCTTGGAAGAATAGAAACCATATGTAGATGCGATAATGATGCACTAGCCTGTTCACAATACACTTGAGTGTACAACGATCAATATATATAATACACACATTTCATGGTAGGTGCCCCAAGGTTTAAGAAGATCTTGCAGATCTTAGCCATCCCATAATCCAGACCATCTTTGCATCTGGCATGACCGATTAGGATGTATATGTTGCAAATATGCTCTTCTTTGTATTCAACGACAACTTCACATATCTACGACCTTTGAGCACTAACATGAAGTGATGAACATGGTATTTCATACACGGTGTAATCAGGGTAGGTTAGTGAGTTTTTAGACATAAACCCTTGGAAATTAATACCACAACGAGTGAAAATGAGCCCCATTCAGTTACAGTGTGGTGGTTTTTATTAAGACAAAAAAATCCCATGTTTCGCTAGTCCATGATTTTGGGCACCCTTCTCCTCGGTAACACCCAAAGTGCCTTGGAAATTCCCAACCCCAATGCACTTTTATGTCCCACAGTTGAAACAATTAAAAATTTGTGTTGGTTTTCCTGTATGCTAAGTCATAGTGAGAATGGTCCTCGAACATGTTTTAACATCCCCTTCCCCATGTCTGTCCATAACCTAGAAGTGTGCTCCCCTTATTAATAAGCTCTCGTGGGCAATGCAATTACATGCAGCACGAGACTTTGGAGATTGCATTTGTGACATGGAAGAAACTAAATGGATGATTTAAAAAGAAAATTTTCATTTCAAAATTTTACCTATGATGTTGGATATTTAACCTTTGCACACCTTTGCTTGAAAATCCAAGTCGAAACAGGGAAGATGGACCTTGAGGCAACACATCTCACGCCACATGTAGAATACCATGCACAATGAATTGGGTTCACCTGGAGATTCATTGCCCTTGTCAATTCTACTTACTCTCATATATAAGGTAGTGTGTTTTGCACGGAGCAAGCCACGTAGTTCGGGAACTCAACAAACATTGAAGCCAAAGTGGTGAGCATCACCACTAGCCACCCATTTCTTAACCCAAGGGTGATAGGTTCCGTTTGAATGGAGAGGCACCTTTAGCAGCAGAACGATGATGGACGAGACCTTGCTCTAGCTATTGGCAAGCCACCAATTAATGGGTGAGCCCTGCACCCAGATCTTTGTGAGCCTCCTTCCAGAGATGGAATTTGTTTTTCTTTTGCTTAATATTGATGCCTATGCTTACTATGACCAGCTGGCCATCAGATTTTGCTTTTGCTCTCTATGCTTTGGCCTATTGTCATATGAATGTTCTTTATTTTTTGTTTTGGACTTGTAAATCCCCAGGGGCTTGGAATTTATAGTTTGTGGTAGCCCCCTTGGCGCCTGCAAGTCACCAAGTTTTGCTCATTGTGGTTACTTACGCAATTAATTAATTGATTTTATTAATATTTTAAAGTAACGATTGTACTAAGAAAAGGATGCAATGATCGTATTGCCTTTCAAGGAAGCCTGAGTAGTCTCCTCTCGAGGACAAGTTAAACTATGGTGTCTTGATTTTGGATCCAATGGTGGTCCCTGTCAAAGGACCGCATCATTAGGTGCTTATGGGAAATCAATGCACCATTTTGGTTCCAAGTGTGGCTCCCATCTAAACACATATATGGAGGCGTCTACTCCCATATGCTTGCTGAACGTTCGACTCTATTGGAGCTGGAGAGGATTTGGCGATGGATCAATAGTATAACTACCAAATGCATGTTTGAATAATGGGCCATATAGGATACATTTTCTTAACAAGCCTCATCTTATGAGGATGGATGCTAATGCACCTATATTTCACATTGTATAAAACATGATTGACACAATTGAATTCGGTCGGTGGCCCGCTCTTTGGCTAAGAAGCCGTGAGTGAGGGGTATCTAGTAATATGCTTCCCTCGGGCCCCTTTGTATGATTTTTGTGTGTTTTGGGCTACATAGGAAAGGGGGAGTACAAGCTACTGGCAAGAATTTTGTGGTCTATAGTAACTACCAACTTTCATCGATCGAGAAAGCATCTTCAAACTTACAGGATATATTGACAATGATAACGAGGAAGGATGGAATTGTATAAAGAACATGGGTGTATTTTAGTTTTGGAATAGTGGAGTTATATCCCACATGGGTAGTGGGGATGGAAGTAATGAAAGGGAGGGGCATAAGTAGGGAAAAGGAAAGCTTGGAAAACATACTTACCTAGGCAGGTTCGGTCAATGATCAACAAGGTCGATGGCCTAGAAAGGCCACCTCCATTGCACTTGGGATGGGGGTCTACCTAGAATCTCCCACCGAGGAGAGTGCACATCATAATTTGTGGCAACAGAGGCTCACATTCACGTGGCCTCAATAACAAAAACAACAACAAAAAACTAAGTCGAATGACACAGTGAGCGAGCTTCTAGAGCAAAGCTACATGCATCCAATGACCTATCTACAACAAAGAAAGTGAGTTGGTTCATGGTTTTCATGTTTCCTAGATCCAATGACCTACCTCCCAATAGCTTCCAAGAAATGATTAAGAAGATGGAAATTTAATTAAATGACCGATTTTTCCACTTTTCCCCCAATTTTGAGCTTAACTAGTTTTGATGTCTAGACCTCCAAATTGGCCCAATTGATCCCAAATTTTCTCTGAAGGTACATGAATGATATTAAAAATTAATTATAATTTTAAGGGGTGTATTATGGGCTTCCAATTACTTCTGAAATTCTATATCAAATTTTGAATAAGATAGATGCTTTAACTAGCAATTTTGGGGCTCAAATCCCTCTTAGGTAATTTTCGGCATAAATGATTGAAATCCCATGGCTGTTATCACATCATTCAATCAGATATAAAAAACTAGTTTTGGACCCTTGGGGAAACGAGATGTAGTTTGCTCTAAATGATATGAAATTCAACCCAATGGCCACAAATTATCAATTAATGAACATGAAACCCACATTATATATTAATAACAGGTCATTCATTCATAAATCATCAATGTTGCACACATATATTCGATTCCATCAAGATTGCAAGAGTTTACAACAAGGTATTGGGGAAATGGCAATGTTTCTTCAATATTGGACAATAATACATGAGATATATTGGATTTTAGACATAAGAGATTTATGACCTTAAATAACAGAGAATTTACATCATAATACAAAATACTGGAGCAAGAGTATCTCCCTCAAAGAGATGAATAGCTCACCAAGTGCGCCTCACTCCATAGAGCTGAAATATGGTGAGAAAACTTGAGATGAATGGAAGAACAAGCTGATATTGAGATGTCCATGAAATTCCTGTAGATTTCACCTGAAAATAAGAATCCATTAAACCTCCATGAAATACCTGAGTGGCCTTTCCAAACACCAACTAGGATGGGAAACTTTCACCCTCAAAAGTGGCTTAAGCAAGAAAACTAGTCATCCACTAGCTCTCACAATTCACAAATGACAATTTCACAAATGGGCAAAGAGATATTCTCATGGATGATCCCTATATTTTATAAAAATTATTGGTCTTCTAAGGTTCCAAATCCATCCATAAACCAAATCCAAGTCGAATTGATGTGGCTGCTCATGCTATGCCATGTGGCCTCTCTCTTCACCTTCCCTCTTCTCCCAAAGTTGAGTAGGAACCTCTTGGCCTTCTCCAACTCCCGAATTCGACCTATAAGATGATCTATTCAGTATTAACATGCAAGTATGTCAATATTTCAACCTTCAGATCCGACTTGTGTCATAACTGTCATAGAATCGCCATCATTGGTGTCATAGATGTCATAAATGTAAGGGGAATCTAGCCAAGTGTCCATGAAACTCCCATTTGGCTCTTCCTCCCATCATCCAAAATTCTACCTATGAAGTATATATACAAGTATATTAACCTCACAATCCATCCCAAAACATTAGGCTTCCCATAGATTCGAAATTACATGAGGAGGATGCCATTTAACATACGAAAACTAGCTTGAGTGGGCCCCATGGTCTCCATTCTCCATAACCATTTCAATTTTATCTTTTATTTATTTAATAAGATACATTATTAAATATCTATCCTCTTCTAATGTCTAAACATCATTTATTATCCCCCTTATTCCAAATATCAAAGCTTCCACCCCCAACCTAGGAAACTAGTGATTTTCCTCCTTGGAAATTATTTGACTTTTAGCATCCCTTTCATAACTTTCATGAATATGGAAAATTTGATTTGGCCATTGCGACCTAATGAAAAATTTGGGACATTAAAAATCCTCCCTTCCCAATATTGCTTGTCCTCAAGCAATTTCAAACATGGTTGTTGAAGAACCTACTTTTTGTATGATTCTTTGAAGTTGCCACTGAGCTGCCCACCTTGAGTCTTTGAGATTCCATGAAGATTTCAGAGAGGAACCACCATGCTTGCTACTGCACTACTCTTATTAACATCACCTTATTAAGTGGGGAATCCATCTCCCATACTGCTTGTTTCCCAAATAATTTGAAATCAATGGGACTAAAAACTATCCCAGGGTCCCATTGCTTGCATTGCACTCCAACAATTAAGAGTTATCTCCAACCCATACCATTTGGAAAGAGAATTCATGGATCCCATTTTCTTGTATGCATTCTTCCAAACATCATGAGTGCATAATATATATCATCAAAGTATATAAAAACATAATAAGAATGTACATCAATGAGGTTCCTCATAAAAAAATCATGAAAGTGCTTATACCTCCAAGTGAGTAGACTACCATTTGCTAAGTGCATACATGCTTCGATTGACCAATCAAATCTGCTCCAATTACATAGGTGAGGATCCCATGTATTATAATGTTTCTCCCAAAGAATGTGATATGCATCAAAATAATAATCAGCCATGTGTTCTTTCATCCAAGAAGTGAATGAAGAACCTCTACCAAAATATGAACCAAATAAGAAGCAAATAAAACATGAAGACTTCAAGTGGCTCAAAGAAGTCTCATCAATACACTCATAAATATGTATATATCAGAGCATTTTGCTGCCAATAATAATTTTCTTCAATCATATAAATCTTCACCCAAGTGTGGGATGAAGTTCCTCCAACTTCAAATAGACTAGGAAAGGAGAAAGGAAAATCATGAGTCTCCAAGTGACTCAAGTGAACATCATAGGTGTACCCATGTCGATGTGTATAATCATAATGTAAACAAGGATGCTTCTGAAAATGTAAATAATATGGTGCTCTAATAATTCCATAATCAAAAGGAGAAATAGAATGTCCATGCTCTTCACGTGGCACCATAAAAAATAAACCTTTCACCCATACTTCATTAGGATGACTGTTGTAAAATTTAGAAGTGTAGGATGTAGGAGAAAGAACCGAGTCACCCAAATGATCAGTAAGTGAAAAATTGTCATAATGTGAAGGATCCATAGGGGTAGTATTACGCACCTCCCTAAAAAATGCAAAAATTTCTTCATGGGTTGGTTCCAAGGTGGTGGAATTATGCACTTCTTCAAAAATTGTGTAACCATTTTCAAGAGGAAACTCGAGTTCCTTTCACCCACAACCTAGGAAACTAGTGATTTTCCTCTTTGGCAATTATTTGACTTTTAGCATCCCTTTGACAACTTTCATGAATATGGAAAGTGTGATTTGGCCATTATGACCCAATGGAAAATTTGGGACATTACAAATCCTCCCTTCCCAATATTTCTTGTCCTCAAGCAATTTCAAACATGGTTTTTGAAGAACCTACTTTCTGTATGATTCTTTGAAGTTGCCACTGAGCTTTCCACCTTGAGTCTTCGAGATTCCATGAATATTTCAGAGAGGAACCACCATGCTTGTTGTTGCACTACTCTGATTAAAATCACCTTATTAAGTGGGGAATCCATCTCCCATACTACTTGTTTCCCAAATAATTTGAAATCAATGGGACTAAAAACTATCCCAGGGTCCCATTGCTTGCATTGCACTCCAACAATTAAGAGTGCTCTCCAACCCATACCATTTGGAAAGAGAATTCCTGGATCCCATTTTCTTTTATGCATTCTTCCAAACATCATGAGTGCATAATATATATCATCAAAGTATATAAAAACATAATAAGAATGTACATCAAGGAGGTGCCTCATCAAAAAATCATGAAAGTGCTTATACCTCTAAGTGAGTAGACTACCATTTGCCAAGTCCACACATGCTTCAAGTGACTAGTCAAATCTGCTCCAATGACATAGGTGAGGATCCCATGTCCTATAATTCTGCTCCCAAAGAATGTAATATGCATCAAAATAATAATCAGCCATTTTTTCTTTCATCCAAGAAGTGAATGAAGAACCTCCACCAAAATATGAACCAAATAAGGAGCAAATAAAACATGAATACTTCAAGTGGATCAAAGAAGTCTCATCAATACACTCATGAATATGTATATCATCATGTAACATCAGAGGATGTTGCTGCCAATAATAATGTTCTTCAATCATATAACTCTTCAACCAAGTGTGGGATGGAGTTCCTCCAATTTCAAATAGACTAGGAAAGGAGCAAGGAAAATCATTAGTCTCCAAGTGACTCAAGTGAACATCATAGGTGCACCCATGTAGATGTGTATAATCATAATGTAAACAAGGATGATGCTGCAAATTTAAATAAGATGGTGATCTAATAATTTCATCATCAAAAGGAGAAATAGAATGTCCATTCTCTTCGTGTGGCACCATAAAAAAGAAACCTTTCACCCATACTTCATTAGGATGACTGCAACAAAATTTAGAAGTGTAGGATGTAGGAGAAAGAACCAACTCACCCAAATGATCAGTAAGTGAAAAATTGTCATAATGTGAAGGATCCATAGGGGTAGGATTATGCACCTCCCTAAAAAATGCAAAAATTTCCTCATGGATTGGTTCCAAGGTGGTGGAATTATGCACTTCTTCAAAAATTGTGTAACCATTTTCAAGAGGCAACTCAAGTTCCTCTTCCACCATTACTAGTGATTGGATCTCATCACTATTATTCTCAAGCACATCAAGAACCTACTATTTTTCATGTTTCTCATGATCCATCATGTCATGAGAATCCTCCAAGCAATCTACCCTATGAAAATCTGAAACATTGGAGGAAAAACAAACGTCTTGCAACTTTTCAAGAAGTTGCTCATTTTGAATTGTGAGCTTATCAATAACTTCATTATTCTTCAAGTAGGATTCATGTAACCATTCACTAAGCTCAATGACATTTTTTCTATCAAAAAGCAAAGACATGAAATTACCTTTGATGTTGCACATTGCTCTTTGAATCTTCTCCATGTCTTCAAGGAAGGATGTTTCCTCCAAGAAAGTAGCTCTCCAACAAGAATTTTATACCAATGCTTGATTGTCATGGAGTATTCTAAGGGCCTCTTGGAACTTCTTTCCTTTAAGGACCCTTCAATAAAATGAGGCTCTGCAAATGAGCCTCCTTATATTCTTCCTTCTTGCTTGGACCAACTTCATGAAGCTCAAGTGGTGATGGGGAAGTTGATCTTGTTTCTTCTTCAACTGCTACAAGGTCTTCATTTTCATGTTTAATGGAATTTTGGCTTGCAGAAACACTTTCAAAAGTGATCTCTATGTCACCAACATAAAAGTGTGAGCACCCATTAGTAGGTACTCCTTCATAGTTCAAGCATCCATCATTAGATTCTCTTTGTTTCATTTCCAAGGTAGCATGTGTCTCAAAATTATCTTTGGTATTTTCAATAAAAAATACTTCATACTCATGTGATGTCTCTTCATATTTTTTAGAGTCACTTGGGAGTTAATTTCAATCATATTCATGTACTACTTCTTCTCCTCCACCTATTCCAGAACTAGGTGGTTCATGGGTCTCTTCCTTTTGCTCCTTCAAGCAAGCTGATGCATTTTTCCCCTTGGTTTTCTTAAAATCAATATATTTTTCCCAACTTTGGATAGCAAAAAATTTGAATCCTTTCATAATATTCTTGGTCTTGTCTTCAAGGATAGGTTCCATGCTTTTTATTATCTCCTTACCATCATATGAGGTTCCCTTTTCATCCCTAGTCATAGTTTCCTCTTGAACAAAAGCACTTTTGGTTTCAATATATAATGGTGGTCCCTGAATTATTCTAATCATAAATATCAGACCACATCAGGTGCCAATATCGTGCTATGATACCACTTTAATGTCCCCTTTTTGGAAATTTTATTAAATGACCAATTTTTCCACTTTTCCCCCAATTTCGAGCTTAACTAGTTTTGATGTCTAGACCTCCAAATTGGCCAAATTGATCCCAAATTTTCTCTGAAGGTACATGAATTATATTAGAAATTAATTATAATTTTCATGGGTGTATTATGGGCTTCTAATTACTTCTGCAATTCTATATAATATTCCGAATAAGATAGATGCTTTAACTAGCAATTTTGGGGCTCAAATCCCTCCTAGGTAATTGTCGGAATGGATTCCCAAATGTACATAAAATCACTCAAATTATTAAATTGAAGTAGGGGATGTGTAGATGAAATTATAAAATACTCATATGCATAACCAATCGAACTCCCATGGTTTTTATCACTTCATTCAATCAAATGTGAAAAACTAGTTTTGGACCCTTGGGGAAATGAGATGTAGTTTGCTCATTTGACCCAATGGCCAAAAATTCTCAGTTACTGAACATGAAACCCATAGTATACATTAATTACAGTTCATTCATTCATAAATCATCAATTTTGCACACATATATTCGATTCCATCAATATCGCAAGAGTTTACAACAAGGTATTGGGGAAATGACATTGTTTCTTCAATATTAGACAATAATACATGAGATATCTTGGATTTTCAAGCTCAGAGATTTCTGAACTTAACTAAAAAATAATTTACATCAGAATACAAAATACTGGAGCAAGAGAATCTCCCTCAAAGAGATGAATAGCTCACCAAGTGCGCCTCACTCCATAGAGCTGAAATATGGTGAGAAAACTTGAGATGAATGGAAGAACAAGTTGATATTGATATTTCAATGAAATTCCTATAGCTTGCACCTGAAAATAAGATTCCATTAAAGCTCCATTAAAGACCTGAGTTTCCTTTCCAAACACCAACTAGGATGGGAATCTTTCACCCTCGAAATTGGCTTAAGCAAGAAAACTAGTCGTCCACTAGCTCTCACAATTCACAAATGACAATTTGACAAATGAGCAAAAGCCTCTTCTCATGGATGATCCCTTTATTTTATAAAAATTATTGTTCTTATAAGGTTACAAATCCATCCATAAACCAAATCCAAGTCAAATTGTTGTAGCTGTGCATGCTATGCCATGTGGCCTCTCTCTTCACCTTCCCTCTTCTCCCAAATTTGAGTAGGAGCCTCTTGGCCTTGTCCAACTCCCAAATTCAACCTCTAAGATGCTCTATTCAGTCCTGACATGTCATTATGTCAGTATTTCAGCCTTCAGATCTGACTTGTTCCATAACTATCATAGAATCTACATCATTGATGTCATAGATGTCATAAATGTAAGGGGAATCTAGCCAAGTGTCCATGAAACTCCCATTTGGCTCTTCCTCTCCCATGTAAGTTACAATTCATCCCAAGTTAGACCTATGAAGTATATGGAAAAGTATATTAACCTCATAATCCATCCCAAAACATTAGGCTTCCCATAGATTCGAAATTACAATAGGAGGATGCCATTTAACATAGGAATTCTTGCTTGAGCGGGCCCCATAGTCTCCATTTGTATTCATTCTCCATAGCCATTTCAATTTTCTCTTGTATTTATTTAATAAGCTACATTATTAAATATGTATCCTATTCTAATGTCTAAACATCATTGATTATCCCCCTTATTCCAAATCTCAATGCTTCCATCCCCAACCTAGGAAACTAGTGATTTTCCTCCTTGGCAATTCTTTGACTTTTAGCATCCCTTTGACAACTTTCATGAATATGGAAAATGTGATTTGGACATTGTGACCCAATGCAAAATTTGGGACATTACAACTAGTTCACCTCATCCAAGGGGTTTCGATCTAGGCACCTGATATCATGGAACTGGCCAAATGCCTAGCAACATTGGCAACAACTAGTAGAGCTAACCCATGTGATTATATATATGATCAAAGGACAACCTCAGGAGGAACTCTCAAGCACTTTTTTTTGTTGGTGTTGCAGCTGCATGAGGCGTCCTCACACCAAGTCGGCCCCAAGAAACAATAAAATGATAATTATGACGCCAATAAAGAGAATCCATCCCAAGAAAGGCAGACAAGTCGGACCCACAACAAAAGTGAAATAGAAGGCAACAAGAAAAGTATAAATAGGAGGAGCACCTCCTCATACACACCAAGCAATTCGCTCAAGCAAGGAGAAGGTTGTTTTATGGGGCTTCTATCTTTGGGGTTATTCATCTGTGTGATTATTATTGTTTCTGGATGTACATTGTATCTTGAATAGATCTCTCTGAATAAGAAAAGGTTGTTGGGTTTTCTCCCTTGTGGTTTCCCAGGAAAGATCTTTGTGTCATTTGTTTATGTGCTTTGCTTACTCTTTCAGTGATCTTTCAAATTTCATGGATGGTACCCTATGTAAACCTCTCAATATTGATTACAATGATGGGTGTGGTGAGAAACTCAATTGCATTCCTATAAGTTACCTTCCATTTAGGGTCTAATTACGTTTTATTATAGAAAAAAGTTACATTTTATTCAAGGTTTAGTTAGGCCCATTTCATTAAAAGATTGAATTCATAAATCTTAGCAAGGATTTGATTTGATTTGAATTTTACACCTAACTTGTCGTGGGTAGGATTTGAAGAAATAAGGTATTGTTTTATTATTATGGGACCCTCCTAGGAAAGGGGGAAGCCACTCTTCTCCCGAGGCTAGGAAGGATGCGAGGGAAAGGAATAAAGGTGAACATTAGATAAGAAGGATAAGGGGTTAGAATTTTAAAGAATGGTAGAGGATCTTGGAAGGGAAAAACATGGAGAGCAGGATATTGGATTGCACATTGAGCTTGAGCCAAGAAATATTGGTAATTAATTCTAAGAGGTTATTGGATATATGTTGCTTTGTTAGAGGCACAAGAATGGAGGGCTAGGAAACCCACTGATTCCTAGAGCCAGGAAACTACATAAGCACCTAGATGGCTAGGAGGATAAATCACATTTTTGGGCAACACTGGATTGATTCAGAGAGCATCAGAGGAATTGGATTGCTAAATTAGATAGTTTCAGAGCTAATTTACTATCTCTTTGCTTTGATTCAGTCATTTTAAGTAAATCGTATCAATTATTATGAACATGTACTCTAACTATTAAGATCGATTAATTATGGTAGATGAATTGTGGCAATTAAATTATGTAGATACATTGGTAGTTGAGGCGTTAAATTGGTGGTTAGAACTGTGCAAAATAATAAATAAATAAAAATATGAATTCCAGTCAAAAATTCAAAAGAATGCTAGACAAAAAAAAATAGCTAGATAACTATATTGATTAACAACCATTAATCATGAAGGGTGTCACAAATTTGTATTGGAATTTTGGTGGTCTCTATTCTAAAATCTTGTGGTGATAGTGGGAGATTGATAAGAAGGGTGATGTCGTGTGAATGCTCATTTATATCAACCTCACTTCTCAATGTAATTTGGTGGTGATTCGGGCCTCCTAGAAGACGTCACATGGCACATTACAAAGGTGAAAAAAAGTATGCAACGACCCATTTAATCGACGACAAAGGGATTTATTGTAATTTGTAATTATGATTGATTTTTCTCCCTCCATGCCATGGTTCCATCCTAGAACCTTCTTATCTAGTTGATTAAAGCACTATAAATTCATAGGATGCACATTAGGCTGAGAGGAAACCAATAAACCACACAATATTCATAATACACATTGAAGGTTAAAGAATGACATAATGTAGGGCTTGTGTCGGTCTTTAAAGGAAGAAAAGGTCTAGTGACATTACAAGTAATTGGATAATTGCTTAAGAATTTGGGTATCAAGTCAATACACTGCATATTCCATGTTTTGAACAAGTGCTTAAACAACTGATTCAAAATTCCAATGAAGACATAAGAAATAATTGAATATGATATGTTATCTAATGTATCATTTTTTATGGTTGATTATGATGTAAATATGCAACTTTCCTTCTCCATCGACATAAAATCCCTATCATGCTGCAAATCAACCTCATCTTAGGTTCAAGAACCATACTAAACATTAGCTTAATTGGATTGCACAGTCTGCAGTTGTAGAGGTTACTGTTATGGCCCTTATGCTAGAGAACGTGGGTCTCCCCCGCCACTTGGAGAAACGCTCGATGGGCCACACGGAGGTGGGCACTTGATAGAGAAATTGACTAAGTGTTGGACACTTGCAAGGGTCATGGGCACCAATCGGCAGCTATTGGACGGTTCAGTGGGGGCGCTGACCAAATCGGTGCCCATTTTGGCTAAGTGCGCTATGTGCGCTAAGTGAGCTAAGTGTGTTAAGTGGGCCAAGTGGGTTAAGTCAGCTAAACGATCCACATGAGAAAAGTGCCCAAGGGTATAAAAAGGATAAAGGAGGTTGGCCAAGATAACAAGCAGAAAAGCAAGGAAGAAGTCACTTGGAGTTGGCGCTCCGCAGGGCGCTCAAGAGAGAGGCGTTGCCAAAGTTGCGCGGCTAGAAAACTTAGCAAGCACTTCGTAGACAGGCGTTTTGAAGGTGCGCTCCACAGGACGGGCACTCCACAAGACGAGCGCTCCGCAAGACGCATGCTCCACATAGGAGCATTCCACGGACTTCAACATAGAGCGCTATGTGAACTAACTGGGTTCCGCAGGGTGCCTGCAGTGCGCCTAGGTGTGCTAAGAGGTTAGCACCTGTCAATATGCGTGTTCTATAGAAACGCTTGACAGATGTGTGCATCATAGATAGGTGCATTATGTAGGACGAGCGCTCTACAGGATTCCGTGAGGTGCGCTTCCACAGGGAGTCAATAGTGCGTCCAGGTGTGGTAAGAGGTTAGTGCCCATCAAAGGCGTGTTCTGCAACAATGACAGTTTTGGAAAGGGGCAGATGGCATGCGCTCAAAAGAGGCATGTTTTGGCAGTTTGACAAGGCGTCGGCAGATGCACCAAGGAGTGTTCAAGTGAGCACTCCGCAGGAAGATGCGTTCGGTGGCAAGACGTTCCAGGAAGTTAGCACGCTTCCCCATAGAGTTGAGAAGACAACGATAAGGTGCACTAAGGATTGGCGCTCAACAAGAGGCCTGTTCGGCAGGGAGTCAATGAAGCGCTCATACGAGGTGAGCTTGAGGAGCGCCTTGGCAAAGCGCTCTGCTACAACAAACTTCGATGGAATTTAGCAGACAACCAACATATGCATCCAAGTTAGACGGGCATTCAGACATGCGTCCGGGAGTGTGTTCGTGGGAGGCTCTCCAAACCAATGCATTGAAGAAGGTGCGTTCTAGTTGAGCGTCCGCGGGAGAGGTGCATTCAAGTGAGCGCTTCGCAGGAAGGTGTGTTCAGTGGCAACACGTTCCAGGAAGCTAGCATGCTTCCCCATAGCGTTGAGAAGACGGTGAGCAGGTGCACTAAGGATTAATGCCCAACAAGAGGTGCATTCGGCAGGGATTCAGTGAAGCACTCATACGAGGTGAGCTTGACGAGCGCCTTGGCAAAGCGCTCCTCTATAGAAAACTTTGGTGGACTTCAGCAAACAACAGACATATGTGTCCAAGTTAGACGAGCATTCAGACATGCATCTAGGAGTGTGTTCGTGGGAGGCTCTCCAAACTAGTGCATCCAAGAAGGTGCGTTGCATTTGAGCGTCCGCGGGAGGGGTCTTCAGCAGTGCGTTCAAAAGTGCGGCTGTATGGTGAGCTCAACAGCGTGTTTCCAGATGAGATGGCGATAGGAGTTTCAGCAGGATGGAACAAAGGCTCATGGCGAGTCTATGAGTTGTTTGGAAGACGCCTAAGTCAGAGTAATGAAACAACGTAGGGCGTTCTAGAGAATGGTCCCATCATGAAGGATCCGCAGGTGGTGGCAATGCTTGGCAGAAGGATTGTTCAAGAAGTAGCGATGGAAGCAACGAAATCCATGACAAGCACGTTCTGCATCTCAACAGTTAGCCAATTTGGCTAAGTCAAAGTGCGACGAGCAGGAAGACTTCAGCAAGTCAAGTGGTAGCTTCGCAAAATAGCTTGGCAGGAGGAGTTCAGCAGCAGCAGAATGACGACATTAGCTATAGCAGGTTGTGGCTTGTGGATGAGACTTGGTATGGTCTTAGCGAGTAGGAAGACATGCATATGCGACGGTGACAACTAGATGGATGATTTTGATTTCGTTGTATCTTGAGCGTAGCCGGTTTTGGCAAGCTCTTGGATGAGTTATCAGCTTGTGGCATCCTCCGTCATTGTAACAAGTCTTATCATATTATACATGGGTATTAGCCACCGTCAAGTTGAAGACGGGTCACCCACATACATTTGTCTCTTGTATTGTATTTGGCTTACTTGTACTATAGGAGCGCATAATTGTAAAAATGGCTAAGTTTGGAGATGAATGTTAGGAGTTTTGCAGGTTAGGCATAGTCTGTCATCCCTGCAACCTTGTCGAACATGAGGTCTGTGACAAATGGTATCATAGTTTCATTCTTGGAGGTGGGATCTTCACCACTTTGGAAAAGGTGGCTTATCATATTTGCAATTGGGTGTTTTATTCACCGTTTGACAAAGAGATGGCTTCGGGTAGTATGTGCAATGGAGTTAGCTCTTCACCGTTGATTGAGAACATATGGTCTTGGAGTCATTTTTGTAGTGAAGGTGCTTCATGACAGTAGTTATCTTGGCACATCGGTGGTGTGCTAGGCTTGTGAAAGGTTGCTGGCAAACAACAGCATTCCAGCAAAAAATGGCTTAGTCAAACGACTTGCTAAAACCTTCAGAAATGTCGAGATATGATAGACGGTATGGATGAAGGAGGCTTGTTGCATAATGGAAGTGCAATAGGTAACACAAGTTGTTGGAAATGGATTTTGGTGGTGCGGTGAAACATCATGACTTGGAAGCAAGAGAGGAGCGTTCATAGGGTGCGCTTCCAGACAGTGCGCTCAGAGGTGATCCCAGACAGAGCGTTCAATAGTGCGCAAGGAGGTACGCTCAGAAGTGCGGTCAACAAGGGCACCCAAGCAGTGCGCTCAACAGTGTGCTCAACAAGTGCGCCAAGTAGGAGCGTCAGGTAGTGTGCTCCGCAGAGCGTTCGGTGATGTGTGCTCAGCTAGCTAAGTGTTCCTTATCCAAGACAACAGGTCCTATTGAAAGGGGTTGTGGAGGATGAAAGCACAATCAGTCTTTTTTGTCTTTGCTTGGGGCATAGGTGTCATCAAGCCAAAAATTGGGAGGAGTGTGCAGGCTGAAAACGAAAACAGAAGTAAGTTGAAGACACGGCGATTTGGTGGGCTTGGTACCGAGAGGGGTGCCTTAGGCAAGTTTTGGGGTGGAGTTTTGAACTTTGCCTCATGTTTGACAAGGTTGCAGGAATGACTAAAGAGTGGAGGTGTTGCTTGACCGAGCTTACGGTTCATCTCATGAAGGACTGATAGGTTGGGAGTTATAACTCAGCTAGTTCACTTGTGGGGGTTAACATGGACATAGCATGACGAGGTTGCAGCGTTGGAACAATTTGGTTGATGCGAGAGTTGGGAGAGTTGTGGTTAGAGATGGTGGTCGTGATGGTGTTGTCTTGGACGACAACAATACAAGTGGGGGAGGATGTTACGGCCCCTTCTCTAGCAAATGTGGGTTTCCCTTGGCACTTGGAGAATTGGTTGATGGGCCACATGGAGGTGGGCACTTGATCTATAAAATGACTTAGTGTTGGACACTTGCAGGGGTCATGGGCACTACTCGGCAGTTGTTGAACGGTTGGGTGGGGGCGCCAGTCCAATCGGCGCCCATGTTGGCTAAGTGCGCTAAGTGAGTTAAGTGTGCTAAGCGGGCCAAGTGGGCTAAGTCGACTAAACGGTCCACATGAGAAAAGTGCCCAAGGGTATAAAAAGGCTAAAGGAGGTTATCCAAGAGAACAAGCAGAAGAGCAAGGAAGAAGTCACTTGGAGTTGGTGCTCGCTTAGGGGAGGCACTCCGTAGGGCGTTGACGAGAGAGGCACTGCCATAGTTGCGCGGCTAGTGAACTTGGCAAGCACGTCATAGACAAACGTTTTGAAGGTGCACTACATAGGACGTGCGCTCCGCAGGACGTGAGCTCTACAGGATGCACACTCCGCACAGGAGCGTTCCACAGACTTCAGAACAGAGCGCTAAGTGCGTTTCACAGGGTGCCAGTAGTGCGTCGAGGTGTGCTAAGAGGTTAGCGCTCGCCAATAGGCATGTTTAATGGACAAGTGTGTTATGCATGAACGCTCGACAGACGTGCGCGCCATAAACAAGTGCACTCAACAGGCTTCTAGGAAGTGCGCTTCTGCAGGGCATCGACAATGCGCTAAGAGGTTAGCGCCCATCAGAGGTGCGTTCTGCAACAACGACAGTTTTGGAAAGGGGCAGATGGCATGCGCTTAGAAGAGGCGCATTTTGGCAGTTTGACAAGGCGTCAACAGATGCACCAAGGAGCATTCAAGTGAGCGTTCCGCAGGAAGGTGCATTCGGTGGCAACACGTTCCAGGAAGCTAGCATGCTTCCACAGAGCGTTGAGAAGACGACGCTCAGGTGTGCTAAGGATTAGCGCCCAACAAGAGGCACGTTCGGTAGGGAGTCAACGAAGCACTCATATGAGGTGTGCTTGAGGAGCGCCTTGGCAAAGTACTCCACTACAGCAAACTTCGACAGACTTCAGTAGAAAATCGACAGATGCGTCCAAGTTAGAAGGGTGTTCAGACATATGTCTGAGAGTGCATTCGTGGGAGGCACTCCAATCCAGTGCGTCCAAGAAGGTGCATTCCAGTTGAGCATCCGCGGGAGGAGTGTTCAGCAATGCATTCAAAGTGCGGCTAAGAGGTGTGCTCAACAACGCGTTTCCAAACGGAACAACGATGGGAGTTTCAGAAGGATGGAACAAAGGCTCATGGTGAGTCTATGAGGTGTTTGGAAAATGCCTAAGTCAGAGTAATGCAGCAGTGTAAGGAGTTCTGGATAACGGTCCTGTTGTGAAGTGTCAGGAAGGATCCGCAAGTGGTGGCAACGCTTAGTAGAAGGATCCTTCAGGAAGTAGCAATCGCAGCAGCAACATCCATGACATGTGCGTTCTACATCTCAGTAGTTTTCCAGTTCGGTTGTTAAAGTGCGGAAAGCAGGAAAACTTTGGCAAGTCAAGTGATAGCTTGGTAAGATGGATCAGCTGGAGGAGTTTGGCAGCAACTAAACGATGACATGAGCTACAGCAGGTTGCAAGAGGTTGTCACTTGTGGATGAGACTTGGCATCGTCTTAACGAGCTTGGCGACGTGCGTATGCGATGGTGACAGCTAGATGGACGATTTTGATTTGGTTGTATCTTGAGTGTAGCCGGTTTTGGTTTGGAGAGCTCTTGGATGATTTGTCAGCTTGTGACATCCTTCGTCGTTTGAACAAGTCTTATCATATTATACATGGGTATTAGGCACCATCAAGTTGAAGACGGGTCGCCCACATACATTTTTCTCTTGTATGGTATTTAGCTTACTTGTACTATAGGAGTGCATAATAGTAAAAATGGCCAAGTATGGAGATGAATGTTAAGAGTTCCACGGGTTAGGCGTAGTCTGTCCGAGAGCTCCCCGAGTTGGTCATGCCCTCGGGTGGCTTCCGAGCAGTTTCGCATGGTCTCGCGAAAGGTGAAAAATTGAGCATGTCCATGAGGTCCATGACAGGTATAGCCTCATTTGTATTGGCTCCATTTGCAATCCTAAATGTATCGGTGAAGTGCTCGATTCGATACCAAATTGTAACTTCTCTTAACTATATTGGACTCATGCTACACATAAGCGATTTTTAATATGCAATCCATTGCATATTCTTGTTGATGAAGAAGCCTCATAGGATTTCCATGTAAGTCATAAATGCTCATATCCATATCATCACATTTGCATATTAACAACTAAAATACGTATACGCTTACAATAACATTATGGTTTGGCCTTGATCCATTGTCATGTGAATTTATAGGGTGTAAGAGGAAATACTTCATTTTTGCATTGAATCTTCTTGTTGATCCACTTAGAGACTCCTAATCGACCCAATCAAACCTCAATGTGAGTTATTGCTTAACTTGAGATCATATAACAAAGAAATTATTTCTTCATCTGCAGTGCACACATGCTACAGTTAACATTAATTTTCTATCTTTTATATACGAATATGGAACGATGTTTAGTGGTGAGAAATCAAACTCAAGCGGCCGTGGGAAGCTTATATTTAGAGAGAGAGAAAAAACAACTGAAGTGTTCTGCGTCACTTCACTTGGAGCATAGTATTGGAAAGTGATAAAAAAACGATTGGAGACGTGGTCAAATTGTGCATTTCTTCGACTCTAGATAAACCAATAGTGTTCAGTGTTTATTATATTCTCAATCCATTTTCCATGATGCGATACTATGACAGGCGCATCCAAGAAGGCGCGTTCCAGTCGAGCGTCTGCGGGAGGAGTGTTCAACAGTGCGGCTGAAAGGTGCGCTCAGTAGCGCGTTTCCAGACGAGACAACAATGGGAGTTTCAGCAAGATGGAAATAAGGCTCATGGCGAGTCTATGAGGTGTTTGGAAAATGCCTACGTCAGAGTAATGCAGCAGTTTAAGGCGTTCTCGATAACGGTCCCATCGTGAAGTGTCAGGAAGGATCCGCAGGTGGTGGCAGCGCTTGGCAGAAGGATCCTTTAGGAAGTAGCGATGGCAGTAGCAACATCCATGATAGGCACGTCCACATCTCAGTAGTTAGCCAATTTGGCTAAGTTGAAGTGTGGAGAGCAGGCAGACTTCGGCAAGTCAAGCGGTAGCTTGGAAAGATGGCTTAGCAGGAGGAGTTCGACAGCAGTAGAACGACGACATGAGCTAGAGCAGGTTGCGAGAGGTTATTGAGCATATGAGAAAAACATCTACAGTTATTGAGCATATGAGAAAAACATCTAATGCCTGCAGGACATATATATCTACAGTTATTGAGCATATGAGAAAAACATCGAAACACGAATACAAGAAAACAGAGAGAGTAACAAGAGAAAAGGCATTCAAAAACCTTGGAGTTGACTTCACAATAATCTAACCCTGGCATATTTCTTTTAATAATCTGGGGTTTTCTCATGCAGGGTAAGCTTCTTAAAAATGTTTACTCAAATTGTTTCTGTCAAAATCATTGTTATCTCCTCGTTATAGGGAGCTCTATATCACACCGTTATGACCGCTCTAAACCATATTTGCTCTGAATGCTCTGCTATTCACAAATATTACGAGTTAGCAGCAAGCTATTGTATTGGAACTTTATTGTGTTTGTGCTTATGATGATCTAACTTATTCGTTTCACGCTAGGTGTTTGGTTGTGGTTTGGGTTCACTGACTTGGTCAGCTACTAGGTTATGGTAGCCTTATTAGATTAAAGAGCTTTATAATTGAGGCCGTGGGAGCTCAGTCAGAGTCCAGACTAAAATCACCACAGTTATTGTTTTGGAAAAGTATGCTTTTTTTGTTGTTGGTGTTTTGCAATGTTGGGTTGTTCGATTTATTTGACTACCTTGTCTAATATTTGTCTCTCTTTGATATTTCAGTGATATGTTCTTTCCATGGACGTTCATATTTCAGTTATATGCCTCACAGCAATTTCATATTTCATATTTCAGTTCTATGCCTGTCCAGAAAGGTATTCACAGGATCTGCCTCACAGCAATTGAACTAAGTAAATTAGCTGATTGCAATGTTCTACCAATCTTTGTAGATCATCTATCACCATGTCGGAGAAACCTACGAAAATTTATGTCGACCAACAGGCGAGGCCTGGGGATTTTTGTCTTTTGGAAAGAGCTCCTGATTGTTTTTATCTCCTCTGTCTCCATATCTATATTCATTTCATTATCGATCATATTGGGAATTAACTTGATGGTCTTCATGATATCCCAGTATTGGCTTCCTCACGATCTTTATAAATGTTTTTAAAATACTCTCTTCCCACTTCAGCCATCTCCTTGAATGCTCTCACTCTAATGCCATAAAAACTATTGATTTCCCGAATAGTATTTATGTTCCTTCTACGGAAAGCAAGCCTGTGAAAAGACTTGGTATCCCATCGCTGTCTGAGATCCAAATGGCTCTGTGTTTTAGCCTTCAATCAAGTTCCTCTTCTTCGGCAATCAATTATTTCATTTCGTTTTACCTTCAAGTTCCTCTTCTTCAGCAATCCAGTATTTCATTTCATTTTACCTTCAAGTTGCTCTTCTTCAGCAAAATCCAGTATTTCATTTTACCTTCAACTCCCCGAGGGAATTGGAATTGGATTCTTGTTTCTAGAAAACACCTACTATACACTACGTTCCTTGAGATCCTTTTTATTTTTTAAGCAACCAAAAATTTGAACCCACACACTGTTATGTAGCTTCTTCAAATTCTACGTTGTTATCTAGCTTCTTCCACATCCTTGAGATCCTTCCTTCTTATTTTTTAAGCAAAAATTTGACCCCACACTGTAGTAGCTTCAAATTTTACCCTTCTCAATTCCAGTACTAGTGTCTCTAAAGAAAGAATGCCCCAAATTCCCAGTACTAGTTAGTGTCTGTCTCTAAAGAACGAATGCCAGAAATATATTCCACAGAATGAAGAAAAAGTGAAATCGAGAGCGAGCGAGAGTCAACAGCTCTTGGTACAAATCGTAGCTTCTAATGGCTGGCGCTAGTGGGAGCCAAAGCAAACTCAATTCACTCCAATGAATTTATCAACTAATTCCATCGAAACACGCAGTTCCTCCCTCGTTTTCGTTTTGTGTTGAGTGGTGTTGGGGTGCGCCAGGCTGGTGTAGTGCAACGCACAAGCGAAGCCCGAGAGCCCCAATAGCAAAGCTATTGTAAGTGGGCCCTCCCCCTAAAAAGACACA
>LPNX010465158.1:16292-31967 GCA_001517045.1 Pseudotsuga menziesii | reverse complement strand
GAGCTTGAAATATATGCAATAATGAAGTCCTCTAAGGATTTCAAATTATTCATCTTGCCACATACATTTGTAACATAGTCTAATTATACAAGAATGAGTCGGTTCTCACACAAAAGGACTGATTCAACAATAGATGCGCATGGTGAGCTTACCAAGTGGAAACGTTTTATTAAAAAAATCATGCATATCCAAGGGATGCTATAGAAAATGAGCTAATCCGACTTCATGTAGCTTGTGCTAGAATGGAACGACGGGAAAGTTCTTAATTCTCTTGTGCTATAATGGAACGACGGGAAAGTTCTTAATTCTCTTGTGCTAGAATGGAATGAGGAGAAAGTTCTCGTTCTAAAATAGAATCAAAGAGTGTAACAATAGAAGCGGCATGGACCTAATTGGTTCATGAACTCCCCAAAGAGGCCGTACACCAAACTAGTTCAAAGTTGAACCCTCGGATTATTTGGTTCATGTAATGTTAGAGATCATCATGGTGCAACATTCTGTCCGTGAATATCAACACAATTATTGTAGACAAATTTTACTGCATACTAAGCCTCGTTGGGTCGATTCCTATTGAAGAATTTTGATCAACCCATGTATGGAAAAACAATACAAAATAGAATCTAAAACATGAGAATTAACAATGGCTCGCATTCCTATAAAATTTGCACTTTCCCGCATAGTGTAGCAATGTATCAACCCAGTAATTAAATCACAAATTAATGCTTCGTACCACACCTTCTCTCTTTCGATGCCCATGCAATTGATGTTACTTTAGAACCACGGTTATCTTGCTGTCTCTTATCGATTTCGCAAGTGTCGTTGGGAAATCAACTAAGATTGTGATGGTAGGTGCCCAATTTGAGTTCCTAAGTCAAGCATAGTATCTTGTGACAAAATGTTTACTAGGGATGTCATCTACGAATGCGGGGAGACATCCCTTGGGCTTTTCCGCAAGGTGTTCCTATACACACACAATTACATAGAAAAATTAGTGTACGTTGATGGGTTGACTAGGTATGCTTCCCCGAATTTGTGGATGCCATTGTCACAACCCCAATTCAGCGCTCGTCGTTTGAACGATCGAACGGGACATGTGGCACTGCCCGGGAGGCAACTTGGAGGCTTGGCCGCCCAAGCACCTACCGACAGACTACGTCTCTCTATTGCGGAAGCTTTTAACCCTTAGAATTATTTCAAGTTATCTTCTTACACTTAGTTAACGTTCAACAAACACTTAACCAAAAAGCCAACACAGAAATAAGAGGGGGTTGCCACACCGCAGAGCCACTAAAAGCATTTTACATTAACAAGAGTGGGAGCGCCCTTAACTCGGCTAATACTCCCGTGCGTGCCCAACCGGCTAAGGAGGCGCTCTGAAGTGCGCTCAGCCCCATGGCCGTGACATCCTCCCCCACTCAAAATGCTTGCCGACCTCGGCAAGGTGTCTCCAAGGGCCTCGTCCCGGAAACCTGACTCCTCTATCGTCGCAACCGTCCAACTCCCTGTCGTCACAACAATTTGAGCTTCCATAGAAGCTCTTCCGCATCTATGGCTTCTAACCACTTACTCTGCAACTAGTACTCCCTTCATTTCTTCCTGCTTCTACTCGTTGCGCCCTTGTGATTTGATCGATTGGCTAGATAGTCCAACCGGAGCATCTCGTCATAAGATGAACTTCTTCGTTCTGAAACCAACTTTCCTTGGCTCTTTTCAACATCCTCTAGCCAACTGCGTTTTTCATCTAAGACCCCTTGTATTCTGCTTGGCAATCTTTGTCTTTCTAGGTCACCCCTGCAAGGTGCCTAAGGCCTCACCACCGTCACCGGAAGTAGCGAGCCTAAGTTTCGCTAGATCAAGTGAGAAGAGATGGGCGATGCCATAGGCCATCGTCGCTCATGCCTTCATCACATATGTACCTGAGTGCAGCCTTGGTTGCGGCGTCCCCGTAACTAATCTCTTTCAAACGAGCCAAGTACCCCTCAAACTCTGCGCCATCATATGTCAAAGTGCTCACCTGTGCTGCCTCCTTGAAACCTTTTGGTGAGTCTGCCAAAGACTCTTCTCTGGTATTTTCCAGTTGCCATTTTCTCTTAGCTTTCTTCTTCGCATTCTTACTCAACCCTTTGCATGGATCATCCGTCTCCTTACAAATTTCCAAGCTACCTGAAGTCATTGTCGCTTCTGGTGTAACTTGCCTTTGCAGTTCGTTAACAGCAATGGCTTCAATAGCCTCCCCCTTGTCTTGCAAGTGCTTGCTCTCCAAAAGCAAAAGGTCTGCCTCCACTTCACTAGGACAAAAAACCACTTGAGCCAACTTTTCCTGAGTTAGCTGCGATTCTGGAATGCCCATCGGATGAACAAAAAACTACACTATGTCTGCTGCATCACGTAACAGATAATCTTCAATGGCGTTTCTGTCACAACGAGTGTTCTCCTCTGAAATCTGATGTTCTTCATTTCTGAGGTTCAACACCGCAACGTACTTCCCCTCCTCGTCAAGTCTTGGCTTAAGCTGTGCTTCATATTCTCGAAGGCGCAAAGAGCCAATCTCTCGTTGGACTGCCTCTAGTCGTTTCTCCAACGAACGCAATGTTCTTTCTGTAGAACGTACAAACTCCTCAACGGTGCTTCTCTTGTCTTGTTCTACCGAGGTGTGTTGTTGATGTATATGTCGTTTTGAGACAAGTTTCTGGGCTTGTTAGGGTCTTCGACAATCTGTACCGAAGACATCCTAGGCCAACGTCCCAGCTTGCTCTTCATCGTCAAAGGAAAAATCCATGCTCTTGACTCTCCCAAGAAAACTAAGCGACCTGCGTGCGGAACCGGCACAGCCTTAGACAACCGAAGGAAATCTTGTCCAAGGATCGCCGAGTGATAATCCAATGGAACCACCTTCAATTCAAATCTCCCTTTCCATCATCCAACTGTGAGAGGATCTGCATCTACTCTTCCGGTCACCGACTTCATCTCTGATTTCACCGCTTTGAACCGTGCTTGGCTGACTTCGAGCGAACTATGAAGTGATGATACCGTTCTGCTACTCACCAAACTGTGAGTAGCGCCTGTGTCAACAAGTGCGGAAACTCTAAGGCCACTAACCGTGTCTTCCACAAAACTCAAACTTTGTGGGTTGTCCCCTTGAGTTCCCTTCACTTCTCCAATGCAAGCTTGCACTGCTCGCACAACTTCTATGATTTATACGGATGGTTGAGGTGCCTTCAACACACTCAATGACATTAACCTTACTGGGGCATTTTCTTGACCACGGGCTGCTTTCTCAGGGCAGTCCCTTGCACAACGGTCCTTCTCGCAAACGTTGCAGGCAATAAGCTTCTTTTCTGTTGCTTTCAACTGCTTCTGACGAACTCTCTATTGAGTGTTCTTCCCTACCTTCACTTGGTCTGCAGGTGTCGGAAACCGAAGCATCTCTAGTTTTGGCTGCGAAACCAAGTCTCGGAACGCACTCTCCATTCCTCGAACTCTTCCCAGCACTTCTTCGTCGCACTTTCCAGTTTCTCTGTCAACTCTGACTCCCTTGCCGTGGATCCATCCATCGCAGAGATATCAAACTCAGTTGTCCAACGAAGCTTCAACTTTCCTAGGAGCACTTCAATGGTACCCCATCCTGAGTTCGCCATCCTTCTTAACAGCTCACTTCTTCACTTGGCGCTTCCAACAGTGGCCTCGCAAGGAGCAAAGCCGCCTGCTTGCGAGTGCGAAGCACTCCCAACAAAGCCTCCAAAAATGGTGCACTTGCCTTGGCTTCCGAAAACCGTCCAAGTGCACCTTCGTTCTGTTGCAGGCACACTCTAGTGCACTTGGCACCCCGGCGCACTTAGCACACCTCCTACCTTGCTATAGGCGCGCACTTGTTCCTCAAATACACCTCCTTCCTTGTTGAAGAGCTCGTCTTCCTTGTCTGTGGAGCGCACTTCTCTAACGCATTCCTTCGTTTACTGTGGCGCGCGCCTCCATCTAGTGAAACGCACCCTCACTGGTGCACTTCCTTTTGTTGTAGCGCACGTCTTACCCGGCATGCTACCTTCGTTCGTCGAGCGCCCCACCACTTGGCGCGTTGCCACGGTCTACTGAGCATGTAGCTCTACGAAGCGTGCATCTTCCTCAGAAAATGTCTCCATCTTAAGCGCACATCTCCGCGGACGCTTGTTTCTGCGGGAACCTTCTTCACTGCGGCGTGCGCTGCTGCGGGTGTACACCTTCACCGCAGAGCGCGCTTCTGACCGGCACGTTGCTACGAAGCGCTACTTCCGGGTGCGGCTTCTGCTGACACCCGCGAGCGCGTTCCATCGACACCCATTTCCTTAGCGCCCCGGCTACTGCGAGGTGCTCCACAATCGACCTCTGATATGTGGCTTCCTATCGGCTACACAAGCTCCTCCTTGAAACCACCTTCATCTTGGCAACAATGTCTGCTCCAATGCTGCCGCAGAGCTAAGCTCTGATACTACCTGTCACAGCCCCAATTCAACGCTCGTCGTTTGAACGATCGAACAGGACTTGCGGCACTACCCAGGATACAACTTAAAGGGTTGGCCACCCAAGCGCCTACCGATAGACTACGCCTCTTTGTTGCAAAAGCTCTTAACACTTAGAATTATTTCAAGTTATCTTCTTACACTTAGTTAACGTTTAGCAAACATTTAACCAAAAAGACAACACCGAAATAAGAGTGGGGTTGCCACACCGCAAATCCCTTGAAAGCGTTTTACATTAACAAGAGTGTGAGCGCCCTTAACTCGTCTAATACTCCCATGTGCGCCCAACCAGCTAATACGCACAAAATACAAAGATTGCAAAAACAAGCCAACAAGGTGTCATCACTGACGTCTGCTGCAGCTAGTGCACCCAGTGGTGAAGATCGCAGAGAAGAATGCCCAGTTAACAAACTTCGTCACCTTGCTTCATGCTACTGTGTCTCCGTTCTCTGCTTCCAACTTTGCTTGGAAGCCACTTCTTGCTTGACCACTTCTTGGATTATATGCCTTGGCGCTCTTAGGATCCGCTTTTATATGGGAGCGCTCTTGGCCTTGCCAAGACGTGCGCTCCCCAACGTTCGCATTACTCCACCACTAGGTCCACTTTAGTTTCCATGCCGTCGGCGAAGGTGGGCGATCCAACCGAACGCGCCACCTCCTCATGTGCCAACGACCTCCGTCGGTTCCACTTGCCTTCCATGTCACGGGCGTCTCCTTGGCGTCGTGTCTTCCCGTGGGTTGGGCGAGCGCGCCGACGCCGACTTTCGATCTCCACATGCAAGCGCACAAGAGCACGTGCTTCCTCCGTCCGCGTCACATGAGTGCTACCTCCTTGGCGCTCTCCCATACTACGCTGAGTGCTCCTCAAGGGCGCGCGCTGGCGCTCCTTGCCAACACATCTTCACCTAGCCGCTCCACCCTCGGTTGGGAGCGCGCCCCTCTTTAGTGCACTTAGCGCGTATGTTTGCCTTGGCAAGGCGCCACCTTGTGGCATCTCCACTGTCCAACGTTCCGTCGGCGCGCTACTTCGACGTGCGCCCAAGCCAACTACCTGGGTGAGGTCACTTAGACTCTCTTGGGTGTGGGAAGGAGGCGTTTTGAAGTGCGCTCAGCCCCATGGCCGTGACAACCATCCCTAAGAAACCTATACGTGTACTCTAGTGCACCTCACTATCGGGGATTCGTATCAGGCAACTAACACACAGAACTAGTTCAAATGCCTATCAACACCAGTCTAGATTGGTTAGAATCATTATCTAGTGGAAATCTTACGTCGTTAGCGAGATGTGTTTAATAAATTCCCATCAATGGTGATATATGTTGGACATGTGTTGTACTCTTTGTAGGTTCCCAGAGCAAGGGGGTGTGCAGGGCCAACGAGCCACCCGCAAGAAATTTTATGGGTCCATTTTGAGTTGTTTTCGGCCCATTGTAAACTAATTATGGTCAAGGAATCTTGGTTGTAATCTAATATGGGTTAATGGATTAGGGATTTGGATGCTATAATATTGTACTGTAAACATAAGAGATAATACAGTGAGATAGAGAGTGGAGAGACTCTCGTGAGCGTTGTTTTTCCCAGTTTTTGGCTTCCAAGGTAAATATTCCTGTAACGTGTGCATAGTTTCCCAAGCCGGTCAATCGATGACGTACCTCTAAGAACAATAGCAACATCTCAGTGTGGTTAAGAAGAGGGCTTCGATGCTAATTCTATCAGGAGGGGTGTAGGTGTTTCCCACTGTTTATCCTTCAAAACCTGGACTCGTGGGAGGTTCGTGTTAAGCCACTCTCCCCTGGATGTGTGATGATGACCGTTGGTTGCACACTTTCTGGGGAAGTTACGTGGATGTTGGAAACACTTCCACTTACGGTTTATATCTAGATGATGGTCAATATAGTCGATGCTCCAGTGTATTGCAGTGGAAGAAAGGATATGACATGGAAGATGGAAGCAGGTTAGGGAGGAAGGATGGTTCAAAGTTAGGTGGGAGCGTTGTTTAGGAATTAAATATAGGACGCATTAGTTTTGTACTTGGTTCCTACCTTGTTTAGGATACCTGCCTGGTTCATTTATGACAATCTTGGTGCTAAAATTCAATTCATATTGAATTAATGCGATTTAATAAAGGCTCTTGAATGTTGCCAGTTTACTTAATTTACCATCTTGTATGTTGGGTTGTGAACATACATGAACTATCTGTTAGAGGTAGCGACTGTTATTATTAGTACGCACGCAAGCTATGTGTCAGATAGGTATGCATCCATAACCTACACGTGTGCACTAGTATTGCCCTAAAAATACACTAGTTATTAATTTATATTATCAATGATTCGATGCATGATGGGTGTGGTGAGAAACTCAATTGTATGCCTATAAGTTACCTTCCATTTAGGGTTTAATTTACGTTTTATTATATTATATAACAAAGTTACATTATATTCAAGGTTTAGTTAGGCCCATTTCATTAGAAGATTGAATTCATAAATCTTACCAAGGATTTGATCTGATTTGAATTTTGCACGTAACTTGGTCTTGGGTAGGATTTGAAGAAAGGAGGCATTGCTTTATTATTATGGGACCCTCCTAGGAAAGGGGGAAGCCACTCTTCTCCCAAGGCTAGGAAGGATGCAAGGGAAAGGCATAAAGGTGAACATTATATCAGAAGGATCAGGCGTTATAATTTTAAAGAAGGGTTGAGGATCTTGGAAGGGAAAAACATGGAGAGCAGGATACTGGATTGTAACATTGAGCTTGAGCCAAGAAATATTGGCAAGGAATTCTAAGAGGTTACTGGATGGTGTTGCTTTGCTAGAGGCACAAGAATGGAGGGCTAGGAAACCCACCGATTCCTAGAGGTAGGAAACTACATAAGCACCTAGTTGGCTAGGAGGATAGATCGCATTTTTGGGCAACACTTGATTGATTCAGAGAGTTGCAAAGGAACGGTATTGCAAAATTAGATAGTCTCGGAGCTAATTTACTATCTCTTTGCTTTGATTGAGTCATTTTAGGTAAATTGTATCAATTATTATGAACATCTACTCTAACTATCAAGATCGATTAATCACGGTAGATAAATTGTGGCGATTAAATTATGTAGATACATTGGTAGTTGAGGCGTTAAATTGGTGGTTAGAAGCTGTGCAAAATAATAAATAAATAAAAATACGAATTCCAATCGAAAATTCAGAAGAATGCTGGAAAAACAATAGCTAGATAACTATATTGATTAACACCCATTAATAATGAAGGGTGTCACAAATTTGGATTGTAATTTTGGTGGTATCTAATCTAAAATCTTGTGGTCATAGTGGGAGATTGATAAGAAGGGTGATGCCATGTGCATGCTTATTTATATAAACCTCACCTCTCAATGTAAGTTGGAGGTGAGTCGAGCCTCCTGGAAGATGTCACATGACACATTACAAAGGTAAAAACAAGTATGCAACGACCCATTTAATCGGCGACAAAGGGATTTAGTGCAATTTGTAATTCTGATTGCTTTGTGATTTCTTTTTCTCCCTCCATGCCATGGTTCCATCCTAGAACCTTTTCATCTAGTTGATTAAAGCAATGCAAATTCATAGG
This sequence comes from Pseudotsuga menziesii, assembly GCA_001517045.1. Classification (NCBI taxonomy): domain Eukaryota; kingdom Viridiplantae; phylum Streptophyta; class Pinopsida; order Pinales; family Pinaceae; genus Pseudotsuga; species Pseudotsuga menziesii. Next base: position 23,882 of record LPNX010465158.1, on the reverse strand, counting down.
ATGCACATTAGGCCAATAGGAAGGCAGTAAGCCACACAATATTAATAATACACATTGAAGCTGTAAAGAATAGCATATTGTAAGGCTTGTGCCAGTCTTATGTTGATGTGAACGTATACTAAGTATTGACATGATTGTTGGATTCTTGTTGTAGATCTAACGTTTGCGGTCTGGAAACGGAGCTATGGGCATACTCCAAACGAGGAGCTGTAGTCCGCTTGTGAGTAGTCACGGCCACGTCAAACCCCAACGACAAAATCAAGGCAATGTTGCACGATGGACAAGGGGGGCCCAAAACTGATCGGTTCTGGCACAAGTTGGCATGACATCTACACTTCCCTAAAATTTCCTGCAAGTATTGATATGCGTTCTACAGTTGTTGTAACCCAAGGGGTTAGCTCAAGCGGTTGTTACCAACGTCGTTGGAGAATTGGCTAGTTTCGTGGCAAGAGGCGCTCGATTCGAATACCCCTAGGTTCTTGCACTGGTCTATGCCAATGGGTTTACTAGGGATGCCACCCACATATGTGGGGGGCCATCCCCGCGAATCTTTCCTTGAAGAATAAGCTTCTATAGTCTTTATGTAAATTATGCCGCCATAGCCTTACATGAAGGATTTTCCTTGCTACTGTGCTGGTTTGGTAATGTCCACTCGACACAACATCGCGTGCTTCTTCGACGTGTCCCGTATTTCATGTTAAAAGACACATCTCCTTGATATATCATTAGGTCCCAATCTGTACAAGTGTCCATTAGTCAATGTGTAGTAGGAAACCTTCACAACGACACTTGTTTATGTATTTGCACGTCCAAGGATGCACGACAATACACATGGAAAAACTATATCTCCACTAGATCCTCTAGGAAATCGATGACTTCGAATAGATATGAATCGGAAGGGTCATCATCTATACTTATCGGTACTTCTCCCGACTCGATTTTCAATAAGTGGTCAAGATTGACACGAGACTCGCACGGCTTTCCTATCCTCCAAAACTTGAATCCTTGGAAGAATAGCAACCATATGTAGATGCGATCATGACGCACTGGCTTGGTCACAAGACACTTGGGTGTACAACGATCAGTATATATAATAAAAGCGTTCCATGGTAGGTAATGGTAGACCTTATGCAAAGAGTGTCATTCTAGGTCCTTCCGTCTCTATCAACACATAATTCATTTTCAACTTTTTAAATGATTTATATACACAGTAATGTGGAAGGTCTATATTTCCCTCTCCGTGTTGAGTAAGATGGCGCCAACAAAAATATGTGTGGCATCGACTTGCACATTAATCTACGTGTTCCAATCAACAATCCTTATAATAAGGGCTTTGACTAGTTTCTTCATCGGTAACTTTTAGCATTCTTGCCATTGGTTTGAAAAAAAAAAACTCTGCAATATCCTTCGAGTGAAGTGCATCGACTAATACACCGGTGTTATAATACCACTCTATGAAATCCCTACAGCGCCTTGTGTTCCCCCGACAAGATTCTAATTTGTTTTCAGTTTTTTGGTGCCCCAAGGTTTAAGAAGATCTTGATCTTAGCCATCCCATAATCCAGACCATCTTTTTATCCAGCATGACCGATTAGGATGCCTGTGTTGCAAATATGCTCTTCTGTGTATTCAACGTTAACTTCACATATCTACGACCTTTGAGCACCAACATGAAGTGACGGACATGGTCTTTCGTACACGGTGTAATCAGGGTAGGCCAACGAGATTTTACACGTAAACCCTTGGAAATTAATACCGCAACGAGTCAAAAGGAGCCCCATTCAGTTACGGTGTGGCAGGGTTTTACTGAGCCAAAAGATTCCCACATTTCGCTGGTCCACGATTTTGGGAAGCCTTCTCCTCAGCAACACCCAAAGTACCTTGGACATTCCCAACCCCAATGCACTTTTATGTCCCCAAGTTGAAACAATCAAATATTTGCGTTGGTTTGCCCGTATGCTAAGTCGTAGTGAGAATGGGCCTCGAACCCCTTTTGGCAGCCCCTCCCCATGTCTATCTATAACCTAGAAGTATGTTCCCCTTCTTAATAAGCTCCTGTGGGCAACGCAATATCGTGCAACACGACGGTTTGGAGATTGCCTTTGTGACATGGAAGAAACTAAATGGATGATTTAAAATAAAAATAAAAAACGTTCGTTTCAAAGTTTACCTAGGATGATGGAGCTTTAACCTTTGCACACCTTTGCGTGCAAATCCAAGTCCAAACAGGGAAGGTGGACCTTGAGGCAACACATCTCACGCCGCATGTAGAATACCCAGGGGTGGTTCCACGCACAGTTAATTGGGTTCACCTGGAGGTTCAGAGCCCAGACGATTCTACGTACTCTCACGGATAAGGTAGTGTGTTGTGCACGGAGCAAGCCACGTAGTTCGGGAACTCAATGAGCATCGAAGCCGAAGTGGTGAGCATCACCACTAGACACCCCTTTCTCATCCCTAGGGTGATAGGTTCCGTTTGAATGGAGAAGCACCTCTAGCAACAGAACGATGATGGACAGGACCTGGCTCTGGCTATTGGCGAGCCACGAATTAATGGGTGGGCCCCACACCCAGATCATTGTGAGCCTCCTTCCAGAGAGGGAATTTGTTTTTTTGCTTAATCGTGATTTCGCGCTCTATGCTTTGGCCTCTTGCCATATGAATGTTTTTATTTTTATTTTTATTTTTTACGTGTAAATCCCCAAGGGCTTGGACTTTATAGTTTGTGGTAGCCCCCTTGGCGCCTGCAAGTCATCGTGTTGCTTACGCAATTAATTAATTGATTTTATTAAGAGTTTAAAGAGACGATTGAACTAAAAAAAGGATGCAATGATCGTATTTCCTTTGAAGGAAACCCGAGTAGTCTCCTCCCGAGGATAAGTTAGACTATGCTGTCTTGATTTTGGATCCAACGGTGGTCCCCGCCGAAGGATCGCATCGTTAGGTGGTTATGGGCAATGAACGCACAATTTTGGTTGCAAGCGTGGCTCCCATCTAGACGCATATACGGAGGCGACTACTCCCATATGCTTGCTTAACGATCGACACTGTTGGAGTTGGAGAGGATTTGGCGATGGATCAATGGTCTAACTACCAAATGCATGTTTGAAGAATGGCCCAAATAGGATACATTTTCTTAACAAGCTTCATCTTATGAGGATGGATGCTAATGCACCCAGATTTAACATTGTACAAAACATGATTGACACAATTCAATTCGGTCGGTCCCCCGCTCTTTGGACAGGAAGCCGCGAGTGAGGGGTATCTGGTAAGCCAAATTAACCCATATGCTGTCCTCGGGCCTAGTACGATTGTTGTGTGTTTTGGGCTACATCGACAAGGGCGAGTACAAGCCACTGGCAAGACTTTCGAGGTTTATAGTAACTACCAACTTTCGCTGACCGAGAAAGAGTCTTCGAACTTACATGATGTATTGATAATGATAACGGGGAAGGATGGAAGTGTAGAGAGAGCATGGGTGTATTTTAGTTTTTAAATAGCAAAGTTATATCCCACATGGGTAGTGGGGATGGAAGTAATGAAAGGGAGGGGCATAAGTAGGGAAAAGGAAAGCTTGGAAAACATACTTACCTGGGTGGGGTCAATCGATGATCAGCAAGGTCAATGGCCTAGGAAGGCCACCTCCATTGCACTTGGGAGGGGGGTCTACCTAGAATATCCGACTGAGGAGAGTGCACGTCATAATTTATGGCAGCGGAGGCTCGCATTCGCGCGGCCTCCACAATAACAACAACAAAAATAACTAGAGCAGCGAGTCGAGTGACTCAGCGAGCTTCCAGAGCGAAAAAACTACAGCAGTGAGTGGGGTTGGTTCATGGTCACATGACGCCCTTCAGTACGGTTCCTCAATCCAACGAGTTTAGTTGCCAGTAGTTGAGAGCAGCTGCCAAGAAACGATTAAGAAGATGCGATTCAATTTGCTGCATGCATTCGTTCAGAATGTGTGGTAGGCCTTGATATTCTCTTTTCACTCTGCATGAGAGAGAGCCAGCCATTCTTATTATTTGTTTGTTGTGCGAGAGAGGTCGCACTCAGCTCAGCTGTGGGCTGATTGATCGATTCTACAATGATACTACTCGAATTTAGCTTTTAGTTTTCAGAACAGTGTTCGTTCTTAGCTGTCCGCTGCGTTGTAGTCACCGTAATTAGGATTACATTCAACTCCCAAAAGCATATATTGTTAGATCTTCCTCTGTGGGGGGGGGTGGGTTTGTTAAAACTCGTGGTTTTATCTCTCTCTCGCAGACCAAGACCAAGGGGTGCTATTATCTTCCCACTGCGACAACACAACAGTTCCCAGTCACCCCTCGTATGTGAATGTGAAGTCGACAACAACATCCACTGTGAGTGAATCGACCTCCACACCAAAACTAAATCACAAATTAGACGACGAGTCCACTAAACTAACTACTGTTGGCTGCTGCTGCTGCGATGAAGGGATTCCATGTTGCTCTTCTTGTTATTCTTTGTTGGCTCTGCTCTGCTCCGCGTGGTAGACAGGGCCAATGCCAGGACTTTCTCACTACAGTATGTTATGTTCCGCTCCAGGCTAGTTGGTTAGGATGCTCCGCTATGGCTATCACCCGAGAGTACTCTTCTTCTTATTCTTTGTTTGCTCTGTGTGACAGAGTGTTCATTCACTGAAGTCATCCACACTGATATATTTATTATTCTCCTCTCTTCTGTCTTATATAAACATATCATTAACATGGTGGGAATTCGGAAAACAGAGCACCCCTCAAACAAAACAAAAATGAAGGCGAAAGGTTACAGCATTGTAATCCCACGCTTTTTCAGTTTACTTGTTGGTGCATACAATTCACAACGCCTGTCAATATATCTCAGCCTTCCTTGTGAATTTATTTCCGATACATCTCAGCCTTCTTTATAAATTACTTCTAATAATAGACTAGACTGTCTGCTCCGTTGTAGTCTAGTTCTTCTTTGTGTGTCTTCTGGTTCTATAATAGGTCCCAGGTGTCTTTGTGTGTCTTGTGGTTCTATAACAGCTGCCAGGTGTCAAAAAAAACTATTGTGTTTCTCTGTGTCTCTTCTTGTTCTACGACTCCCAGTGTCGAAAAACCAAGGAAATTGTTCTGGTCCTAAAACAATTACAGCTAGGAAATGGTTCTTTTCTTTGCATTGTCTTCCTGGCCTAAAACTCCGAGCGTCAAAAACAAGTCAAAAACGTTTTTCCTCGTGTATATTCTTTGTCCAAAATCTTTTACAGTGAGGAAAATGCTTTTTCCTGTGTATCGTCTGCTTGTCCTAAAACTCCCTGGTGTTTGCAGTTGTGTTAGTAAGTCTGACAGCAAGGCAAATGTTTTTTCTTTGCATGTATTCTTGCCCTAAAAATCCCTGCCCCTGTTGGAAAAAAATTATATATTCACTATTTCAAGCAGTCCAATTTAAACATACACCACTCCCTGTCCCCGTTGGAAAAAAAAAATATATTCACTATTTCAAGCAGTCCAATTCAAACATACACCGCAATGTGTGTGAGAGCATTCAGAAAAAGCTATTTGGTAACATCAGAATTCAAATCTACATCGCAATGTGCAAGCGGCGCATTTAAAACTTCCTATTTGGGAACGCCAAAACCTATTTAAAAAGGGGCCTACGATACTGTTGTTCTTCTTCCAAAAAGTCCAGTTACTACATGCATCAAGAATATTTTCCATATAATACAACAATATCAACTGGCTTAAAGTTTGCCCTACATTTTAAACCAAAGCAAGGCTGGATTTGATACCAGAAACCTTTTCTCTGAACTCTTGTTCATTAAGAGTCCCTTCCTCCAGCCAAAGAGCTTAGCTTCATAACTGGTCTGCCAGGATATTGGATTCTCTATATACATGTGCAAATGGTATATCTTCAAATCTCACTTTAACCTACAATATATTTTCAAATCTCACTTCAACCTACAAGAACTGGTTCACAATATGCTCCAACAATAAGCTACTCAATTCGCATATTTGGTTTTCCCAAACCATTATCAACTTCTCCCCAAATACTTGTAATCTTTTGGGTCATTGTTTTTAGTTTTCTTCAGTAAAAGCCATATGGCATCAAGTTTTGCTTGTTTAATAGTTCCTGGCCCTGATGCAAACTTTAGCCCACATGGCATCGAGTTTTGCTCGTTTTTAACAGTGCTTGGCCCTACTGCAAACTTTGATTAATTATGTGTTGTTGATTCAGATATAAAATTGCTTCATCCCCACACATCCCTTGGACACCTCGACATGCCCCCATCAAAATACCCCAACCCTGTTCAAAATCGGGCTTTTCACTTTCCTTTAATTCTTTGACTGGATTTTCCTTGGAAGAAGGCCGGTTTTTATTGCAAGCACTCCTAGTGATATGGGCCACATGTGGTGGAGTGAACTCGAAACCCTAGAAGATCGTTTGGTTTCTTGATAGCCAAACAAGCCATATCATATAGCAAGACAAGGCCATACAAAAAAACCTTCAAGTTTTTAACTCACTTACCGACAACCCATGAACAAAAACAATCTAATAGAGTCCTTTGCTCCCGCTTATTTCTCGCCTTGGTAACCTATAAAAGCTCTGATCATACAACTCTATCCAAAGGGTTGGGAACAAATAAGGTGATTCACGTATTCTTCGTCGGATTTGCACAAGATACACCTTCCTAGGCCCAACTTGGATTTGCACGAGATACACCTTCCTAGGCCCAACTCTATTATCTTTTGGCAATTATTTCAAGCTGGGATTTTATTTTCTAAAGATTACCAAAGAAATTAATTTGCTTTCAAAGGACATTATAGCTTCCAAAATGTGGACCGCCACTAAGATCTTTTCGCTCTGCGTGAGAGAGAGCCAGCCATTCTTATTCTTTGTTTGTTGTGCGAGAGAGGGTGCACTCAGCTCAGCTGTGGGCTGATTGATCGATTCTACAATGATACTGCTCGAATTTAGCTTTTAGTTTTTAGAATAGTGTTCGTTCTTAGCTGTCCGCTGCGTTGTAGTCACCGTAATTATGATTACATTCAACTCCCAAAAGCATATATTGTTATATCTTCCTCTGTGGGGGGGTGGGTTTGTTTTTTCAGTTCTGAGTTCCATAAAGTTGACCTGTATAGGAAATAGTTTCATCAAAGAGAAATTTTTTCTCTCGATCATACTACTTTTATGATTGAAGTGATATGTGAGAACCAATAATGTAAGTACTACTACACCTTTTATCACAAAATATGGATTGCTTTTACGTAGATCGCGTAAAAGCAACGTACTAAGAATTCTAAGGTCAAAGAGCTTTATAAGGCACTCTCGATGCGAAAGGATTTGAATTAACAATCTCACCAATTTGGATTCGGCCCATGGATTGCATAGAAATTGATAACTTTGTATCTCTTCCAATTTCATTATCCAGGATCTTCTTTTTTTCATTTCTTTTTTACCCCCGCCCTCCCCCTTTTTTTTATTCATCCCAATGAATAGAATATATAATATATTATTGATTTAATAGAATTGGAAAGCTCGTGTCAACCAACCAATACTATTATACTGCATGGATAGAAATTATACCACATGGATAACAAATTTTAT
>LPNX010465151.1:33065-102693 GCA_001517045.1 Pseudotsuga menziesii | reverse complement strand
ACGGATCAACTGATACACTGGAATCAGACTTTGAACAAGTCTGTCAACTGGTGGCTCCTCAGGTAACCCAACTTATGGTACAAAAAGTTGGATAACAGGTTCCAAGTCATCAACAATCTCATCTAGGCGCTTTGTGAAAGCTTCGATCTCCTCTTTGGTGCTCTTTCCCTCCTCTAGCTTGACTTTCTCTGCAACTGGCAGGAATTCGGCTACTCGTGCTTGTAATTCGGATAGAGCACCAAAACATTTATGGGCTTTCTCTTGCGACTAGGCCACTACTCTGGAAAAGGTCTCCAACACTAATATGAGGCTCGTACCGAACCACTGAGATCAAGGTTCTAGGGCTGTAACAAATGGAATTCGGGTGCGGAGTTCTCGAACAAAGTCTTGGAAATTGGCTTGGATGGGTGCCAAGTCATCAACAATCTCATCTAAGCGCTTTGTGAAAGCTTCGATCTCCTATTTGGTGCTCTTTCCCTCCTCTGGCTTGGATTTCTCTGCAACTGGCAGGAATTCGACTACTCATGCTTGTAATTCAGATAGAGCATCAAAATGTTTATGGGCTTTCTCTTGCGACTAGGCCACTACTCTAGAAATGGTCTCATGTTCTGTCCTACCTAGAGCCATTTTTTCTGTAAGGTCATTGATCTTGTTCATGGTTGTCTTTGACATTTGTGCCATGTTCTGCCTACATCTGGTGACCAGCTCCTCATACTCCCTGTTGTCTGCCGAATGCACATTGTCAGCAGAAATATTTTGGACTGTTGTTTCCCAAGTGGGAAAGGTGTGGCCTTAGGGGTAATCAAAGAGCTAGGTGTTGTCACCTGATCCCAACCACTCCGTTTAGGCTAACTGCTAACGAAGCCAAGTGGGGTAGTCCCTAAAAAAGAGTTATCTAAGGCTCTTGTTGTTAAAATGTTTTTGGGTGGAATATGTGAATTACAGTTGTTTATGAGTTTTTATAATATAAACAATAATCGATTAAGCAATCCACGTTGCTATTTGCAAAAAACGATATAAATTGCATAAGAAGATTGAAATTAAAGCGTCCACAACATGAATAACTTAGAATAAACAGGACAAATGGTCCAGATCAAATAATGCAGAAGAACTAAAAGACCAATGCCAAAATGGAGTCAAAGTGTTGGGGATGCTGAAATACAAGTCTTGATGATATTTGTGAGATCGTTTTAGGTGAGGGGAATTTCCAACCGATACGCGAGGTACTGTAAATCTAACCGAAAATACTCTAAGTGCTTCCATTAGAAGACATGTTGGACCGTCCAGTTTGCAGCGAGGCATTCAATAATTTTCCAACCACTGCAAGCGAGGAGGGATACCGAGCGCCCACAATAACAATTTTCCCACTTAGAATATTATCGTGTTCAACGTCGGTTCGTTGGTTATGGGGTGGTAAATTTTATTATGATTGTAATTGGAATTAGATGTGTGAACTAGCAAGTTACAGTGCTTATGGGTATCCCGAACGGGTAGAGCATACACACTGTAGAATAGTAAGTTCCAATTTTACGGGAGATTGTGAGTTGCAAATTTTATTAGCACACAAAGCTCTCCAACAGAGAGTGCTCTTGATCCACCTTATGGTGAGATTCAAGAGTCTTATCTAATCTACAATGCGAATGCAATGCAACAATGCTCTCCGACAGAGAGTGCTCTTGACTTGTCTTATGACAAGTTCAAGAGACTTTAGGTTCTTTTTATGATTTAAGGATCAAAGAGCAAGATAAACATGAAAAAGATAACATGCAAGTGGTGAAATTTAATCTAGCAGTTAGTGAAAATAAAACTAAGTCTAAAAAGCAATCTAAGTTAATCAAAGAAAGACACAAGACACACTTCCCCCAAATAGGGGAAGTAGGAAAAACGTGGGAGGCTTGACCCACTAGCCTTCTTTATTAATGAGTTACAATGAAAGGGATTTTAACCCTTGCAAAAGGAATCTTGAAAACTAAAGAAATGGATAAGCCTTAATGGCTTTTACAAAGCATGTGTTTTTGAGTTGGTCTTGTCTTCTTAGTTTTTTGAGTTTTTTCTTCAATTTCCTCAAGTCTTGTTTTCTTGGTTCGCTTCCTCTTTGGTACCTTCACAAGAAAACCAAACACTCATGCACCCATTACCGTTAATAAACCAAACTAATCTAGATGCCAAAAAGGTAAAATCTATGTACAAAATACTCTTTTTAAATGCAATTTTTTAGTCTTTTTTGAAGTAAAACTAGGAAGAGTAGGTACATGGAGGAATTTGAGGATATCCAGCGAGAAGATACCAACTCAGACATGGACCCAACAGGTATACACTCTAACAGGGGAAAAGGAACAAGAGAAGATGAGGATAGGATGGAGTTTCGCAGCTTAGTAAACGCATTGCAAGACCTAGCCAAAGGGAAAAAAGACGTACTGCATGCAATAAACAGACTGTCGGCAAAACCAGAACCAGGTAATAGTAGTATACCTCTCTCACTGGTAGATAGAGGGTCTACAAGCAGTAGTGGGAAGCATGCATACACCAATATGCAAAACACACGACACATATATAACAGACCTTCCAACATGCCTACTATGCCTCACTTCCTGGTAGATCCAGTAGCTGGTCCAATCATGCCGGTAGAGCCTAGTGAACCATTTGGAGCCTATTTACAGGAATACATGCACTTAGGGGATGAGTTTCATGCAGCCATGTCCTTTTTAGATTTCTACAACATGAAGAGAAGGAACAGACCCAAGAATTTCAACAAGGGATTTAATCATAATTCTGAGTAGCAAAAAACCTTGGGTAGGTTGACCATCCAAAATTTTGATGGGGTTCGCGGAGGTTCAGCGAGGATATGAGTTTAGAAGTTGGATACTTATTTCCAACTCAACCCCATGACAGAGACAGATGCCATTAAATTGGCTACACTCCACCTAGACGGAGAGGTTCATGAGTGGTGGGACCACGGACTAGTGACATTGGGCCACAACACCATCAGTTCCTACAGTGAGTTCAAACAGAAGCTCATGGAGCGGTTTGATAGGAAGGACCCGGAGATACACTTTAGACAGTTGGCTCAACTCGAACAGGCAGGTAGTGTCGAGGCCTTCATCTCAGAATTTCAGAGGGTAGCTGTTATGGTGACAAATGTGTCAGAGAACAGGCTATTTATGTTGTTAACAAAGGCCTTGACAGAACCACTATGGGGATGGGTGAAAGCCTACAAACCCCCTACTTTACAGTATGCGATCAGCAGAGCCAGAAATCTCCAAGACTCAGTCCCAAAGAACATGTTTCCACTCTGTTATCACATATATATTAGCCAGGCTACCATATTCTATTTTTCAGAATCAGTACATTTTTTCAGCCAGATCTCTTGCATATGAGATGCTGAGATGAGCAGTTTTGACGGCTCATTATTGTATTTGTGGACTATTGTACTCTCCCATGTTAGGACTAAGTCTCAGGACACTCAGATTTGAGGACCGATGTAGCCATTTAGTCATTACAGAGCAGTTATTGATGCCCAGATGTATATCAGTACTTTCTCATTGGACATATGATGTTTCAGATGGATTATATTGCATGATTATGACTCAGCTCTTTATATTGTGTTATGGTTATCATTGCTCTTATACTCATTTTGGTGACATGCATTAACATGTGGTGTCATGATCTGGCGGTCATAATTATATGGACTTTGATGTATTTGTATTTATGTATTGATGTCCCTACTTTGACTTTGAAGTTTCTGATCTATACTCATTGGTTTTACCCTCCTTAGGGAGAATAGAGGTAGTTATTCCCACCATTGTTTTGGCTTGCTAGTGTTGGCTTTATCATTCATTGTCTCCACCCATCCATTACCTTCCAGTTTAGTTTTCAACCCGACTGACTTCTTGACTTATGGCATGGAGGACCTTTTCCCCCACTAGAACCTTTGTTGGACAAGCCTCCGTGTTTATATTGTGTCTCGGCTTTGAGTTGGTGACAAAACTTGCCTTTGGTGAGTTGGATTGTATGCCTCAATCATTCTGGTCGGTTGTCCCGATGTTTGGCACTGTGCAGAACTCCCCCTGGTCACTTGAGATGTTGTTGGCTAAAACTGAAAGCTCATGTACTACTTGTATTGGAAATATTATATATGCACCCATGGAAAATGAAAATGCTAAAACTGTGTTTCTTAACATATGTGAAAAAGGGCAGGAGCAATGAAATGCTAAAATACCCCTTGAAGAGTATAAGAAAAGGTCCAAAAAGAAATGGTTAAAAATGTATTATATCCAAATATTGCTGACCTTATAAATATGAATATGTCCCGGATGAAAGCTGCAATTAGCTATGCTTTTAAGCACTGGTGAAGTCCCAAAGAGTCATATAGGCCAAAAAGGCCATGGAAATAAAATTGATGATCCTAATGAAACTGGATCAAGCTTGATGTAGTCATGATGCCTGAGTTGAATAAGCACTCTCTAAACAACTCAACCATTTGTGAGGCACTGCCATTCCTTGTGTTGTTGTTTGTCTGACATTGGTTTTAGTGAGTTTTTCCTTTCCATATCCGAACTGTCATGATGTTAAGTAGGAAGTAATCATTTTCCTTAGCCTTGTCAATTTCATCCTTCACCCTTCACTAGCAAATTGACTACAACTATGAAGTGAGTATAGTCCTGAAAGTCTAGTCTGAGTAATAATAAATAAAGCCTTATATATGTATTTGGTTGATGTACCTCTAGTGAAATGATTGCTACGTGTTGTGATTGTTGCTTCAATGATTTGTAGAGCATGACTTATCCTTGTGGCATTTGCAGCAGATGGATGATAGTTTGAGTTATATTATTGGTATCTGATCATTTACAGATGGTTATATTGTCTATTGGATATGGTTGATGATCAGGTAGAGACCTGAGAGGGGTATGAGTATATACCCTAGATGGATTTGGACTTTCTGAGTCTAATGAGACAGTTTATTTTCAGTTCCAGGCACTTGCAGAGATGATCAGGCTCATTTTACCTTTCTGATGCAGTTTTGCTTCGCAGGATGATGTGTTTGAGCATGGAGATGTTTTATTTGGATCTCCTAGGGAATTGTATGGAACATTGGGGTGCAACCACTTGTTTGTACCATAGTACCCCCATCCTAGAGAGCATGGTGGGCTCAGTTTGACAATGCAGGCACCCTAGGAGGCTATTTTGGCAGGTTCATGTTTCCCAAGGCAGATTAAAAAATGATTAAATGGCTATTGAAGAAATCGATTTGGGCTACTGAGGCAAGGAAATGACATGGAATGAGTCATGATGATGAGAGTGATGTCCTCCACACCTTCTCCAGTAGTTGCAGCACCTGATTGGGCCCACACCTATTTTTTGGGCATTTTATATTATTTTCTGGAGCTTTTGGGAGGCTCACGATTTCCTCAAGGAGGCACAAAGTCAAAGAATTAAAATATTATATTATTTTATTGTGCCATGGGGACACCCAGAGGGAGTTAGTTAACATTCCATGGACCCACCATGTGCTTCATTTATTCTTGTTGAGTGGGGTACTCTCTTGTTGGGTGTTTTAATCCACTTTGGTACTTTATGGTTATATTAATCCATGTATTGTATGTTGAGCTCATCTCAACCATTGATTAGAATATTTTATCTTTTAATCTTAGCCACTCGTTTTGAAAGTGGTTAGAATTCGGTTATGATTTTGGTTCTCTCATTTGTATTTAAAGGAGAGAGCTTCTCATTTGTAAGGGGTCTTTGGCTCTTGGATCTAAATAATAGAAAGATTTTCCGTGGATATTTTCTGGATCTGCTTTGCATCTGATGTTCTCAAATGGTGATTGGATAGTCTTCTGCTTCCTAGCATTGTGGAAATTCATGTAAGATCTATATTTTTTTCGCTATCATTGTCTTGTCTACAGGAGGGCGTTTTGGCTAGAGCGTTTTTGCAGGGGGGCCTCAACTCGTTCAGTTATCTTCGCCTTAGATCAGGGGGTTTTCATTAGTTTCATTGTGATCTATGATTACTCCATTTTACTTTCCTGTAGCATTTGGTTTCTTTATCTTGTCTTAGAAAATCTGATATTGTTGACATTTTCTCATGCAGGGTAGGGGGCGCATTGGTGGCTTGGGGCTTACATCTGTCATAGAAATCACTTGGATCTTCCAGAATTGATCGAGATAGCAAGGATCATCACTGTTAAGACTTCTACAAGCATTTCCAGGTGCGATCCAACAGGTAATTTTTTTCTCTTTTACAGATCTGAATCCATTGTATCTGTTTTCCTTCCATTTTTCTGAAAACCCTCAAAATACTAGAAAACCCTTAAAAATTACTAAATTCGGGAACCATCCAATCTTTGGCCAAACCACTGCTGGGTTTCATAGATCGGGCCTCCCCTTCACTAAATCTACTACAACGTTGGTCAAATTCCTGCTGGTTTGACCTAGATCTAATTTTTACCCTGAAAACTGCATAGCGCCCCCACTAAAAATTTGACCTGCTAGGGTTTTGACTTTTTCTGATTTCTGAGTTCATAGACTGATAGATCAGGTCTCACACAGTCCAAATCACCCCCAACGCTGAGCTAGTTCATGCCAGGTTTCCCTAGATCTAAAAAACTGACTTTCAGCCTCCTAGCCCCCCTCATAGGATTTTGACTTTTCCAAATCTGATTTGCATTTGTAGATCGGGTCATCCTGGTCTCATTTCCACACCAATGCTAAGTTGATAGTCTCCAGGTAGCTCTAGATCTTCAGATATGCCTCTCCAAACCCTAGCGCTAGCCCTCCTTCTGCTGATTTTCCTGTAACTTGAATCTTCCAGGCCAAATCCTTTTCTGGGTCCATAGATCATGACATATCCCAGGTGGGTTCATTGAAACGCTGTGTTGATACTGACTCCATTACCCAAGGCTGAACAGGCATTGATCTCCAAGCATAGTGCTAGCCCTTCCTGACCTCTTTCCCCGAAAGTTGACCATTCCTTGATAACTCAGGTTACATGATACTTTCATACCCTTCACTGAGTCTATCTCCTTGGTACTAGACAGTCCCAACTCTGTCCTTGCTCACCCTGTCACAGTTACGTTTCCCAAGACAGTGGTCATCTTCATCAGTTGCTAGTACCTAAACCCTAGAGCTAGGGTTTCCATTTACCTTACACCTTACGTACCTCAAAGCCACATTTGATCTGTTCTGGTGTCTAGGTCCGATCTCTCCTGTCGGGAGTAGATCCGAGTCTCCCCCGTTGTTGTCTTGGACTTAGATAACATAAAGTGAAGACTACCTTGATTGGCGTGACAACCATCCATTTGGGAGTCTAGGCAGTCTTGGTTCCACCTCCTTAGTTGCTTGCCCCTCTACCATCCATCCCAGATCTACCTCACACAGGCAACTACAAGGTTGGTGATAACACACTCAAGACCAACTTTCCAGTTAGAGACAAAGATAAGAAACCTTTCCAGCAGGAAATACCGAAGAAAACTTAGTTCAACGACGACACAAGGAAAGACTTGAGACAAAATAAATTGTGTTTTACTTGTCAAGAACCGTGGGTTCCAGAACATAGGTGCTAAGGAAAGGCCAAATCCCACTATATAGAGGTATACGAGCAGGAGATAGCAGAGGAATTGCGGGAAGCAGAGGAGGAGTCACTCCAAGGGGATACACCAGAGGGAGTTATTGCTACATTATCTGGAGTGCCTAGGTCTCATACTCTCAGGGTCAGGGGAGTAGTGCAAGGCCATAGAGTAGGAGTATTGATTGATGGGGGAGCAACCCACAATTTCATTGATGCAGCATGGGTGGCTAAGAGGGGTATTCCGACAGAGAAGTTTGAGGGATTTACTGTAGCAGTAGCAGGAAACACCAACATGGAGTGCAACTATTGGATTCCTAAACTGAATGTCACATTAGGCAACTACCATATGATAGACTCATTTTATGCAGTAAATGTGGCTGATACGAATGTAGTATTAGGCATCCAATGGCTTTATTCAATAGGAAAATATACTACAGATTACAAGGCAATGGAAATGGATTTCCAGGGACCGGATGGGAAACGGGTAGTTTTGAGGGGCATGAATACTTGTCCCCCAAAACCAGTATCCTCACAGAGAATGGAGGTCGTCTTCAGACAGGGTGACATAGAATGGTCAGCAGAATGTTTAGTCACCTTTAGGAAACCTCCA
This sequence comes from Pseudotsuga menziesii, assembly GCA_001517045.1. Taxonomy (NCBI): domain Eukaryota; kingdom Viridiplantae; phylum Streptophyta; class Pinopsida; order Pinales; family Pinaceae; genus Pseudotsuga; species Pseudotsuga menziesii. The sequence continues at coordinate 94,516 of LPNX010465151.1, read as the reverse complement.
GAGAACAACACCCAACACCCAACGGATATTCAAGCATTATTGCAGAAGCACGAGAAGGTATTTCGGGATCTTCCAGCAGGTAGACCACCAAATAGGGGATTTGAGCATATCATTGAGTTGGAGGAGGGGACACAGGAAGTCATCACCACTCCATATAGGCATCCCAAAAGATACAAGGATGAGATCGAGAAGACAATCAAGGAATTGCTAGAACTAGGATATATTCGGCCGAGTTCTAGACCCTTTGCATCATAAGTGGTCTTAGTTAAAAAGAAGGATGGCACATTGCGAATATGCATTGATTACAGAGAACTCCACAAAAAGACCATCAAAAACAGGTATCCCATTCCCAGGATTGATGAACTAATGGACAAGCTATGGGGTGCCAAATACTTTTCAAAGATTTATCTTCGCTCGGGGTACCATCTGATCCGAGTAAGAGATCAAGACATTTCCAAAACAGCTTTCCGTTGCCACAATGGTCACTACGAGTTCTTGGTCATGCCTTTTGGACTCACCAATGCTCCAGCCACCTTCCAGTCGTGCATGAACCACACTTTTAGGGCTCAGTTATGTAAGTATTTGCTAGTATTCTTTGATGATATTTTAATTTACAACAAAACTTGAGAGGAACATCTGAAACACTTAGATGAAATATTGAGAATTCTAGAAGAGCACTTGCTTTACGCGAAGATGACTAAGTGTGAATTTGGCATGAAAGAGATGTTGTATCTAGGGCACATAATCAGTGCAGAAGGGGTACAGGTTCATATGGATAACATTAGAGCTATCAAGAATCGGCCTACGCCAAAGACAGTCACTGAACTGAAGGGATTTTTGGGCCTTTGCACATATTATCGAAGGTATGTTAAGGGATTCTCTCAATTCGCCGCACCACTCACCGATCTCACAATGAAAGGGGCATTCACATGGATAGATTTGGCATAGAGAACCTTTGAGGAAATGAAAACCATCATGAGTTCTTTCCCGGTTTTGGCACTACCAGACTTCTCACAACCATTCATAGTGGAATGTGATGCTTCAGGGGAAGGACTAGGCGCAGTACGGATGCAAAACCATCACCCGATTGCATTTGAAAGCAGGAAACTGAAAGACTATGAGCGCCACTACTCCATATATGACAGAGAGATGTTAGCCATCTTACATGCCCTCACTAAATTCAAACAGTACTTGGTGGGCAGCAAATTCAAAATCAAGACAGATCATAACAGCCTCAAGTACTTCTTGGAGCAGAAGGAGTTAAATGAGCGTGAACAGAAATGGGTTAGCAAGGTGTAGGCCTATGATTTCAAGATAGAGTATGTGAAGGGTAAGAACAATGAAGTAGCTGATGCCTTATCCAAACAACCAGCTATGTTATCCCTCATGACTATATCCACAGATTGGAGGTCTCTTCTCTTAGTAGAGTACTCCAAAAATAAATTTGCTTGTGAGTTATTGGATGGACAGATCCAGGATGACAGGTACAGAATCATTGATGACATCATCTATTACAAGGGCAGGATATACCTAGTCCCCGAATCAGCTTTAAAAAGGAAAATCCTACAATCATCACATGACTTGTCGTTATCAGGGCATCAGGGTTTCTTGAAGACCTACAGGCAGATTCGAGAGAGCTTCTCATGGAAGGGCCTCAAAGGGGAAGTTATGCAGCACGTTTGGGAATGCAGCATTTGCCAGCAGAACAAAATCGAACACACTCATCCGGCAAGGTTACTTCAGCCACTACTAATTCCAAAGAAGAAGTGGGAAAGCATCTCAATGGACTTCATTACAAGGTTGCCCAAGGTACAACGACGAGACTGCTTATATGTAGTGGTAAATCGGTTGACCAAATTTGCTCACTTCTTTGCTATCTCTTCCGATTATTCAGTAGCACAGGTAGACGAGTTATTTTTTAGAGAGATTTTCAGACTACATGGGCTACCCAAAACCATTGTCAATGATCGGGACAGTAAATTAATCTGGCAAGAGCTATTCAGGTTGGTAGGGACAGAACTCGCTACAAGTACAAGTTATCATCCACAAAGCGACGGGAAAATAGAGATTGTCAACAAGTGGGTTGAAGGGTATCTGAGCAATTATGTAGTAGGCCAACAAAGGACATGGATTAAATGGCTACACTTAGGGGAATACTACTACAAAACTACCTACCATATGTTTATCCGGATGACACCTTTTAAAGCATTATATGGATATGAGGCACTGAGCTTCGCAGATTTAGCTTTTGAGGATAGCAGAGCACCCAAGGCAAAAGATTGGGTACAGGGCAGTCAGGATATTCTTAAGGTCCTGAGGGAGAACTTACAGGCAGCATAGAATTAGCAGAATCTATACGCAGACAGACACAGGATTGAGAGGAGTTTTGAGTTAGGAGATCTGATATATTTACGGCTACAACCCTACAGGAAATCTTCCCTCAAGAAAAAGGGAGCGGAAAAACTAAAACCTCGCTTCTATGGTCCTTACAAGGTAGTTCGAAAGGTTGGAGAGGTGGCTTATGAACTAGAACTCCCAGAGGAGAGCAAGATTCACAATGTGTTTCATGTGTCCAATCTCAAGAAAACATTAGGACAACACATTGCTCCATCCACCGAGTTGCCTCCCTTATATGATGAAGGGTTGTTGGTACTGATTCCAGAGAGAATCCTACAGGTGAGAGAAAGGAAACTCCAAAACAGGGTGATTCGAGAGTATTTGGTGAAATGGAAAGAATTGCCTATGGAGGATGCCACATGCGAGGGAGAGCAGGTATTGCAGCATCCTAGTTTGCATTTGCTTGAGGACAAGCAATTTCAAGCGGGGAGGACTCTAATGTCCCCCTCTAATTAAGCACCCAAAACACCTACTAACCTATTTAATTCCCATAGGTTCGAGAGGGTACTGCATAAAGAGGGAATTGATTGAGGGCATTTGGTACTTAGAGCAGATCAGGACATTCATACAGTGTCAAAGTCATCAGTCGGATAAAAGAAGCACTATTTCTTTAGGCTTAAAAGTCAACATCAAATTAGCATTGCATGCATGCAAAAGTGAAGCATAAACCCTAAAAGTGACATGCAAACCCTAAAAGTGCATGAGGCTCTATTTAAGAGGGTTATTGGACTAAAGAGACTATCGATTATTATTGTTGATTGATTTGAGCTTTTGAGCAGCAGCACGGCGTGCAGTCGCGGCAGTTGGGGTTGAAGACAGTGTCTTCAGCTAACAAGGGTTCGGCAGTGAAATATCTGCCCTAGTCTCTTTTAGGATAGACCATCCTTGTTTATCAACGGCATTCATCGTATACATCAGTATCTAGGGATCCAGCACAATCAGAAGGATTATTTGTAGGTCCACGTTTTGCAACTAGAAACAGATGGGAAACCTCAGAAGGATTTGTTGGGACCATAAAACCCAGTCTTTCCTCCGCATGTCAGCTTCCTCTTTCTCGGCGGGCTTATTCCACAGCATAGAATGACTATCAGCCATCAGTTTGCTCATTTGGAGCAATTATCAGCAAAACAGAGAGGTTGGGGGCGTGAGCAGCAAAACAACAAACCAATTTGCTAGGGCACTTAGAGGCAGCCAAACCTCTCCATGTGACAGTCCATCTCTCCGGCAATAGAATACGAACAAGTCCACAAAGTTTCAGCAGCATCTGACCATCCCTCCCCCAAAAACGTCACCTTTAGTCTGAGGAGGGCACACATGTGCAGCTGGGCATCAACTGGAGGAAGGTAGCACCATTACTTCACCTATTCGGCACTTTATGCATGCAGCCTATCTCAAGAGTATTATCAGCCGAGTTATCAGTGGTAAGTGTTAAATTCCTTTCTGCAGACCCTAGCCCTAATTCTGCTATATTTTAGGGTATTTTTGCATGGCAAGTTTGCATGCACAGTTATTCCGTATTTTTGCACAAGATTGAGTGTATGAGTTAGCATTATACACAGTATCAGTAGAATATCAATATTCAAGATATTACAAATGTTGTATGGGAAGTAGTTCCCAGACCGACAGGAAAGTCAGTGGTAACATCTAGATAGCTTTACAAAATCAAGCATGCTGCTGATGGCAATGTGGAGAAGTACAAAGCCAGATTCATAGCTTGTGGCTTCACTCAAAAGGAATACATAGACTATGATGAGACCTTTGCTCCTGTCCCTAGGTATACTACCATCAGAAGCATCATTTCTCTTGCTGCAGTATTCGGATGGAAGTTACATCAGATGGATGTAAAAACAACCTTCCTCAATGGCAAGATTGATGAGGAAGTCTACATTGAGCAACCTGGAGGCTTTGTGACTCATGGGAATAATACCCATGTGTGCACACTGCAAACTGAAAAAAGCCTTGTATGGGCTCAAACAGGCTCCGAGAGTCTAGTATGCAAGGAAGGATGGATTCCTCCACAGCTTGGGGTTTTCTAAAAGTACAGTGGACTTCAACTAGTACTTTAAGGTTGTTCATAATCATATCTTGATCCTTGTGTTATATGTGGATGACTTGTTTCTCACAAGCGAGGAACAACTGATAGCACAGTGTCAGAGGGAGCTTACCTCTGAATTTGAAATGAAGGATCTCGGGTTGATGCACTTTTTCTTGGCCTAGAGGTCTGGAAAAAGCTAGGCAAGATCTTCCTAACAAAAGGGAAGTATGCAGTGGACATCTTGCAAAGATTTGGGATGGAGGACTACAAGTCCATGAGCGTGCCCATGACTACCAACTTGACAAAGTTGCGAGACTCGGCCACCGGTTCACAAGATGTGTACTCTACTCTGTATCAACAGGTCATTGGATCCTTGATGTATCTCGTACACACGAGACCAGATATCTGTTACACAGTGAATGCTCTGAGTTAGTTCATGTCCGATTTGAAGCACATACACTGGGTAGGTGCCAAACATGTACTCAGATATGTTCGAGGTACTATCACTTATGGGCTCAGGTATACTTCCAGTAGTGGAGTATTGTTAGCAGGATATGCTGATTCAGATTGGGATGGCAGTGCAGTAGACTGGAAGAGCACCTCTGGTTACTGCTTCAGTATGGGATCTGCAATGATGTCTTGGTCTAGCAAGAAACAGGGTTCCATAGCTCAGAGTACAACTGAGGAAGAGTATATTGCTGTAAGTGATGCCTACAAGGAAGCAGTTTGGCTCAGGAAACTTCTATCTAATCTGTTCAATGGAAATCTTGACTCAACGATCATCCATTGCGATAATCAGAGTTGCATTAAGCTTTTAGAGAACCCGGTGTTTCATGACAAATCGAAACACATTGAAATGAAGTATCATTTCATTAGAGACCTAGTACAAAGGGGCAATTTGAAGTTGCAGTACACTCGTACATATGAACAGATCGCAGATATCCTAACCAAGCCCCTGACAACGACAAAGTTTGTGTACTTTCGTGACAAGCTTGGCATGGCAGAGAATACCTCTCTCGCTGAGAGGGAGTGTTGATTTTTCCTAAGCATCATCAAGAGCCATTCTTTTAGGAGAATGGGAACATCTGGTCCGGGACCAAGATGTGGAACCAGTCCAGCACTGGGCGACTCAATCTTGAGTTGAGTAGCCATTCTGTTGAATGGAGACATCTGGTCAAGGACCAGGATGTGGAACCTGTCCAGCACTGAGGGAATCAACCTAGAGCTGAGTGGTCATTCTTTGAATGGAGGCACCTGGCCAGTTACCAGGAATTTAACCTAGTCCAAGACTAGGGACTCAGCCTGAGGCTGAGGGCCATTCTCCGGGAGAATGGAGGCGCTTGGTCTGTTACCAAGAATTTGACCTTAGGTCAAATTATGCAGCCTATGGCTGAGGCACCTAGTCTGTTACGAGGATATCACTTTAAGCCCCAAACCAGGTCTGGGCATGTGAGACACTCTAACCCTTGATCTGTGGGCTTTGTGACCTTCTCCAAGGCTTAGCTACCTTTGGTTAAGACACCTGGTACCCGATCTTGGTGTCACATAGAGTGTGAGATAAAAGCATTAGTAATTCTCTCTGTTTATGATGATGTACTTTGAGTGGGGATGAAGGACCATCTTGACAGCTTGTTTTGACCAAAGGGCACTTAAAGAAGGCTAAAGTAAAGTCAAAAATACATAAGGACCCTTAGTACCACTAAGAAGTGAAAGTGAAAGTGCAAAAAGACCTTTAGTACCACTAAAGGTAAAAGTCAAAGTAATAAAAGAATAAAATAATATTATTTTGTTATTTTGAGTTTTGGTCCACTTACAGGTGATTCAAAGGATATAAAACAAGATCAATCCACTTCATTTTGTCACACACACTTGCTCGTGATCTTATAGCTACTCAAGGAATTTTTTCGTTGGTTTTGAAGAGAAGACTATTTTGTGGTCATGCCCTGGCATGGAGGCTTCTAGCTAGGGCACCCACACTCATTACAGTCAAACCCTAAACTAGGGTTTCACCCACGAAGAACAGCAGCAACAACATTTTCTCCTTCTTCACGTGTTAGGGTTTCACCTTAGCCCTTTTTACCTTCATGACTACCTTCAGAATCTTCACGGGCAGGTCAAAGGGCTCATGGGCAACTTGAATTTCTTCACGGGAAGGCTGTTAGGAACTCCGGGTAGCCCCCTTCCTTCTCCAAGAGCCCTCTCTCCACCTCGACCTCTCCTCAGCACCCTCAGGCAGGCTCATGCCCTTCACAGGTAGCCTCAAGCAACCCCGATCTCTCAAGGGAAGCCTTCGGTTGGCTGCTATCTATCCCGAGCAGCTCCTACAAGAGTTTGGGATGTAGCAGCTGGCTACTGGGTAACAACAGCAGGGTTTCGGGCAGCTAAAGCAGCCTCGGGCTGGGCAGACAGGGGTTCGGGCAAGGAAATAGAGGTCTACAACAGGGTTTCGGGCAAGGAGCAGAGGCTCAGGTAGGTAGCAGAGGTCTCGAGCAGGGTTTCGGGAAGGCAGCAGAGGCTCGGGCAGGGTTTCGGGCAGACAAACAGTGGCTCGGGAAGGCTAACAGAAGTCCAGGCAGCTTGGGTAGGCTCCGGGTAGGAAGAAACAGGCTCTGGGCAGCAAGTCTCCAATCTGGGCAGCCAATCTGAGATTTCGGGCAACAGAGAAAAATTAGGGCAGAAAGCCATAATTTGGTTTTGTTGTAAAATTCATCATTTGTGGATTTTTATCTCTGGCATAGACCCATTAGGGTTTGAGAATTTTTTAAGACTCAATCATGTCATTTTAAGAGATGAATTACTAATGTTTTTGGGGGTTTTGTCCTTTAAAGGTTTCCCCAGTGAAAAAATCTTGTGTTCAGTGTTTTGATGTGTTGATGTATCTACTGCACTTGTCTATTGTTATCTTATAGTCTGCAAAAATTTAAAGAATTCATGCTAATGCTAAAATTCAACACAGTTTTCATTTCTGGGCACAGGTACTTGATGTTATGGTCAATGCATCATCCTGCAGCAAATTGCCATGTAAAAATGGCCTATAGGTGATTCACAAAGATTATTTTTATTCTCTTGGGGTGCTATAGAGGCACATGGGTATAGGTACTCATCATTACCATATTCCTGTCCCCGGATTCATTTTTGCATTTCGTTTGGGCCCTAGATCGGTCGACAGTGAGTTTCGGGCATTTTTATCTTTCTGGGGTGATGTTCCGACAAAAGATTAATGGACAAATGGCTAGCAAGGAAATGGATTGGGGATGACTTGGATTGATGTTATGAGGTTTTATGCACATCTTTCATGCTTCATACCATTCAAACGAGCACATTTTATGTTTTATCTTGGTCCCAAGAGGGGACATCTCCTAAAGAAGGGCAGTTGTCTTAGGTTGATGTTGTACCACCATGCTATATTTTATGTTATCGTGTTATTAGGGATATTAGGGTGATTTATGTCCCTAAGGTGTCTTGTTTGATATATATCCACATGTTATATCATACTCATGTATTATTTTCCTTTCCTAAGGCATTATTGAGCAAAAGTGCGCCCCCATTGATTTGTCATCTTGATTCGTGTATGTAGACAAAAATAAAAAGATCTCAACCATTGATGATGTTTTAATCTCAATCGTTGGACGGATGTTTGTTAAAATGTGGACACACTCTCGATCTATTTAAGAGTGGTGATCAACTCATTATATCCCATCGAGAATGTTGGCTCTTGGCTTATTGGAATAGAGACACTCTTTTTTGAGAAATACTTTTGTTCTTGTGGATCAAATGTTGGTAATTGTGATTGAAATATCTTTGGGAAGAATCTAGCATAATTTTCGTGGGTTAATATTTTGTCGCACGCAGAGAGGTCGTTTGGGAGGGGTGCGCCATTTGGGGAAACCCACTATTTGTTTCTCTTTAAGATTTGTTTTGAACGAGGAGTGATTTTGTCTATGACCATTTATTTTAATTATTATTTATCTTTCATTTGCAGTAGCTCATTAATTTGCTGATCTGATTGATTTTTCCTTGGCTTTGCAGGAGGAGGGGTGCACTTGTCCACTAGGGCGTTTCGCATTGAGTTGGATCTTTAACAAAGCTTTCATTTCATCTTAGCGGGAGTAATCCTCACCATTCTAGCATTCATCTATAATTTCCAGGTACGTTTTCTATTTCCATTATTTCAATCCACCCAGTCTTAATAATAAAAAACCCTAGTCTTAAAACCCTCATTTTTTATTTACCTAGTTCTAGGTCGTGACTACGTTTCATCTTCAAAACCAAAGTATTAAATATCATAAAACCTCTAAGGACCAAATTTCAACTAAATTGGACTCTATTTTCCCATTTAAAGAATTGGCCCTCCTTAGAGCAATTCGCCCTCCTTGGGGGGATATTCATTTCGGTTTAGATCTTGGTGTGGGTATTGCTAGAAACACCCTTAAACAACATATCTATCATCCAGCAATTAATTCTAGTGGTTAAATCATTTCAATTCTTCCATTTGCCCAAAGATTTTATTTTTCGTTGCTAAACCCTAGGGAAAATTGGGGCTTTTCATATAGGCACGTTTTGTCTCTTATAATTTGATCCAATCTTTATTTAACCATAAGAACTAATAAATTCCATCAAGTACCTTTGCCAATCAACTTAGATTATCCATTTTTAAGGTTATCTTGATCATAGGGACGCCCCCTAGGCTTAGCTTTCTACTTGGTCTAAAGTGTTGGTAGCCTTGACTGGTGTGACAACTGAAATCTTTCTGAGGTCTTGGGTATAGTAGGTCACAACTTTGGTTTCCTTACCTCTACCATCGTTAATAGGATTATATTAAGGGGCAACTACAAGATTTGTGATAACAAGGCCAAATAGGCTAAAGTAATGCCAATGATTTTCCTTGTTGAAGCGCTTAAAAATGTGAAAGATCTAAATTGTTTAGGCTTCTAAGGGCATCATAAAAACCACCAATGATTTTCCAAACAACAAAACCCTTAAACCAGACATCTATCCCTTTCAAACTTGTAATGGAAAGAGAGAGCCGAATTGGCTTTCTGACACCAACCTTCGCTTCGATAATATCTCAAGAAGGATAAGATATGAGAGCGTTGGATCTTTAGTGGCTGCAAAATATATTGCATAGGCAAACTAACCAGCAGTAAAACTGTTGGCAAGATTTCTTATAGATCTGAAAATACCAGTGTCACAAACATCGCTGATATATCGGCAACATCACGATATATCGCGATGTTAACTCATTGGCGATATATCGGCAATATATCGCCCCGATATTTTCCCCGATTTTTTGGCAATTTTTCCCGATTTTTTCACGATATTTGCCGATTTTTTCGTGATATTTACCGACTTTTCGCAATATTTGCCGATTTTATGGCGATATTTGCCGATTTTTTCGAATGTATTGTGATTTTTTGTATTTTTGTATTTATTCATAATTTTGTATTTTTTATTTTGCCGATATATTGCCAATGTTTGTCGACATTTTTGCCGATAAATCCGATAATTTCTTTTTGGAACCTCGGCGATATATTCGCCGACGCGATATTTGTAACATTGGAAAATACCCAATGGTAGGAGCACCGCATTGGCTTACCTGCTGCAAAATGATCACAAAGAATACTAGGTTTGCTAGGATTACTTGCTTATGGTTGCTTGAGTATGCTTCAGTGTTGAGAGAAGAGGAAGAGCAATAAGGAAGAAATCAGACAAGCGGTATGTTGTAGATTTTCCCTCCCCTCCACTGGTCATACACTACACTTCCATTTGAGGAGATTTATCGACAGTAGAGCTGTTATTTTAAGCAGGCTGCAGAGGTTACCTTGTAAGGTTTCATTAAAGATTATGAGAAAGTGACTTGAAGGAGAAATGACTGTGTATGTATGTGTTTTATTTTCTTCTTCCACTGTTAATTTTCCAGCTATTGTGTGACAGTTGCAATGCAGGGAAATTTTATTTTTGTATCTAATTAAATCAAGAACATTAGGCCAACAGTTACCTAGGGTTAGGAAAAGTTACATGGCATAAGTGTTTATATATGATTGAGCAAATCAAGCTTCCTATCAAGGGCTCATATAAGTCATAGAGTAATTAGAAAATGTATTTTGTATTAAATTAAATTCAGCATTTGATTTATTTATAACATTAGGCCAACAGTTACCCAGGGTTAGGAAAATTTACATGGAATAAGTGTTTATATGTGATTGAGCAAATCAAGCTTCATTTCAAGAACCCATACAAGTAATAGGGAGAAATTAAAAATGTGAGACATATCATACCATCAGACTTTGAAGTGCAGTGTATCCTTTCAATCAAATGCATGGCCAAATTGTTGACCAGTCCAACTATAAATGTGTCATGCTTTTCTCTTGCCAATAAGACCTGCAAAGTATCTAAACACAATTTATGGGTCAGACTATAATATTTTCTTGCAAAAAATATATTTAAAGAAAAAGAAAAAAAACTTGTACAAAATTAATGTAGATTTTTAGAAGATGCATATAGAAAATAAGAGAGAGAGAGAGAGTTTCATTAAATGTCCTAAAGGATGTGATGTCATCCTAGGATTAAGTGACGTCGTCCCTAAAGGGTTGTTTCAGATCTGGTTATTGAGTTATTGCAGGGCCATTTCATCAAAGAAGTCAAACCCTAGGGGCTTGAGGAAGTTTGGGTCAAATCCAAAATTACATGGAAGGACCTTGGGGGGATTTGAGGCAAAAGATACTCCTGTTTCACCCTGACTGCAGTAAAATGAAAACCTGAAGCATAAATCAATATCAAATCACATCTTCCATCGACCAAAAGAGGGGCACCCTAGGGGGGATTAATGCGCCTTACCTAGCTGGTTCTCGGGAGGTAAGTTGTGGGTGATTCTAACGGAGTTATACCATGTTTTGTATGATAGTTTTTACCACAGAAAATAACATCAGCAAATTACATAATCATCATTGCTCCTAACCTTCCAAGTTGAAGGGTTTATTGTACACATATATAATTGACTCAATTAGGCACTAGTCTACTGACAGTGGGAAGATCTTGTAGGGATAGAAGTACTTTCTATTGTGTCTTTACATGTCTATCTTTACCATCGTTATCAGAGAGCCCCCTGTGGCCCAAAGGAGAAAGGCCTAAAGAGGAAGGGGGTTACATCGAGGTGACAATGGGTGTACTTTCTTAAATAGTTGTCAATCGTAGCACTGGGTCCATTAGGTCCACTTACTTCATTTGGGTCCACTTATCTTCGATGATGGAAGAGTGCTAGCTTTTGAGGTAATATTTTTTGGTGTCGTTGGGACATCTTGAATTTGTTGGGTCAAAGCCCTATCTCTCTGGCAACAACAACAATTTTCATCAGTGATTTTCTATTTTTTGGTTGATAAGATTATTCTTAAAGGACTAACTTTGCAAGTCTTATCCGGCGACTCCAAATCAAATCAAAGAAGGTACTCAACAAGAATGAATCCCCAAGGTGAGATTATCTTTGTCCCTAATCCTAAAGTTGTTTATCGTAGAAGGCGGCATTGTCATCAGGTAAGGGAGGTAAATAATCATCAATCTTCTAAAGTTTATCCGATATCCACCATCTGTTTAATATTCCAATGGCTACTTCCATGGATGATCTAGATGCACCTTTTGATTTCACTAATATCACTAGTTTTCCAAATGATCTTCCAAAGCTTAGTATGTTACCTACTTTTGATCGAATAAGTGTTATTAGTGCCGACGATCCAAGTTCTGCAAGGATCCTGCGAGAAGATAGTTTGTTTAATCTCCTCCTATAAACCTTTTCAGGGTCAGGGATGAAATCGAACAAACCTACAGAGTTTCTTCTAGTGGAATACCTTGAGGTGTTAACTGACAGTGGAGTCGCCAGGTGGACTTAGGTGTTAACTGACAGTGGAGTCGCCAGGTGGACTTAAGTCTAATTTCAGAGAGTGATTGGACTAAAAATCTACCAAAAAAGGAGAAAACAAGGTAAAAAACTAAAAGAAGCAAAGGTCATCCAGGAACAAAAAGATTTGTCCTCGGCAGCGGCGCCAAAAGATGTTGTCCGCCAATTGCACACCAGCAGCAAAAATCAGTTCAAAGCTGTCCCTTCACTTGAGAAAGTGGGAGAGGTGTGACCTTGGGGGCAAGCACAGAGCTAGGTACTGTCACCTACTCCTAGCTCCTCCGTTTAGGCTAAATCCTAACGAAGCCAAGGGGGGTAGTCCCTAACAAAGAGTTTTCTATGACTCAATGTTTAAGTTAATTTTTAGATGTTTCGGATGCCGATGGGTGTTGTTTAGGAGTTATTGTGATTTAAGATGATTAATGTGATGAATTGAGCACAAGACAAAGCAATCCACGTTGCTATTTACGGGAATTTAAAAGATAGACAAATGTTTGAGAATTTCACGAAATTGATAAAGCATTCACAGATATGACTTATAATCAAAACATTCAACGAACAAATGGTCCAGATTATCAGCAGTGCGTAAAAGATAGGGCCACTGCCTATGGAGTCAACTTATCAGAGATGCTTCGAGTGTAAATATGATGTGAATCCCAAAAGATGGCAGTGAATGTTAGGTTTTGCAAGTGCTCTTGGTAAGTTTTAAGAGTTTTTACTTGTGATCTTCGCTTATGGTAGCTGGATGTCCTAACCGGAAATACCTTCAGTGGCTCCGTTTGAAGACATGACGGACCTGTCTGGGATCAAAGGTAAGTGTTCAATAACTTAACTACCAGTGCCCAGATTGGGTAGCCCAGTGCCCACACTTGGAATTTGCTCACATGCCTCGGTATTTATCGAACAACACCGGTGCGTTGGTTATGGGGAAAAGTTTTAGTTAAGTTCCTCTTGTGGGGTTTAGAGATCCAACGCCGTTTCTGGGTATTCCGATCTAGGATCGACCAGAGCATACTCCGGCAAGGAGGGAAGGGGGTTAGTTAATTAAAGGGGTGTGAGTTGAGAATTTTATTAAGTTATTTAATTAAAACTCTTCGACAGAGAGTGCTCTTGAACTCGTCTTATGGCAGTGGTTCAAGAGACTTAACTAATCTAGATGAAACTGATGCAAGGGTTATGCAAACCTAAGATGGTCTCCGATAGAGAGTGCTCTTGACTTGTGTTTCTGCAAGTTCAAGAGTCTTACTTATGAGGATTAATTGATTAAACAAGTACAAGATTAAATTAGTTGATTGGACTCTCCGACAGAGAGCACTCTTGATCCACCTTATGGTGTGTGTTGCCCACCTATTTCGACTAGGTGGCAACTCCATGTGCATGAAGATGTACAAAGTTGTACAAGTTGTACCTTGGAAAAATCTGAGGATTTTTTCGCTTCTGCAGGGCAATTGCCCCTTTGTAAAACGAAATGTTCGCTCCCCTGCGTGGGAAAATTAATGTAATTATATGTGCTAGTGTGGGTCATATGATATGGATGCCACACCATGGAACTAGTTGTTAGGGAATTCCCCTCATTGAGTGTTTTTTCCCTTTCCAATTGATCTTGTTGTGTAAACGAGTTTAATCGGTTTGGTTTTTCACTCAAAATCCTCCAAAGTGGTGACGGGCGTTCTACCAGTCAAGTCCATGAGGTGGCTAAGGGTTCAAAGTGTTATTCATGACCATGCTAGACATTTGTATAGAGTCTTGCGGAGTTTCGTTATGTTGTTGTATTTTTATTAATTTTTTCCTAGTTAATTAATTTCACCCCTTGGTGGTTAATTAACTCAGTTTTGATGTAATAATGTAATGGCTCGAGCATGGCATTTTGTAATAAGGGCTATGAATGCAAGGTAGAATTGCTATGAAACCCCCTAAGCCACTGCTTCGAGTCCCATGTCTTTCTGATAAGCAGTTGAGGAGATAGACCAGTTTTGATCAGGAGGGGTCTATCTCTCCTAGGGAATTAATTAATTTCCCTAAGTCAAAAATTCATATTATTTGATTTTGAAGGAAAAAATCAAATAATGCCATGGTAATTTTGTTTGGGGGTTGCCAAGCCTAGGAAAATTTATCCCAAATTTTTCCACCCCCCCGTGGCCTAGATATTAATTTTTCAAGTTTATTTTTAATTTTTCCTAAGTCAAAGTTGGAAAAATTTAAAAATATTAATTTGGAAAATTTAAATCTAAGGTAAAAAGTATTTTTGGCCTAAGTCTAAGGTTGAATGTATTTTTGGAGCAAAGCTAAAAGGTCAAAGCCAAGTTTAGAGCTCCCTAAAGGTGGAAAAACCCCTGCTAAATGAGGGCGCCAATGAAAAAGCCACCACTAAAGGGGACGTCTAGCCATAAAGGGGCCTCCAAAGATGGCGCTAGTGTTAAAGGAGAGGCGCTAGTTTGGAGGGCGTCTACCAAATAAATGGGGGCGCATGTGTATGAAGAGGCGCCTAACTATTAAGGAGAGGGCGCTACCATATTTAGAGGCTCCTCCAAAAAGGGCGCTACCACCAAATAAGAGAAAGGCCACCATTTTAGTGGAGGCGTCACCTATTATAGAGGGGCGCTACACTTTGGAGAAGGGCGCTACTACTATAGTGGAGGGCGCTAGCTACAATGGAGGCGTCACTATTTTAGAGGAGGAGCGCCAAGTTTAGAGGGGCGCTTAGCCTATGGGCCCACGTTTTTACCATAAAAAATCTCAAAGTGATCTAAGGGTGGACATTCAGTCAAATACCTAGATCTAAGGGTTGAAATGCTTAAGACATGGATCAAGCACCCTAGCCATTGATTGAAATTAATCTAAGGGTGGAGATTGATTGAGAAGAATGTAAAGTCAAATACCTAGATCTAGTGGTGGAGATTTAACCTAGATCTAGATCTAATCTCAGACATTGATCTTCAAGGGTTTGGGGTCTTCCTCAACTATATAATGAGGGTCTCACTCCCTCATTTGACATGATCTCTCATGCTATTGTTATGCTACCAGAATATTTCTCCACTCTTCTCTCAAGCTCTTTTGCTATTGTAATCTTTTTGCCTTAGTTGGGCCATTTAATCAAGTAATCTTTGGAGGAAGTCTTGGTGTCTACATTTCATGCTTCTTGTGTAAGGTAACTTGCTTCATTTTTATTTGATTTTGCATTTGTATTTGCTTAGACAGCTCTCCACAAAGTATTTTGTGGAGAGACTTGTAGGTAGAAGTATTTTTACCTGCATTTGTGAGTAGATTAGTAAGATCCTACAAAGTATTTTGTAGGATTTATTTATATGCTCACCTCTTGGCTTACATTTTACAGATCTCATAAGTTTGTTTGCAGGGAACTAAAGCAAAGGAGTACCTTTTCCATTGGTTTAAAAACTCTGTTTTCATTTTCGCACTTTTGGAAAAAAGGGTTTTAAAACTCAGTTTTTATCACTGTATAGTGATAAAAACCTTGGTTTTAAAGCCCCAACCCTTGGTATATTAGTATAGGCTTTTATTTCTGCTGTTCAAACATCATTTAGGTGGCTAAAAACTCAGTTTTCAGCCCTCTAAACTTCATATTTCTGTCATATTTTCGCTCAGATTTTTTTACTGTAAATTAGTAATTTTTTGGGACTAACTTTTTCTAACAAATTCTTTGAGTTTTCTGTGATTTCCAGCAAGTAAAGCTTGCTGATTTGTGACAGGTTTTACACGAGTGAAGGGGAGGTGCTGCCCAAATAGGCCCAGAAATACCTCAACCTTAAACCAGTTCCAAAAGGGGTTCAAACCCTCAACTCTTTCCTTTCTTTTTCTGATATTTGTAAACCCCAACGAGAAGTTCTCTTGGGGTATTCTGCAAAGGTTAATAAGCACTTGTAATATATGTGTAAATAGATTAGGAAGTAGAGTAGATTTCAGTTTATGCAAGTTTTCTGTTTACCCACCTATCTTTGTGACAGACCACCATCTCTGTCACAAAGATTGAAGTAAGGTTAGTTTACTGTTTTATTCAGTTGTATTTTCCTTTCTAGTTTATTTCATTCACCCACCTATCTCTGTTACAGACCACCATCTCTGTAACAGAGATTGTTGTGAGGTTAGCTATACTCTAGCTAGTTACAGTTTCTTTCAAGTTCAGTATTTTTTTTATTTTTCTGTTAAAAGAAGCAATCATACAACTCACCCATCCTGTGTATCCTCTATCCACTTGTCATCTCCCTTTAGGGACTTCAAGTTGGATATGAAAAGCAGGAGAAGTGGGGACTTAGGTAATTAAAGCAACATTTTTATTTTCCTGCTACAATCTTCACATTTAAATTTTCAGTCCAAGATCGAATACCAGCACCTCCCATAAGGGATATCGCTTGGTGATCTTGTTGATAACTTAAAATTTACATTGCATCTTAATCACCCAAGACTTAAAATTAACCCCTAAAATTTACCAACAAAAACTTCTTTATTTCCTGCTCCTCTACTCGGTTATCACCCTTCGGGGTACTCGCGAGATACGACAGGGGATAGAGAAGTCCTAGTTTAATAGGCATCCATCTTGTTATTTTTTAAGTTAATTAAAAATAGTGACCTCGGAGGCGACTTGGGGTAGTAGACCGTGGGGGGTCTCTAGGCACTTTGACGTCCTCCTTGTTGAGCACCAGGCCATTGGGGTTTGACCTGTGAGCTACGGGTGGGCTTTGCTCCCACTTTGTTGAGCGCAACAGCACTCCCTCTTTGACTTGAGAAGTACTAGATTGGGGTAGTCACACCACCAATTCTAAAACTTAACTTCAAGAAGAAAAACTTTAATAAAATTTACTAAAATAAACCAAGAGACATTGCAGAACCGGTTCTACAACACTTTTTCATTTCAGCACTCCAGCATTGCACTACAACTCTTTACTTTCAGTTTCACTTCACTTTTCAAGTTCATTTACTTTCAGTTCTGCAATTGTTCATGTGGTGAATGCTTAACATTTGTTTAAACTGTTTCAAGTAAATCAAACTTAAAGTCTTTCTTTCTTTTATTTCCTGTTGGTTCAATAAGTTTCACATTAAAACATTTTCTTCTGCTATCTTTTGTTTATACTGATAAGTTTAGATCAGCTATACATTACTTAATAATCTTGGTTCATTACTGTTATAATTGTACCATTTGTCTGTTTATTCATCTCATTGTTAGACAACCTAAACTGTGGCTTAATTAACTTACATTCCAGTTTCAGTTGTAAATCTGTAAAGTTATAATTTTAGACTCCATTTGTAATAGGCACTGGTCTTTATTTATCTCAAGGTCTGCTTGTCATTAAAGGAAATCTGTGCATTTGCATTCAGCTTGTCATTCCTTAGATATTATAAAGTCTTAGCCTTAGTCTTAATAAAAGATCCGTTTAATTAATTTGTAATTAATTAATAAATCTGGAACTTAGTTTTCCTGTAGGGACTACCCCCCTTGGCTCTATTGGGATCTTGCCTAAACGGAGGATTTGTGGACTGTGGTGACATTGGTCCCCAGCTCTCACTTGCCCCCAAGGACACACATAGCAGGTTGTGACTTTCCTGTGTCTTAAAGTGTGAATTAGGCGGCAACAGTGTGATTCAAGAGATTTGCACAGTTGATTTACTTAGAAAGATAAACAATTAACTTGAGTAATCCACTTAGAAATGATGAATTAACAATTAGTGATCTAAGCATGAGATGTAAATGAATGATGAAAACTAGCACTAATCAAAGCAAACACACAACACAAGCCTCCCCAAATGGGGGAGGATGGAAGTGGGGACTTAAAAACCCCACTCAAACAGAGATTTTTATTAAACTTTATACAATGTGCCTTAAGGATTTTGATCCTTGAAAGGGGTTTTTAAACAAAGGCAAAGTAACTCTACAAATATTATAACCTGTAAAAAGGAGAGTGCCTTGTATTTTTACTTTTGAGATCTTTCCAAAACCTATGAAAAGGAAAAAGGGAAGAAGTTTGAAGAGAATAAAAAGAACAAAAGGAAAGAGAGCTGAAACAAAAGAAGATGAGAGAAGGAAGGCAAACAAACTAAGCAAGAATCAAAACCAAAGAAAGGGGAGAATAGGGCAGCCAACTAAGAAGCTAAGGGATGAACAAAATTGAAAAAAACGGGGCAGCGAAAGAGGAAATAAGTCGCTGTCATAAAAAATGCAAAATGGAACAGCGAACAAAAAGTAAAAGAAATGGCCAAAAACAAGGTTGAAGGAAGCCCAAAAACTAGGGCAAAAAGAGGCAAAAAATGGAAGAAAGCTAGGGCACACTAGGGCTGTCCAAAAAACAAAAAAATGGATGGTAAAAAGAGTACTAACGGGCCAGCGATGAAGAAGAGGTAAAAGAGACAAAGCAAAACGACCGGTAGAAAAGGGATTAAGAAGAGGAACAATGGAAGGTTTTTTGCAGCTTAATTCTTTAAGTTTTTGCCAATTTTCCCGCTTAACCTGTCACAAAAAGTAAGAAACCAGCGAGCTTCTTTCCTGCAAAATGGTGGATTAGGCAATACACTACACTAAGAAATTACAATTTTAGTACTTGCATAAGATTAGACATTGATACTACTACAAGTATTAACCAAACTAGATCTAAAGCTTCGTAAGGTAAGCTCTTTAACAAAGGAAATTTTAGATCTATAATAACAAGAGATATGAAGATGAAACTTAATGCTTGGATCTACTTGTTATTAAACAGAGCATCAAAGTAACCGGAAAGTAAAATTTGCTTTTAAGGGTGAATCTAAGAGATGGAACCACTTGGATCTTTGAATCTCTGAAAGCGCCCTGGATCTCAATCAGTATGTGGCTGCTAGATACTTGTGCTTGATTCCAAGAAAGGTAGATGCAACTTAGCTCATCCTTGTACTCGGTGCAATGGAGTGATCTGCAATCAAACAACTTGCATGCTTGCCAAAACATGGGATTAGAACATGTACTATTTACTACTCTGAATCACAAAAAGCATAAGATATAGCTGAATAAGACAATGCTCTTTATAAATTTCGAAAAGTAAATAAGTAAGTAGATAACTTGAAACTACAAAGATCTACTCTTACGTGCTTATAGAAGCCCTCTAAAGCATTTATAATTACCCATAGATTAGCAAACAAAAGCAGGAATGAAATGGTATCACCTCATTAATCAAAGCACATGAATCCGGAATCCACACCACATGAGCCTCCAAAGCCTTTCTTTATTCAAAATGGTTGCATAAGAGCAACAAGTATTATAATAATTCACCAGAGGTTCTTTGCATCAATCATCCACCCTTTTAGAGCTAAAAGAGCCTCTATTTATACAATGAGAGAGTGCTAAAACCCTAAAACCAAACCAAATAACCTAACCAGCCTGACCACCTAACAGAAGAGCCAAACCTAAATCAGAGGACCAAGAGTGAGGGGAGGCCTCCACCCAAGCAAGGCGCCCCCACTTCAACTAAAAACACTGAAATCCACCCTCAATTTAGCCCACACGTGTGGAAGGTGCATCACTGCTGAGGAGGGGCGTGAATGGGTGAAGGAGGCTCCTGGATGTTGGTAAAACCACCTCTTTAGGTCTGGCTAGAGTCTGTGCTAGGTTTGGGAAGCCCACTGATGGTGTGAGCTTCAGTCTTCACCTCGATCAAATCACCGGACCAATGAGTGCTCTCTATCTCATCTTTAGCTGGAGATGACATGTCTGCTAACTGATAATAAATTAATTGCTCTCTTAATGATCACTGAAGCTGAGTTATGATAACTCCAATCATCATAAGTGCTCCATGAGATGTCATTTAGCCTTTTATTTCACTGAATTTGGATTAATTTGGAGAGTTTTAATTTTCTCCAAAATAATCATTTTTAATACAAAATCATTTTTTTACTCAAAACTGATTTTTTTGAGAAAAAAGGCATTATGTGTCCGATTGTTGATCTGAAAGCTGGCTCTGACTGGCTGGCTGGTCAAGAATGATTTTTGGCTTAAGGTTAGAGCCTTCAATCACTGAATTCAGAGCCCGAATGACTTATTTACCATGAACGGGTTTTTTCCCTTTAATTTATGAAAAAATTAACCCAAAAAACTTAGGAAAAGTAATTAAAAATTAAAAAATTAAAAAAAAAAAATTCCCCATTCGAAATTTTTTTTATGTGTCCAGATGACTTAGGACACGACCATGATCTATCTAAATAATGTCTAGTAGGCTTATAACACTTAGTTGGTTTCTAATAACCCCCTAAGGCCCAGAATTCAACATCGGGCATTCCAGCTTTGGAGGAAGCGGGAGAAAACCTCGTCAATTATACTCGGCTGAAGGCAAAGCATAATTGTCAAGGGCAAAAAACTCCCTGGAATACCCTATTTGAGATTCTACGTCTCAGGAGACCGAACCACTCAAAAATATCCTACTAGGAAATTTTATTACAAACCCCGCGGGGCCATGGTCAAAATTAGTCAAATAAAAAAGTGACTAGCCAATATTGGCTAGACAAGCACACGGATCAACTGATACACTGGAATCAGACTTTGAACAAGTCTGTCAACCGGCGGCTCCTTAGGTAACCCAACTATGGTACAAAAAAGTTAGTAACATCTGGCTCCAACTGTGGGACAGGTACATGCTTGATCTATTGATAAAAAAGAGTGCCTGAGAATCCAGGAATCTCTGGTAAATGCCTGTAAACAGAAGTGTCTCAGTTCCATGTATATGATAAAGATATGCCATGATGAAATACCAAAAAAAATTATTTTTTGCTTTTTTCGAAATAAAGTACATGGAAATAAACTTCTTCTTTTTCGGCATATATAGAATGAAATATGATACAACTGCTAGTATACAAAAGAAAGAGCTTTAATGCAGCATTCTACAAAGTTATGATACATAACATATGATACAAAAGTAAAGTACATAGAAATACAACAAGGATGGGTTTAGAAAAGCCCTGTGATGACCCCTTGGTCATCTTGGAGGTTGTTACAATTAAAGGGCTTCAAGTGTTGGCCATTCATGGGCAGGTTTAATATTTCTCCATCCATGGTGTTAAGGAAAAAAGAATTGGTGTTAACAGTGTCGCGGATGATAAACGGGCCTTTCCAAAGGCTGTCAAATTTTCCATGCTTTCCAGGCTTCTCCCTTCTCTTATCCCACAAGAGAACAATATCTCTGATTTGGAAGCTCTCGGCCTGGCTGACTTATCAAAAGTGCCCTTCATACTTTCTTGACGTCTGAGTGACTGATCAAGGGCAGGTCTTCGAGATTCATCCAATTCTATAATCTGATTAATTCTCTGCTCCATTTCTGCCTGTTCTGTGCCATACTCACTTAGCATCCTGGAGATCGGAATCTGCATACTGACTAGAAGGGTAGTTGTGAGTCCATACACCAACTCAAAAGGTGATTTACCAGTTGAGTTCTTTTTAGTGATTCTATCCGCACACACAGCATACTTAATTTTACTATCCCATGATCTCTTATTATCCCCCACAGTCTTTTTGAGGATTGACATTAAATTTTTATTGGTGGACTCAGCAAGTCCATTGCCCTGTGGGTAATAATCAGATGAGTGGGATAGGATAATGCCATACTTAAAACATAAGTCATTCATTTTTTCAGAACTGAAGGCTTTGGCATTATCGGTTGTTATTTTTAAGGGAGTCCCGAATCTTGTGATGATTCTTTCCTCGATGAAGTCTATAACAACCTTCTCAGTAGCAGTCTTAGTGGGTATAGCCTCTGTCGTCGCCTGAAACTGGCACGCGGGTGCCAAAAGCCCAAACCGCGGGCGCGCCGGCCCGGCGACAACCTCTCTCGAGAGAGGCCAATGTCACCACACCTTCTCTCTCCTCGCTTCAAGCTGGCTCTTCTCCAGCTCTAGGGGGGTTTCCCTAAGTTCGGATCTCTAAGGCAAGTGTAGCTAAGGGCAGGGTGATCTGAAGAGGATGCCTTAGAGAAACTCGGGTAGCAAAAAGGAAAATAAGTCGGATTGATGGGAAGGAAGGGAAGGGAGGATCAGTCCTCGAGGGAAAGGCCAGTGCCAGTATCAGAAGGGCGAATGGAGTCAGAAGGGGACTCAGAAAGGCTTTGCATTTTGCAGAAGGGAGATCAGGCTGGTCCGCTCCATAATCAGAGGCCAGGAGAATGGTAGTATAACTGACTACTTTCCATTACTCCCAAACCTCCAAGAACATAACGGCGACAAGCAACTTGGCAGCCGCAAATGCTTGCCCAACGTGCTAGATTATTAGCCTTCTATGCCGACTTAGTCTATAACTTATGAAAACACAAGATTACCACTGAAAAACCCAACATGTCCAAAAACTCAACAATGAATTTCTTTATTAACTCTAGGGAAAAAATCCTCCCAGCCCAAAAACTTTCCACCTTTACAAAGAAAGAGACTAATCTCTTTATAGGCCAAAAAAATGCTCTCTCCTAAAATACAAAAGAAAAATAAAATAATAAAATAATGGGGAGAAAGTAGGATCCTAGATCCACTTTTTCTCCATAAGCGAATATGTGACCAATTTTTTATTAAATGGAGTTCATGCTTTGACTAATTGTTACATGTCAAAGAAACTACACGTAACCCCAACAGGACTCAACTTCTCTCGCGGTGAAAATCCAATCAGATAGTTGTCATTCAATAAAGTGGGTCATTCGGTGGATAATCCATTTGCTACCAGATTCAAAACGTGGCAACCAGATACTGTAAACCCACGAACTGCAATTGTAGTCGGTGTTTAATGAAGATGTGGGTGATTGGGTGGACAGATGTTCCTCCACAACTCCACGTGGTAAAGCCGATTCCACTAACAACCTGTGAGCTGCTCCATCGCCTCCTTGATTTGGTGGTACATCCCAGCTATCTCTCGAGAACTTGCCACTGCCAACGATAACCTGCCCGTTACCTAGGTTTTCGTCTAACTCAAAAATAATTCCAAACAGGAAAACGCCCCACTAGCATCCATCGGCAAATGGTGACTCAAACTTTAACCATCAGCTCCAAACCAAGACAGGATTCCAAAACAAAGTGGAAATCCCTGAACACTAGCCACTCCAATAGCCACGTCACCAACAATTCATATCGTGGACCTCTACCAGCTGCCAAGAAGAAATTTAAGTGCTGCTGGAACCCCACGTGGTTACAGTGATGCCCTGAGTGGTTGTCATCTCGTTAAACGCCGAGACTCTGAGTTTAAACATGGATTGATGATGAAAACGTGGATTGCTCCACAAAATACTATGTGAGCAACTATCAATTAATGGCCACCATAAACTATTCATCTGTAAACTGAAAAATGACTGTCACAGCATCCCCAATACTCCACGATTTATTTGTATTTGGCTGCTAATAGAACGAATCTGGTTTATCATCCCGGATTTCAAGGTTTACGCCAGTTCCCAGATAGAATCTTATGCCATAACTTTTTACTCTCAGAGTAAAGGAAACTGCGTGCTCTGTCAACTTAGATACCCACGGGATCTGGGGAGGGATGTTACACACCTGATATAAGGTCATATTTCATCCACGCTGGTGAACATGAGTCGGCATGTTCAGATTTTTATCGTGGCATTCCTCCCGGATTTGGATAGCTCATGTCATGTCTTCGGGATCTGGATCATATACCTCAACAACCACGGCTTGTTTGCATTTCTCCAGTGACACATTTGTATTTGTCATTTGCTTCACTTTCTTGCTAGCTTTTGTTTCATCTTTAATTGATATCTCCAACTTTTCTGTCTCCTTTAAATCACCATTTTCAAAAGAAGAATACTTCATGTCATGGGATTTTCGAGATGGTGTTCTTAATGCCTGTGGAGAGG
This sequence comes from Pseudotsuga menziesii, assembly GCA_001517045.1. NCBI lineage: Eukaryota > Viridiplantae > Streptophyta > Pinopsida > Pinales > Pinaceae > Pseudotsuga > Pseudotsuga menziesii. Next base: position 70,383 of record LPNX010465151.1, on the reverse strand, counting down.
TTGGTTGGGACGAAGCTTCTGACACTTGACTGCTCATTACTGGGACAGAATTGATCATAGTGGTTATTGTTTGATCTTGGGGTAACTTCAAACCAGGCCTTATCTCAGGTATTAATCTGCAAATCTTAGAATTCTGAGAATTGTTATTGACGTTATTTACAGAAAGCCAATCTGTACTCACAGAAGTAGCATGGATGCTTCTCTCGGCACTTGCTTGAGTTGAAAATGGTAGGGATATGCTTATTTCTGATATGCCTTCAATCACTGAATTCGGAGCCCAGATGACTTATTTACCACGAACGGGTTTTTTCCATTTAATTTATGGAAAATTAACCCAAAAAACTTAGGAAAAGTAATTAAAAATTTAAAAATTTAAAAACAAAAATTCCCCGTTTGAAAAAGGTCTTTTCGAAAAAAAATTATGTGTACAGATGACTTAGGACACGACCATGATCTATCTAAATAATGTCTAGTAGGCTTATAACACTCAGTTGGGCTCTAATAACCCCCCAAGGCCCAGAATTCAACATCGAGCATTCCAGCTTTGGAGGAAGCGGGAGAAAACCTCGTCAATTATACTCGGCTGAAGGAAAAGCATAATTGTCAGGGGCAAAAGACTCCCTGGAATACCCTATTTGAGATTCTACGTCTCAGGAGACCGAACCACTCAAAAATATCCTACTAGCACATTTTATTACAAACCCCACGGGGCCATGGTCAAAATTCTTCAAATAAAAAAGTGACTAGCCAATATTGGGTAGACAAGCAGACGGATCAACTGATACACTGGAATTAGACTTTGAACAAGTCTTTCAACCGGCGGCTCCTTAGGTAACCCAACTATGGTACAAACAAGTTGGTAACAGGACCTAGAAGCGCCTAAGAAGAAGTAACAAGATATAGATAAGAATTTGGAAAGCATCTGGAAAGCCTAATATATTGCATGCCCTGAGAGGCAAAGAAGAACAAAAATCCAAGACGAGTTCAACAATAGTCACTGAAACTCATGATTGTCAGAGATATGTGTATCTTGGGATGTCCTCCATGTGGTTCTTCCTAGCATGGAGGTACATTATCAGTATAGGCAAGAGTGTAGAGGGTGAGAAACACTCTACCAAGTGTCATGGATCTAGTGGTGGAGACATACAGAGGTTTCAGTAACATTTTCTAGTTGGATGCAAGATGTGCATCACAAATGATGCACAAGTTTTTAATGGTGTTGTGAGAGATCCATGATGCATGTGCATGTGCATGGAAAGTAGGTGTGCATGATGCATGTGCATGAGATATGTGCATTGCATGTGCATGCATGCATTTTTAATGCACTCTTATAATGCGGAAGTGTGATTTTTGCATGAACTTTGAATTAAGGTTTTGGAGCCCTAATCTCACCAACATATTAGAAAAAGGAATTCAGGGAGCGAAAGTCATTCATTGCTTGTGAGACATAGGTGATCATAGAAGAGTGTTAATCAATGCATGCAAGAGGGTGCATTCTTGATAGGAGAAGGCGCAGTCTAGAAAAGAGAGAGGATTCAGATCTGAGATAGATTGGGTATGCTTCATCTATGGCAGAGGGAGAACACTTTGGAGATAGAGATTGTTTACAAGTGAGATTGATCCAAATACAGAGCACGATATTGATTCACCAGTTAGTGAGGGGCACATTTCACTAGAGAGGGAAAGCTCTGAGATAGAGTTCAACTAATCTAAGAGAGGGCATCATTGAGATAGTGATCCAGAGGCAGGAAGGCGAGAGATCCTAGTCAAATAAAATAGAAGTTCAAAGACAGATCCAATCAGAGTGAAGGGTGCAATCAGCGAGAGGGGCACAACACCCAGCATTCCATCAAATCAGACTTGATCATTAGAGCCTGTGTGGATCAGTGATAAGTCCATGTTGGATTACTCTATTGTATCTATTGTAAACTACTAAAAATTATAAAAGTTCTTCTATACTCTCTCACTGGTTTTCCCGCAAGGGTTTTTCCAGGGTCAATTGATCGAAAACATTGTGTCCAGTTTCATGTGTGATTTCTATATTGTGTAAAGTTGTATTCAGAGATGTTTAGCACTCTATATTCAGGAGACTCTCAGGCTTCGAGCACATATTCTCCAGCCCCCCACCAGACCTGACACCACATAGAGGATCACAACGTTCTTCAGCGTACTCCTCTCAGCCAAGGGCACCAAGAGGTCTACCAACTTAGACACCAATCCAGTTTTCAGATCAGTGAGGATCTGTGTATCTCGACCCACGAGACCTCACCAGCAGGTTCGTTCCAGAACTCTACCTGAGAGACGAACCAGGCCTCAAAAGCAGCAACGCAGCGAGCGGCCCGCACCCACCAGCTCCTCTTCGGGCCAACTGACGCTACTGAACTTTTCTCTGTTCCTTTCTTTCATCCTCGGATGTTAGGAGTAGTAGACCTTCTTCGGTCTTCTCAACTCCGGGATCTTCTCCACTAGAGCTTCTTTGCCCCAGTGCAGAGTTCGAAAGTCGGGGCTGAGGATGGGGCTCTCTCATACTTCAACCCAGCTCGTATTGTTCATCTTTTAAAAAAATTCTGCATTGTTTTGTTTTATAACAAGGGGGACCGTTTGGTCCTCCCGCATAGCACAGACATCATTGTAACCGATAGTCTCGTTGACCTACTTTGTTGTCATTAGTTGGACATTAATAAAATTATCTTATCTTATATTATCTATATAGATATCATGTACTTCAAGTTATAAGTTATTGTATTTGTTGATACCTTCTCTAGGATTGAGAATTTGGGATTTAGTACATGCATGTGTCTTACTGAAACTTAAGGCCAAGTTGGGATTGTTACCAACTAAGTTGCACCTAGTTGTACTTTCAGGCGAACCGACAAGGTTTGAACAAGAACACTTGTTCATTCATTAGAGTTCAAAAGTCTGCCAGGGTTTTTCTAGGAAATTTTTCAAATTTATTTGTAACACATGTTCATACCCCCTTGGGTAAATTGTAAAAAATGTGCTATCATGGTCAATTTTATAAAAGACTTGGCTTCCTAGACTTAGACATCAAGCCAACTAGCCCAAACTATTTTTTCCCTTGGTAATCATTTGTTGTTGAACAAACAACTAATAATTTCTGAGTTTTTCACTCACACCTCAAAAATTGGGGTAGCCGTCTTGGTGATTAGGCCTTAGGGGGTTATTAGAGCCTCTATGTCAATCTTTAAACATGCTAGGCATTCGAATTGATTCGTACGGACATGTGCATTTGTTATTCCATGTCAAATCTAGCCTCATTAAAGGACTAGTAAGAAAATGAGTCACATAAATGATAAATGGTAAGAAAATAAAGTGGCATGGGTTCATGAAGACACTTGGAAGCATGTGGAGCCTTTAGATGACTAGATTCCCCACACACTTGGCATGATCTTCATCCAAATTCGAACACATGGGTAATGTAACGTTATTGGAGGGTAATGTGGTTTCAAATAGAATATAATGAGCCAAGAAATTCGAATTGGTAAAGGAGAGTAACTCCCATGGAAGAGGAAGAGACTAGAAGATAGTTTGTGCCACTTGGAAGGAGATTCCATGCACTCTATGACAACAAATGATGAAAGATTCTATTACAAGTATGACAAATTCAGACCTGATTGCAGACATATGACAAATCTGACATGACAAGGTTAAAAATAGCCACCAAGAGGTCAAATTTGGGAGTTAGAGGCAGTCACTCAAATTGGGGAAAAAATTGGAGCATGAAGAGGAAGACAAGTGTTATGAGAGTTACTAAACCACTAAGATGAGTTGGAGGAATCCCATGGAGGGAAATCCGACCTTAAGAGGCATCATGAAGTTAATAAAAGGATGTCATTTGGAAGGAGAATAGCATTTGATCATTTGTTAATTGGCCTTTGGCATTTTGGAGAGCTTTTGCTTGTCCATTGCACGATGATTGTTCACTCTCCCTGCTTGTGAACCAATTTCGAAGGAGTTGGATTCCTTTCCAAGTTGGTTGATGGAGAGGCCATTCAAACCTCTCATTGGAGTTTAATGAAAGTGTTTTAGTTGCAGGTTGAAGGCCCATACATTCGAATTCTCATCTATCTCCCTATTCTCTCATTCCTTCTTCTCCATTCCCCCACACTCTCATGTTGATGGCGCACTTATTGGAGTGGTGCTTGCAATTTGTTGAGGACATTTGATGCCCAAGCTTGGGTATGATATATGGCTCTGCAATCTTATTCCCATATGATCTATAAGTCGAAATATCATAAATCCATGTGTGAAAGGATTGCATTCTCATGCTCTTGAATAACTAGTTTTCATGTATTTGGCTTCCATTTTGGAAAGAGTTGTATAACATATTTGTATGAGGTCATTTCTATGAGTTTGATGATGATAGGGAAGCAATATATGATGTATGGCTCTTTAATATTATTCCCATATGTTCTGTAAGTCGAAATAGCAAGAATCAATGTGTGAAAGGCTTGCATTCCCATGAGCTCGAATGACTAGTTTTCATGTATTTGGCTTCCACTTTGAGAGAGTTGTATATCAGATTTTTACGAAGAAATTTATATGATGTTTAATGCTGTTGGGGAAGCCATTTGAATGTTGTTTATATTATTCATATGTCATGTCATTATCTGAAACATTTAATTTACTTTTCATGAGTCAGAACCAAACTATTAATACCATTTCCCCTTAAGCAAATTCACTGAACGTTGCCATATAGATTTTGCGCCTCATAACCAGTTTTAAAAGCTTAATAACCATGATTAAAGGCAACCATTGATGCCTTATATTCATTTCCATACTCTGTTCTGAAATTTGGGAGGGTAGTACTTGAGTTGGGAAGCCAATTTGACTCTCACCCTTGGGGGGAATTTGACCTCAATTTTCCTAGTAAATTTGCCCCTTTTATTCTTAGCCCCAAATCAAGTTGCAAAAGCCTAAAGTCAGATAGAAAGTGTCCATAAACCACCATGTTATGTTATAAGACTCACCATATCCTTTCTTTACAAATTCAAGACCATTTGGAGTCAGTTGGAACCGTCTAGAGCCATGACTAGCAAAGCTCGAAATTGGACAAAATTATGCATACTTGAATAACATGTCAAATGAGTTTTCTGATTCTCTCATTGAGTGTCTGAGGTCTGTTAGTATGGTTTAAATCCCATAGGATCCCTCCACAAGAAATTTGGAAAGGTTCGGTGGTATTGGGAACCAAACCTAGAAAGTCTAGTTAGGCTTGAATTTGCCCAATATTTAATTTTCTCCAAAATTCCAAGAAGGGACATTACAAAACCATTACAAAAGCTTATAATGAAACCTATGATGAAATTTGTAATTTGTATAATGATAAAAGTTTGGAAGGTTTACTACCTTGTGGCCTTTTTTCTAAAGAAGACGATTGTGATCAATAGGAAGACGACTATAGCCTGGAGCATGACACAAGTGATGAAGACCCCCTTATGTCCGACAAAGAGGTTGATGAGGATTCCTGGACATTCATGGAAAATCCAATCTATGACATGTCCGAGGAGGAAAATAATGAACCAGAAAATTTTGATGGTTTTATTGATAATCATGTCTATGACATATCTAATGGAGTGAGTTTTGAGTCTCTTGATAGTTTTATTGAAGATCCTATATATGAAGTTTTTAAAGAAGAGAGCATGGATCTTGTGGCCTTGGGAAATTTTTATATGGAGGAGGAGCATGCAGTTTATCCATATGATCAGTCTAAGCCATATATCAGTATTAGTAATGAAGACATAGAGAAGCAGTGTAGTGAAGAGCCAGATATGATGCATCAGTTTCAGCTATCATCTTTGAAGAAATTCATTGACTTAATATGAAACTTTTTCTTTTACACATTCTAACACTTAAAAACTAGGGTTTATGATTAAAAATTTACATCTTAAACTTGAAATATAAATCACCAACTCAAGAACTTTCCAAGACTAAAACAAATCTTTCACACATGAATACATAGAGATTTTTGGTCAACAGACTGGGCAAAACCCCAACTCCTGGGGAAAACCCTAGAAAGAAGAAATTATCATTATAAGGAGAAACTCAAAAATTTTCCCAACAACACAGAAAATTTATTCTTCTGACCCTTATAGGCAAAATTCCCAAAAACACTTCTACAGCAAAATTACCTCGAAATCTGTGCCAGCAGTACTGTACGGCATGGTGTACCTTCACACGTGTGAGTACAGACTATATGAATCTGCCACACATGTGGATTGTACACACTATACTTTTTGTACTTTTCTACTGCCTCGAGAATCGTGCCCATCCTACAATAAATGTTGTACAGCCCTGTCAGACTATTGAACGACGTTGTCTCGATTTTTGTGCCTCACACGTGCTGTATGGATTCTAACATCCTGTAATTAATGTGGATGTACTTTTGCAATTAATGTTGCTGCCTGCATTTGGAATCGTGCCAAGGGTTTTCTCTATCTCTCATTCAGTCTCAATCTCTTCTCTCTCTCCTCATTGATGGATGGTGTCTAATTTGTCTTTTAACCCTAGTGTTATACTTTAAATTTTGTAACTACCTCATCTAACCAACTTAATCTTATGGTTGAGATGTTTTTTACAAAATCTAGGGTTCTCACTTAATGCACTCTTATTTAATAATAACTCACTTTAATTATTAAATATCTTTTAAGTAAGACCCAATACAATAAAGTACAAAACATTCTCAGAAAAATTATTCTTCTGACCCTTACAGGAAAAATTCCCAAAAACACTTCTACAGCAAAATTACCTCGAAAATTGTGCCAAGAGTACTGTACGGCCTGATGTACCTTCACACATGCAAGTACGGACTGTACAGATCTTCCACACGTGTGGATTGTACGGACTGTACTTTTCTGCTACCTCAAGAATCGTGCCTAGCGTGCAATAAATGTTGTACGACCCTGTCAAACTGTTGTACTGTGTTGCCTTGATTTATGTGCCTCACAGGTTGCATTGGGAATCGTGTCAAGGGTTTTCTCTCTCTCTCTCCTTTAGTCTCAATCTCTTCTCTCTCTCCTCATTGATGGATGGTGTCTAATTTGTCCTTTAACCCTAGTTTTATACTTTAAATTCTGTAACTACCTTATCTAACCAACTTAATCTTATGGTTGAGATGTTTTTTACAAAATCTAGGGTTCTCACTTAATGAACTCTTATTTTATAATAACTTACTTTAATTATTAAATATATTTTAAGTGAGAGCCAATACAATAAAGTACAAAACATCATTTATTTATATATAAGTCACTTTATACATAAATGTACATAATGGACGAATCACATGTCCTCTTTATCACACAACACCCAAAACTATAAAGAGAACCTTCAGAGTTAACTTTTCAACAATCTGCACACCAAGAGATTCCTTATGATATGGAGCAGGGTGGGGCTTATACAACGAGTTATCATTCGGTAAGCCTTGATGATCAGTATGATGGTGTGGTTGATCTGCCTCATCATGTCGTTCTGTATATTAGTCCTATCCATTCATGGATAGAAGCAGTCTACACGAGCACCTACCAGTTTGGGAAGAAGTTTGACGCAGTGTTACCAACATCGATTGAGAAATCGTGAGATTTCGAGGACGTCGATTTTTCGGCAAAAAATCGCCGAAAAAATCGACCTAATTTTTTGCCAAAAAATCGGTCGAAAAATCACGAGTTGATGGAAAAATTGGTCATCGCGGACTGTGGAAGGAAAAAAGGGTTTTATGTCGGTTTTTTTTTTCTTGTTATTTGCTCACTGCAAAGATAGAGAGAAGAGCTAAGGAGACCAAGAACACTTTCTTTGGGCTTAAGGACGGATTTGGGCAACATTTTCTTCGCCATCAACCATCAAAATTGAATATTGGATCTTGTTATTTGGAGTTTTTTTCCACATTTATCACAACTGAAGCTTAGTAAAAAAATTTCCCATCATTTCTCACTTTTCCAAGAGGGATTCTTGTTGATTTACATTTCCAATTAATTCTCCATCTTCAAAATCATTTTTTATAGTGTTTTAAGCAAGATTTTTGCATCTGTTATGTATTTTTCATGCCAAAAAAACATTTTTTCATTTTTTTCTTGCCCTAGATCCTTCTAAATCCTCATAAAAATGTTTATTTATTTTCTCTCATCAAAATAGTGTTTGAATGCTCAATATATCTTGGATTTCTTAGGAAGGGATTTGGTAGCAACCCCAACTTATCCCTAAACTTCACAAAACTCTGTCTTTAAAGTGCCTTGGTGAAAATGTATGCCACCTGATCATCTATTTGTATGTACTCCAACCAAATGGTTCCTCTCTGAACACAATCTCTCAAGAAGTGGTATCTGATGTCTATGTGTTTGCTCCGGTCATGGAACACTGGATTCTCAGATAGCCTGATGCCACTCTGATTGTCACGGTGAACTACTGTAGCCTCGAGCTCACACTCGAACAACCCTACAAGAAACTTCCTCAGCCACATACCCTCACAAGAAGCCATGCAGGCTGCCATGTACTTAGCCTCTACCGAGCTCAATGCAACTGACTTCTGCTTCCTACTGAACCAAGAGACAACCCCTGATCGAATGCTGAAACAACAACCTGCAGTACTCTTTCGATCCTCTACACATCTTGCCTAGTCAGCATCTGTGAAACCTGCTAAGTGTATGATATCACCAACCTTGTAGTTTCCTGTGTGAGGTGGATCCAGGATGGATGGTAGAGGGGCAAGCAACTAAGGAGGTGGAACCAAGACTGCCTAGACTCCCAAATGGATGGTTTTCACGCCAATCAAGGCAGTATTCACTTTATGTTATCTAAGTCCAAGACAACAACGGGGGAGACCTAGATCTACTCTCGACAGGAGAGATCAGACCTAGACACTAGATCAGATCAATTGTGGCTTGAGGTATGTAAGGTGTAAGGTAATTAGGAACTCTAGATCTATGGATGATAGTAGTAAGTGGACTAGGGCTTTGGATGAGGGCTTCAGTCATACGAGGGTTGATCCAAAGTGACCTGTAGGGGTAATACTAGATCTAGGGTTAAGGTACTAGCAACTGATTAAGATAACCACTGTCTTGGGAAACGTAATTGAGACAGGGTGATTAAGGACAGAGTTGGGACTGTCTATTACCAAAGAGATAGACTCAGTGAGAGATATGAAAATAACAGGTAACCTGAGTTATCAAGGAGCGATCAAATTTTGGGGGAAAGAGGTCAACAAGGGGCTAGCGCTATGCTTGGAGATCAGTGCTTGTTCAGCCTTGGGTAATGGAGTCAGTATCAGCACAGTGTTTAAGTGAACCCACCTTGGATATGCCCTAATCTATTGACCCAGAAAAGTATTTGGCCCGGAAGATTCAGGTTACAGGGAAATCAGCAAAAGGAGGGCTAGCGCCAGGGTTTGGAGAGGCATATCTGCAGATCTAGAGCCACCAGGAGACTATCAGCTCAACATTGGAGTGGAAATGAGATCAAGATGGCCCGATCTACAAACCCAAGTCAAAAAATTTCAGGAAAAATCAGATCTAGAAAAGTCAAAATCTGGTGAGGGAGGCTAGGAGACTGAAAGTCAATTTTTCAGATCTAGGGCTACCTGGCAGGAACTAGCTCAGCGTTAGGGGTGTTCTGGAATGAGGAAGAGCTGATCTACAAACGTATGTAATTATTTTCCGGAAAAAGTCAAATTTTCAGTGGGGCGCTGGGGTTTGAGCAGTGAGAAAATCAAATCTAGGGCAAACCAGTCACAATTAGGGCAGCATTGAGGATGATTCCATGAGGGGGAGGCCCGATCTACAAAACCCAGAAATGGTTTAGTCAAAGATCAAGCGGTTCCTTGATTAAATATTTTTTGGATTTTTATTATATAAGAGTTTTTTCATAAAAATTGAAGAAACACAGGTACAATGGATTGAGATCTGAAGAGAAGAGACTTACCTGTTAGATATTACCTGGAAATGATTGTAGATGCCTTGATGATGATGATCCGCGCCATCTCGATCAATTTGAGAAGATTGAAGCGAGCTCTATGTCCGTTGTTTTCCCAAGGAAGTCAATGCGCCCTCTCTCCTGCACAACAAACGTCAACCATATCAGATTTGTTGTGACATGAGAAAGAAGCTATATGCTGCAGAAAAATAGCAAGAAGAAATCATAGGTCACCACAACACTAATGCAAACTCTCTGATAAAAAACGAAGACAATCCAAGCGAGTTGAGGTCCCCCTGCAAAAACGCCCAAGCTGAAGTCGTCCTCCTGTAGACAAGACAATGATCCCCAAAAAATATAGATCTCATAACAATTTCCCGAATGCTAGGAAGCAAAAGACTTTCCAGTCACCATCGAAAAACATCAGATGCAAAGCAGATCCAGAAAATATCCACAAATTTTTTTTTTTATTAATCAGATCCAAGAGCCAAAGACCTCTTACAAATGAGAAGCTCTCTCCTTTAAATAGAAATGAGAGAACCAAAATCCTAACCACTTTCAAAACGAGTGGCTAAGATTAAAAGATAAAAAATTATAATCAATGGTTGAGATGAGCTCAACATACAATACATGGATCAATATAACCATAAAGTACCAAAGTGGACTAAATCATCCATAAAGAGGTGCCCCACTCAACAAGAAATAAATGAAGAACATAGTGGGTCCATGGAGTGTTAAATAACTCCCTCTGGGTGCTTCATGGCACAAAAAAGATAATATAATATTTTAATTTTTTACTTTGTGCCTCCTTGAGGAAATCATGAGCCTCCCAAATGCTCCAGAAAATAATATAAAAATGCCCAAAAAATAGGTGTGGGCCCAATCAGGTGCTGCAACTGCTGGAGAAAGTGCAAAGGACATCACTCTCATCATCATGACTCATCCCATGTCATTTCCTTGCCTCAGTAGCCCAAATCAATTTCTTCAATAGCCATTTAATCATTTTTTAATCTGCCTCAGGAAACGTGAACCTGCCAAAATAGCCTCCTAGGGTGCCTGCATTGTCAAACTAAGCCCACCAGGCTCTCTGGGATGGGGGTACAATGGTACACTCAAGTGATTGCACCCCTACACCCATACAACGCTCTAGGAGATCCAAATGAAACATCTCCCTACTCAGACACATCATCCTGTGAAGCAAAACTGCATCAGAAAGGTAAAATGAGCCTAATCATCTTTGCAAGTGCCCAAAACTGAAAATAAACTGTCTCATTAGACTCGGAGAGTCCAAATCCATCTAGGGTGTATACTCATACCCTTTCCAGGTCTCTGCCTAATCATCAACAACATCCAATAGACAATATAATCACTTGTAAATGACCAGATACCAATAATATAACTCAGACTATCATCCATCTGCTGCAAGTGCTATAAGGCTAAGACATGCTCTACAAATCATTTAAGCAACAATCACAACAAGTAGCAGTCATTTCACTGGCGGTACATCAACCAAATACATATATAGGGTTTTATTTATTATTACTCAGACTAGACTTTCAGGACTATACTCACTTCATAGTTGTAGTCAATTTGCTAGTGAAGGGTGAAGGATAAAATTTACAAGGCTAGGGCAAAGGATGACTTCCTACTTAACATCATGATACTTTGGATATAGCAAGAAAATACTCACTATAACCACCCGTCGGACAAACAACAACACAAAGAATGGCGGTGCCTCACAAATGGTTGAGTTGTTCAGAGAGTGCTTATTCAAATTAGGCATCATGTCTACATCAAGTTTGATCCAGTTTCATTAGGACCATCAATTTTATTTCCATGGCCTTTTTGGCCTATATGACCCTTTGAGACTTCACCAATGATTAAAAGCACAACTAATCGCAGCTTTCATCCGGGACATATTCAAATTTATAAGGTCAGCAATATTTGGATATAACATATATTTAACCATTGCTTTTGAGACCTTTTCTTATACCCTTCAAGGGGTATTTTGGCATTTCATTGCTCTTGCCCTTTTTCACATATGTTAAGAAACACAGTTTAACATTTTTCATTTTCCATGGGCGCATATATAACATTTTCCAATACAAGTAGTACATGAGCTTTCGGTTTTAGCCAACAACATCTCAAGTGACCAAGGGGAGTTCTTCACAGTGCCAAACATCGGGACAACCGACCAGAATGATTTAGGCATACAATCCAACTCACCAAAGCAAGTTCTGTCACCAACTCAGAGCCGAGACACAATATAAACAAGGAGGTTTGTCCAACAAAGGTTCTAGCGGGGAAAGGTCCTCCATGTCACAAGTCAAGTAGTAAGTCGGGTTAAAAACAAAACTGGAAGGTAATGGATGGGTGGAGATAGTGAAAGATGAAGCCAACACTAGCAAGCCAAAACAATGGTGGGAATGACTACCTCTATTCTCCCTAAGGAGGGTAAAACCAATGAGTATAAATCAGGAACTTCCAAGTCTAAGTAGGGACATCAATACATAATACAAATACATCCAAGTCCATATAATTATGATCGCCAGATCATGACACTACATGTTAATACATGTTACAAAGATGAATATAAGAGCAATGATAACCATAACACAATATAATACAAGCTGAGTCATAATCATGCATATAATCCATCTAAACCATCATCTGTCGAATGAGAAAGTGCTGATATAAAACTGGGCATCAATAACTGCTTTGTAATGACTAAATGGCTACATCGGTCTTCAAATCTGAGTGTCTTGAGACTCAGTCCTGACATGGGAGAGTACAATAGTCCACAAATAAAATAATGATCCGTCAAAACTGCTCAGCTCAACATCTCATATTTAAGAGATCTGGCTAAGAAATGTACTGTATCTGAAAAATAGAATATGATAGCCCGGCTACTATATGTGTGATAACAGCGTGCACTCCCCCTACGTTCATAAACCAATCCATACTCCATTGTACCTCTGATGTAGCGAAGTATGTGCTTCGCAGCCATCCAATGCACTTTCTGAGGGTCCACCATGAACTGACTCAAAGAGTTGACTACAAAGATGATGTTTGGTCGAGTGTTGACCAGATACATAAGCAATCCGATAAGCTGACGATACAAGGTAGGATCAAATCTGTCTGACCCTGATGCATCAATCTTCCTCCAGTTGGAAACTAGAGGTATGGCCATAGACTTGCAGTCCTCCATTCTGAATCTCTTCAGGATCTCTACTGCATACTTCCCCTGTCTGATGAAGAAGCGTCCATCTCTCTGCCAAACCTCCAAGCCCAAAAAGTAATGCATCAGCCCAAGGTCTTTCATCTCATTTCCAGTAGTGTTAAAAGACACTTTTATTTTGTTGGCAGGGCATCCATTTAGAATAACTTTAAGCTTTGATGCCTTAGTGTCTAAAGACACTTTCTTTGGTAGGACTACTTGTGTTCAAGACCTAGAGGTAGACATTCCCTGTGACAAAAATCACATAAACCAACACCGAGGGAGTTTTATACATGGAAACATTTTCCAACATAGAGGTGAAGGTGGGGAAAATCCTAGATGTCACTAGTCAAATTACAAGTCAAGGATAGTCAATGAAAATGGGAAGGCAACGGAGGGATGGAGACAATGGAAGTGATGCCAAAACTAGCAAGCTATGTCCCTGAGGGGAAAATACTAAACCATACTAGGAGTAGGACAAGGTCAATGAGTATACAAAGGAATTTCCCGGTCAAAACCACTGAATCATTTATACTTTAGATTTCAAGTAAGCCAAAATAAGATATTTCCAACATATAATCAATATCAACTAAGTCTCACTGCTAAAATAGGTAATAGAGCAACATCAAAATCCATAAGCACAAACCATAATATCACCTGGGTCATATACCTGCACTGAATCTGAAATCAAATCTTAAAATCCCTGGGACAACTGCTACTGCTACACATGGGCACTATATCAATCTCTGCTCTAGATCATGAGAATGGCTAACTCAATCATCAAATATGGGGTCATGAGGCTTAGTCATGGCATAGAACTGGTCAATCTGGTCACCTTGGATCTGCTGAAAGTGAGAGATCATCAGCTGCTGAATCATCATCTATTGATCTCATAGTAAAGGACTAGCTCAAAGAACTACTCAGGAACAAAAGTAGCCCATCTACTATAAATGTGACAACAATACAACGAAGGTACAGAGCATACGTCCAGCCTCACTAAGTGTGGTAGCACACAAGAAAATGTGGGTTGAATGGAGTCACGAGGTGATGTCCAACACTACATAAACAAGGATGTAGCCTGACAGGGCCCTACGATCACTTTTCAGTTGTTCCAACTTCCTTTGTACAACTTTTCCCACGCGAAGAAAAATGCAACGCTGGATTTTTGTTGTTGGGAGGTTAATTGAAAGTGTGAAAGCTAATTAGACTAGTCACTCAATTCCTTTCTGGATGTGATCAACTGGTCGGTCAAAGCCGCAGAGATCCGGAGCATAACAGAAACCGAGTCTTGTTGGTTTTAAGTATTTTTGAACAATGTTTTCTTGGTTAGAAAAGAAAACCCAGGAATCTCTTTCCAGGTCTAGTACTCGAGAAATCCCCTCTCCGTGAACTATCCTTGGGAAAGCAAGGGGGTTTATTTTAAATGTAAGAGTGCCAAAAAGGAAGGTTTTCTAATTACTACACTGCACAAATATTTTCCCTTTCGATAATTCGGTATAGCGCAGTGGGTTAGTATTTGTATTACTTTGTAATGAAATTGAAATTGGGAATGGCAAAGTAACTACACTAAAAACAAAAAAACCATGAAAAAAGTGCACCGACACAAAACACCTCAAGGGGGGTGGGGAGTGGCTCTGAAGGAGCCTACTCAAAATATTTTATTACGGTATTACAATGCTTGAGGTGGATGCCAATGGTCGTTACAGATCTGGATCCAAAGGTTTACAGGTTTTAGGAATGAAGAAGGAAGGAAGAAGGTTGCTCTGGGAGGCCTTTGATGGCCTAGATCTTCAATTTTCCAGCAGCACCTCCCTTTTTCCTATAAACAAAAGTGAAAAACCAGCCACCTGTAATGCACCAAATGTGCCAAATAAAACGTTAAAGGCATAAAAAATTAAGTACTTAAATGAAAAACAATAAGTCTAAGTTCTTAATCAACCTAGATCTACTTTAGAAATATCACTTTATGCTTCTAGACCTAGATACATGTGTTATCACTGATCTTGTAGTTTCCCCGATAGATGAATCCAATACTAGATGGAAGAGAGGATAGGAAACCAAAGCTGTGACCTACAAAAACCCTAACCCCCAAAAGATGGATGGTTGTCACGTCGGCTAGGGATTCCTACGCTTTATGCCACTGAATGCCCGAGTGATAATGGGAAAGACCCGATCTTATCCTTAAAGGACATATCTACAGCCAATCACCAGATCAAGCCCAAAAAGTGAATACATAAGGTGAGAGCCGAAAACCCTAGATTTAAGGGATAAGCCACAATTTAAGGTATATTTCAGTACGGGTGTCTAAGGAATATGGAAAAGTTACTCGAATCAATCATATCAGTGGCTTACAGAGTTAAAACAGATCTAGGGTGGGTGTGTTTGTTCAAATGATCAGACACGGGACCCTGCGGGGATTTAATCAGAAATATGGGAAATACGCAAGACGAGGTCAATTTAATGAAATTAAGGCTTCAACACACCTATTTGGGTAAAAGGATTCGACAATAAAAATACCAAACTGAAACCGGAACAAAAACAGAGGAATTTGACCAGCAAGCCAAACAAGGGTGTTTTCTCCCAGGTTGAAACCATTGCCTGGAGATGGGCAAAGGAATCCAAGCTTGACATTTTGAAGGGAGAGGGGGTTCTTTAGTATGCCGGACAAAACCCAAATCGCCAAATTTTCCAATTCCCAGTGCAAATTAATCTGGTGATTTTCCTACTACTAAATGGGGTTTTGTTCAATGCAGGAAGTGATGGTTAATGTATGCAGAAAATGAAAGAATGAGAATACCTGTGAGACGTACCTAGATCTTGTAGATGATTTCTGAGATGATGAATAATGTTGGTTTCCCAATCAAATGAGCATTTTGGGAGAGTATCTTAATAATATTCACCTTCAACCAATGACCCTAGCGCCCTCTTCAACCTGCCCAATTAGAGAAAAATAAAAAAATCAGACAAATGAATAGGATCTGCAATATAAAGAAAGTACGGGAATGGAAAATCATTAGAGAAAGAATCACTCCCTAAACCAGACAACCCGAGAGCCGGAGAACAGTGAGTTCCCTCACAAGTGCACACTCCTCTAGCGCGCCTCTTCAACCTACAGATGAATGGGTGAGAAAAAATATGCACGATATGTCCCGAAAGCAAACTCAGTGTAGGATACCAACAATGCCAATCAACAAATCATCAATACTTCAGAAGAACTCAAAGTGTAATCCGAGGAAAAATCTCTTTATTCAATTCTGGTGCCAGGGTTCATGAATCGAATGGGGGGGTCACCTCTCTTAAATAGTTTGAAAGAGACGTAAACCCTAACTCACTTTTACATCCAACGGTTGAGATTAAAACATCATCAATGGTGGAGATCCACAATACATAGATCAATACATGGATCAAGTGACTAAGTCAAAGAGGGGGCGCACTTTGCTCAAGGACGCCTCTCTAAAGTGAAAGTCACATTATAACATAAGATGTGACATGATAATACATAGGAGGGGGTCACTAGGGGCTTAATTCACCCTAGGCCCCTTCGCAACTTCATAATACATGATATAACAATGAAATACATAAATAGCCAAGAAGAGGGGGCACCCCTTGGGGGGCTTACCTCATTGGCTAAGCCAAGATAAAATAATTCAGACATCTGCTGACTAAAAACTGCTGGAGGACTGTCCGGTATGCTGAGACACATAATTTGTCAAAATTCCAATCCATTTCCTTGAACCAGGAGGCCAAATCGATTTTTTCAATGATTTCTCTAGTTCTTTTTTTATAGTACAATCTCTAGAAAATGATAAATCCACCATAACTCTGTCCAGGGTGCAAACTAGGGAAAACTGACTGCTCTGGATGATCTGGAGACATAGAAGAATGGTATAAGTGACTACTCATACCACCTGGAACACTACTCTGCTCCAGGAGAACCAAACATACTACCATACGGAATAAAATTTGATCATTTGGCCAATAATTAAGTGCTAATAATCACTTATCAGGAGAACTGGGACCAAACTCTCAAAGTTGAAACCGCAATATTGGTCCTGGGCATGTTTGGAACAAATATAGACCATGTTTTATTTTGAGTCACTTCCTTGGGAACCATGCTTGACTAGGTTCACTGGGTTGACCAGGTCAAAGTACCCAAAATCAAGGTGAGATACTACATCAATATGATCCTGTAAGCATCTAGGGTAAGAAATGCTCCAATAATATATATCAAAACCAAACTTAAATCAGTTATTCATAATCATGGTGACAAATAATAATAATAATAGTAAGATATATTTGTGCTTCTGAAGAATCTTGGAACTTTTCTAGAAGTCTACTTGTCCATGCCATACTTACAAAGGGTAAACAATGTGGTCCTGTTGGGTGAGGATGGACAACAAAGCTGAGGAAAAGGGTAATGACTTTTGACTGACTTTGACTTTGCGATTTATCTGAATAATGACAAGTACACAACCAAAGTGGCATATGCATGATAGATTGAACAATAGGGAATGGTGGTGTCTCACGGGTGGATGAGTTGATCTGAGAAGTGTCCATTCCTATGTTGCGTGGGAGCACCCCCCACCCCGTCGTTCCCTCTCCCGAAGCTGGCCTTCTTTGGAAGCTCACTCCCAAAACGCTCCCAGTTTTGGGAGCATGCTCCCAAGGCACTCCCTTCCTTTCCTATAGTAAAAGCTCCTATACTAGGTTGATCATTTGATGACAATGTTATGGTACCTCCCTTCTTTGCCAAGCTCCTACAAAAATTTTTATGGTTGATCATTTGATGATAATGGTATAAGTTATAACTACTAGATGATTGATGTTATATGGTTTAATCCATGTATTCTATAGCTAATTCAACAGCCTACATGTTTTTTAGATATAAATCCATCAAAATATATTAAAATATATACTATAGAAAAAACGCTCCCGAAACACTCCCAAAAATGGAGCTTTTGAAAATTTTTCTTTTCGCATCGCTCTCGCTCTCCACTCCCTGCTCCCGACAACATAGGTCCATTCAACCTTAACAATCATGTCTACGACTCACATCCAAGCTAAAGATCAAGCTCCGTGAGGATCTTTTCTAGGACCCTTGCGTTGAGTACACAAGAAACTGTAGTGAAGAGATCTTAGGGGACACTTAGAATTAGTTGTCCCTTAATCCATTTCACATCAAAACCCGTAGGCTCCATGACGAATTAATCATTACATTTCAATCAGATGGCTAGCAGTGTTTAGATTTAGCATTTGATTATCCACTGTTTTATTTGCACCTTTAACAATTTCACTTCATAGCCTTTTGATTTGTGTCTAAAGACAGTTTGCAATTTCATTTGCAAGCTTGCACTTCATAATATATAACATATAGTGTGTAGTGTGTTTGGTTGTTTATTAAAATCCCCAAATAATCTCTTTCAAGCTAAAGCCCTGGTCGGGAGAGCAAGGGGTGTAAACTACTAAACAAAATAAATCAAAGCAGTATAAACACAAGGCTTTTCTAATTAATCCTACCACGCATCTCTTTCCCCTTTCGAGTAACTCGAGAAGTCATGGGGTTAGTATTTGTATTACTTTGCAACAAAAGTGAAACTAGAAATGACAAAGTATATAGAACTCTAAAGCAAAACTACACTAACAAAAGCAAAACCATGAAAAAAGTGCACCGACGCAAATCCCCCCAAGGGGATGGGGAGTGGGCTCCCTCTGAAGAGCCTACTCCAAAAAAATTTATTATGGTATCTACAATGCTTGAGGTGGATGCCAATGGTCCTTACAGATCTGGATCCAAAGGATTACAGGTTTTATGAGTAAGACAAGATCAAGAGTGGTGCTCCAAGAGGTCTTTGAACAACCTAGATCTTTGATTTTCTGGCAGCACTTCTCCTTGTCCTGACAATAAAAGTGAAAAACCAGCTACCTGTAATGCACCAAATGTGCCAAATAAAGCATTAAGAACATTAAAATATTAAGTATTGAAAGATTGGAAATATGCACAAGTACTTAATAAAAACTAGATCTACTTTGAAAATATTACATTAAGTTTCTAGATCTAGATACATGTTTAAATAGATCAGCCTTTAGATATTGCTTGAAAGAGAAACTAAACTACTTAAGCATGTGAGTAACCGAAACCGAGTAGAATTTTAATTTTCTTTAAAAAATGAAGGAAAGAGAGATAGAAAGAGTGTTGGAAGCCTGGGAATGTTGGGCCATGGAGTCTGCTTTCGTGGAACACTGAGGGACTATGTCCTCAAAAAGATATTGAAGATGAGGAAGATTCAAACTAGCGTAACCCCTTCTACAAGTGAGATCACCTGCAACTTAGAAGTCCTTGCACAAATAGATAGTTAAAACATAGGTGTTGCTGGAAAAAGACAATTAGAAAGCATGCAATTAAACTTAAAACGCATGCAACTCCAAGGGATCTGAAACAAGCGAACAGTAAGAGCATAAATCAAACTAGAATAATCTCTTACCCCACTGGGTGGGATCTCCCCTTCAAGGCCCACAATTAACCAACAAAAAGAAAAGACAAATAATACAGATTATACCTCATAAGCACTTGACAATCACCATCCACACATGAAAAGCATTACACCATAGATCTTGCCTCCAAAGCCTTCTTTATTCCAAATGGTAAAAAATACAATACAATCAATAGCATTCCTTCGGTCCTCTGACCATGCCAAATGAGGAAAGGAGCCCTATTTAAATAGCAAAATGAGACCCAGAGGGTGCTACCCACACTGAAGATAAACCTGGAGTGAACTGAGTTGAACTGAGCTTGGACTGAGTTGAACAGAGGAGGTGATTGACACCTCTCTCACCAAACTCTCAATCAGCTACCCACCCACTCAATCCAACTCACCAACCAAAAAATGGTGTCAATCTCTCCTTCACGCGTGAACTTTTCCAAATTTGACATGAGGAAGGAAGTGAGGGTGATGTCACCCTTCCTTACCATACTCGCTAGCATATTCATACACAAAGGTTTTAAATTACATAAAAACAAAAAACACCAAGCGGGGAGGGGTCCACCCACTCTCCCCACTCTCTAGCTTCCTTTTATTCACATGGAGTCTCATGTCATCCATGCTCACGCTTCTCTTTATTCAATCTCAAACCAAAGTCTTAAAACCATATTTTAGTACAAACTTAAGTTGAAGAGGGTCGTAAGTTAATGGGGGACCCATGCCATGTCAGCCCACCACTTAAATATTTTATTACTTTATTTTTTTTTAACTTTGTCCTTTATCCCAAAATGTCTTAATTTAGCATTAAAACGCCTTTTTTATGCATCTTTAGCTGAATAAATCTCCACGGGGTGTTCTGGCTGCCCGACTAATGTGGAAAGTGGTCCTTGGGGTAAAGTGGACACTTTGTGTGAAAACGAGTATCCCCACGTCCGAAACGGACTCCGTATGTGACTTTTATTACATTTTGAAAAATTTTAATTAAACCATTAAAAAAACGACTTAAAAAACGGATAAAAATAAAATAAAAATAAAAATAAAAAAATTTACTTTTTCTCGAAATGAGACGAAACTCTAGGGGGACCTAGTACATGTCCATACGACTCAATTCAAATGCCTAGCATGTTGAAAAACACTGACACGAAGGCTCTAATAACCTCCTAAGGCCGAAACACCAAGACGACTACCCCAGCTTTGGAGGTGTGAGTGAAAAACTCATAAATTACTAGTCGTTTGTTCAACAACCAATAATAACCAAGGGAAAAAACACTCTGGGCTAGTCGGCTTGATGCTTGAGTCTGGGAAGCCGAGCCTTTTATAAAAAATTAAATGCTCGGACATTTTTTACAATTTCCCCAAGGGGGTATGAACATGCGTTACAAATTTTCGAACAAACTCCCAGAAAAAAGGCTTGTGGACTGTTGAACTCTGAACATGAACAAGTGTACTTGTTCTACTTCGTCGGCTTGCTTGAAAAAACCACCAAGTACAACTTAGGTGGTAACACATCCTAACCTGATAAGCATAGGTGTCTGACATACATCATAGAGAAAAATCAAACCAAGGAAGTGTATACCTAATCTCACCAAATATACCTATCTCCAACTGATAACCCCCTCTATGTGTGTACCAAATCTGATCTGCTGCTCTGCTACAATGAACTAGATCATCACCAAAAGCATCTCAATGGACTCCTGATTCTCAGTCCTGGTAAAGAAAATTTGATGAACAAGGCTCTGGAAAGGCTAAAGCTGTAAAGATCCATCCTAATACCCCATGTGAAAAATAGCCCGGAATAGAATAAAAGACAAGTCTACATGCTGCATCATGGAAGCCCAGCTGCAAATGTATATGTGATAACAACATGCTTAAATAAATCAGCCTTTATATATTCTTTTAAAAGAAATACTAATTCACTAAAGCATTTGAGTAACCGTAACGAAAGGGGAAAGTTTGATTTAAATTGAAGGAGAGAGAGAGAGAGAGAGAAGAAATGCTAGAAGCCTGAGAATATTTGGGCCGTGGAGTCTGCAAGTGGAAAGTGGAGGGACTATGCTCTTCAAAATTTGCTTGAAAGTTGGAGGAGTCAACCTAGATCAACCATCCCTTCAAGCTAAATACCTGATTCAACTTCAAAATCTTTGCACAAAAAATGTTACAAGCAAAGGTGTTGTCGAAAGTAGAAACTTGGAAAGCATGCAATCAAACAAAATGTACATGCGAGCTAAGAGATCTACAGCCATCAAACAATAAGAGCATGAATCAAACTAGAACAATCTCGTATCCTACCGGGAGATAGCTCCCCTTGTAGGTTAAAAGATTGAATGGTTACTCTGATTTAAGTCTGCTATTTATTTATGTTTATGTACCGCTATCATGCTATTAATGCTTTAAGTTTGGCTACTAACATAATCATGTGAGCTTCATTCATTCATGATGCATTTGGGATCATCCAGATTATTGCTCAACTTTCATTTTGTGTATTTTGACCAGGTCAATCAAGTTGACCAAGTCAAACACGGTTTCCAAGGAAATGACTACAAAATTAACATTGGCTATATTTGTTCGAGACATGCCCAACAGACATACTGCAGTTTTAGTTTTCAGGATTTGGCCACAGTTCTAAGTATCAATGATTATTATCACTTTATTATTGTTCTGGTAAGCTTTTTATGATGAGATGATGTTGATGATGGCACTCCCTAGGCGCTATAGAGGATCTGTGGGTATGAGTAGTCACCAATACCATTCTACCATGTCTCTAGATCCATTTGTGCTATCAGCTTGTCTCAATACGCAGCAGACAAAGAGTTGTGAGCATTTTATTTGTTCTGGGAGAATGTACCAGCATAAAATGGACTATGGAATTGCTTGAGGAAATCGATTTGGCTAGGATGGTCAAGGAAATGACTTGGGATTGTTTCATGATGATATATGATGGATTTTCAGATCTTTTTGCACCAGTTTCACTTAGCATGGGGGGCCAGATCAATTTATTTGATTCTCTAGGGAGGAGGTCCCACATTGGGCGCTCCTCACCTTAGCACATGATGTATTTGCATGTTATTTCTTATGATATCTTGTTGAGGTGGCTCCTAGGATGATTTATGCCCCTATGTGACCCCTATTATGTACAACATGATTATATCCTATTGTTATGATGTATTACGCCTCACCAAGGCATCATTAGGCAAAAAGTGTGCCCCCCTTTTGTGATCCATGAACTCAATCCATATAAAAATTAAAAGATGTAATCTCCACCGTTGATGATTTTTTAGTCTCAACCACTGGATCTAATTGGTTAGGGATTTGACTTCTCTCGGATCTATTTATGAAAGAGAGCTGCCCCATTGTAAAGCATGATTATTGGCATCGGAACTTCTCAATAAAGAGAATTTTCTAGGATCAAATACTTGTGTCTTTGTGGATGAACAAATGAGATGATGAATGAAAGTGATTTTTTCTTGCAATGAGATATCTTGGTGTATTGTCTTGTATCTTTTGGATCCATTTCGATTTGGAGGTGAAGGAAGCGATTTGAGGGGGGGCGCATTGGTGTGGAGATTCACCCAAACTCTTCCTTTCAAATTGGGTTTAACAAGGAGTAGTTCTTTTGTGATGACTTTCCATTTCCTTTCTTTTGATTCTCATTTCCGTTTCTAGATCTTTTCTTGTCATACATATTGGTTTTCCCTTCATGTGGTAGGAGAGGGCGTATAGGGTCATTGATCAAATCGATTTCAACAAGAGATTCGCCAAATTTCTCACTTGATCTATGAAGGAGAAATCCTCATCATCCAGGAAGGCATCTACAACTTCTATGTGAGTATCTCATCAATTTTCTCTCTATTTAATTTTCTATCCATTGGTCATCATAGAAAATACAAAGAAAACCCTAACTTAGTAACGAAAAATCATCGGGATATATTACACTTGGAGTTTCTATTTTTCACGATTTGGGTATTTGAGAAAATCATCTAAAACCTCTAGATCCTCGAAGGAGCCACAAATAGACTCCATTTTCCCATCTGGATTAGGCACTAGCCTCTTAGGCAATTCGCCCTCCTTGGTATGATAGACATTGGGTCTTAGACATTGTCACATCTCTTTTGCAAGCAATTAATCAAATGTGTTAGAAAGCCATAATTTCACATACCAAACCTTACCTTGAGCATCTCTAGATTCGTTTACTTCTGGGTCTAGGAAGCCAAAAGTGAAGAATTCCCTTCCATTAGTGACACATTGGGTTGGGAGTTCGTAGTTGTGTTAGGTTAGCAACCGATCAACTTTTCCATCATCTTAAGATGCTAGTTTGTTCATCAACGGGAACATCTATGCTATGGATTCCAAGAAAGTTAAAGTGTGTAGATTAGTCAAAGATATCCTAGTTTCTCTTGCACGAATCCCAATATAGAGTTATTTATGGATATCGTTGTCATTGACATGCCAGAAGCATGGGGTATACTGTTATCAAGAAATGGACCACGGATGTCGGTGGTAACATACAGATAGACTTATCATATTCCACCATCCCGATATCAAAAGGAACATTTGTGACACTACATAAGGAACATATGAGAAAACATCATGTGGAATATTTAGAAGATCCAAGAAGTGAAATAATTTGTTTTCAAGGCAATATTAGATCCTACAGTGTTTTTGCTACCGACATCACTCCTTGAAAGGACATGGATGTATCTTAGATGATTAATCCTAGCATAGCTAAGACCCAATCAGTTGAAGAAAAGTTTCTTCATGAAAACAGAAAATTGAAAGGCCACAAGGTTACAGTGCAGTTGGTCAAGGAGGATTTGGATGCATTATTCTTGGATGTGGTTCTCCAAGCTCATAATGAGCAAGCCAATGAACAAGCAAATTCAACTTCTACTCTTTATCGTTACAAAGGATTTGTTGTAATATCCCAAATCCCGATATTTTCTATTTCTAAGCAAAAAGGCTGATACAACTGGGCATGCAAACTGTCATGCAAAAATCCCTATTTTATAGGAAAAATTAGGGTTAGGGTTTGTGAGATAGAATGAACACTTACCACTGATAAGTAGGCTGGACTGCTCCGGAGAAAGTATGCAAGCACTGAGAGCTGGATCGGAGATGAACTGATCTACTCTGCTTATGGTGAACCCCCAGCAGCAAGACGCCTAGTCAGAAAAGGATGACGCCCTCAGGGAAGGAGGTGTCCGATGGAGCTGCGGATTTGCGGGGCTGATAGACTTTCCGTGCCGGAGAGAATGCCTGATACAAGAGCGATTTCTGAGTCCTCTAGGTAGGATAGCGACTTGCTTCTGAGAGAAAGCTGCTCACGCCCCTGGAATCCCGAAACTGTTGATCACTGTTCCGGATGAGCACGGATGGATCTGATAATCACCGGGTACCGGAGTATGATGCTGATGATGAGAATGGTGCCTGAGTTTCGGAAGGAAACTGAGTTCTGAAGGCCCCACAGCTGATTAGGGCTTTCAGGCTGAAAACCCCCCCTTTACGGCTGCACACGAGTCCTTGCAACGATCTATACCATATGCTAGATAACTGATGAATGAATGAAGAACAAGTGGTGAACCAGTATGGCTTACCCTGAATAAGACTAGGGCAGATGTTTCACTGCCGAAATCCTGTTAGCTGAAGACTCCGTCTCCAACCCCAACTGCTGTGCTGCTATCCAAGAGCTCCCAAAATAATCATAATCCAAAGTGAAGTCTCCTCTCGCTTTATCCTCTATTTATAAAGTTCAACTGCGCAAAACCTAATCTTTGACCTAATTAGGTCACTTTATCTTCTAATTTGCCGTTGACTTGCATGCATGCGGATGGAGACTTAAAGAGTGCATGCATCATTAAATAATGCTTGGATGGCATGCACGAAGGTGGCCTTTGGCCCCGGTGGCCCTTCTTGACCAAATGATGATGCCCTAGATCTTCTATGGATGGCATCAGTCCTCAGCTGATTCCCTATTTGTCAGTAACCGCTCGAACCCACAGGAATCACAGTAACCGGTTGATGACATTGACAGTGCATCCATGACATAACAGTGATTGATGTGACAGTAACAACTTAATAATGATACGGCAGTGGTTGATATGATAGTAGAAGCAGACTGAGTATGACAGGGACAATGCACTTGACAGTGCTGTACTAAATTGCTAATATTATTCTTGACAGAATCCTTTTGGACAAAATGAAGAGGATAGAGGCAAGTTGCTGAGAAGATGCTGATTGAAGAGATGCTAGAGATAAGTGCTGGTGTGATGTGACAGTGATGAAATGTGTTAAGACAGTGAGCTTAAATTGTAAATGCAAGCTTGACTTGCATCTGAGGTTAGGATACCTCAAACCCCTTCTTAGCAAGGTCTAAGAAAACCAAGCAAGGTCCTGGATGAAGAGTAGGTGCTCTTTGTATCAGTAGGTGCTGATTTTACCTCACGGTTGTAGCCGGTCCAAAACTAATTAAAAAAAGATTACAAAATTATATGGTGTTGTGTTCTTTTGTGTTATGGTTCTTGATGATTCAAATGCTTATGATATGTGAATGATGAAGTGAAAGATGTTTATGAAATGATTATGAAATTGGCAGAATAATGGAATGATGAATTGGTAGTTAATTGTGACAAGTTAAGAAAAGTTTTAAAATTGGTTTTACACTGATTCACCCCCCCTCTCATTGTCTAACATGTGCAAGTCTACAGGTCCTAGATGATTCAAAGCTTCTCACACACTCCCGAGAGAAGTGCATGTCACAGAGTTGGAGCCAAGTGTTACCCTCGACATTCTCAGTAATGTGCCATACCAATTATGCCAAAGAGGAAGGATCATTTTTTCACTATAAAGGCCAAGTTTGGGGTTTGTATATGTAAAAGTGTTGGTCTAGTGGAGCTCAACACTCGTGGCCTGGTTATGGCAGGTCCTCTTAGATTTCATGTCAAGGAGTATTGGCTCAGTGGCACAGCTGACTGCCCCTTGATGTGGTGAAAGTTTCCCATTATGTTGGGTTTTTATTCCCATGGGTTGTTGTTCGGTGCTTCTTCGGATAGTTCCATTATGGCACATGGCTTAGGGGCTCCTAGCCACACTTTTTTTTATGCTTTGTAGAGAGATTGCACGTGTAAGGGTTCTCATACCCGTCTTAGCACTCCTCATTTATTCCCACTTGGACCTATTTTCCTTGTGTAAACCCTCCTCTTGGCTCAAGCATGTCAAATTGATGATGATGTCATCCTTTTGAACAGGCTAGACCACCTATAGGAGAAAGACGTTGAGGGAAAAAGCGCATCTTTGGGGTTATTTGAGGCATGACATCCTCCTTCCATGCTCAATGTTTCATCAAGTTGCAGCAGGTCATCATTTTTGTCTTTATTTTATGTATTATGTGGTTTAGTCCTCGACTTGTGGGTGATAAACCCTAAAACATTCATTTTAAGTCAATTTTAGGTAGATCAGCCTTTAGGTCTAAAAAGAGGCTTTATGTTATCCCAGTCACACATGAATAAGGATAGCCTCCTCATTTGTAACTCAAGATCATGGGATCAAATAAAATCATTGTTCTTTTCCTACTTGTCTATATTGGTTAAGTGGTGCGAACCTCCCTTCTTGGCATCTTGGAGCTTCAATGTGGTAATTTCTTGGTGCGTGAATGTTGACACTTAATCTTGCAAGGATTTTCTAAGGAAAATAATTATTGAGAGGCTTACTCTCCTCTTCTTTGCTCTTCTTTTGTGGTAAGAATCTTTGTTTCTCTTGTCTTGCACTATCATAGACATCCAAGGTAAGGTAATTAGGGTTTTTACCAACTAAATTGCACTATGTTGGACTTCTAAGTGAGCTACCAAGGATGAACAATTAATTGTTCAATTTTCAAGTTCAGAAGTCCATGCAAGCCTTCATAGGCCATTTTTTATTTATTTTTAACATGTTTATAACTTTATACCCCATTGGGAATTGTAATAAAATGACTTAGCATGATGACTTTATGTAAAAGGTTTGGTTTCCTAGGACTTACTCATCAATACATTATTCTAGGGTTTTTTTTCCTTGTTAATTATCTATCGTTTTTAAACGATAAATAATTTTCGAGTTTTCACTCAAGCCTCCAAAGCTGGAATAATTGTCTTGGTGGTTAGGCCTTGGGATGTTATTAAAACCTAAGTCTTGATGTATATTACGATGCTAATCATTATTTCGAGTCATTATCAACATGTACTAAGTCCCCCATAGGTTATTTTTAAAGTCCGGAAAAAATATTCTTTCCATTTTTACAGTCTTATTTTTAATAAGTTAATTGTAAAAGTTCAAAAAGTCATAAAAGTGGGGCTAGGAGGTTGTTTTTGCCATGGGGTTGCTCAATTTCTAACTCAGAGCACCCACTTAACCCATAAACCCACTTTCCTATGTTTTCGAGTAATTATTTATCTCCAAAATTAAATATTACCCAATAAACCCAAAAAAGATGAAAAAATGAGTTAATTAAAAAATTCGGCAATTGAAAAAATAAAAGAAACTTACCGAAATCAATTTCTATGATTTGGCAAAGTAAAGTGACAAGTACCCAGGCAATTCTGGAAAGTCAAATGTTGTCGTTTAGAAGAGTTTTAAGCTTTGGAAATTTCCTCAAGCAAGAGGGGTGCATCTCTCCAAGTGGGGGCGCAGGCTTTGATGGAAAAGCATTGTTTTTTGGAAAAAAATCTTGGTTTTAGCAAGTGTTATCTCCATCATTGGATGTTTCCATTGTTTACACTTCGTTCCAACCTTGATCCACCTCATTTCCATCTCATCCCAACCTAGCGCATCCTTGAGGAAGCGCGCCTCCCTCTAGCTTGTGGCTTCATCTATTTAAGAAGGCAATCTTTCCTTGTTTTTCATCAAGAAGAGTGGAACTTCTTCTCCTGTATCTCTTGTAATCATTGTTGCTTATCATTATTGTGGAAATAAAGAGGCTTTGGAGGAAAACTCGTGTATTGCATTAGCATGTGGATGATCTTTATGCTTTTATGAGGTATATCTGTATCAGTTTCATGCTTCGTTTCATGAAGTGTTATAGCTATTCTTGGTAGGGTTTATGCTAATAAATAGGAAAGAATAATCAAGTTTGTTTACTTGTTTAGTCCTTTATTTTCTTATGCATATAGATCAAGAAATCGTATGTTTTACTTGCTTGTACGCATACTTTTCTAACCTCTTCTATAAGTGATACAACATATAACACTGTGTGCGAAGTTTGGTTCAAGCTGTGTAGGTAAATCTTGCTTGAAGAAGTGGCGGATCTTGCTTGAATCTCCCACGTCTTTGCGCTCTTGTCGGAAGATCTAAATCCCTCCACTCTCCACTTGAAGACTCTGTTACCAACTATTTTGTACAATAGTTGAACTTCCTATTGAGCCGCCAGTTATTGAACACGATGCATGTTCGTTTCCAGAGTTCAGAAGTTTAGTGTGTTCCAGAGTTAGCCAGTTTTGGCTAGCCTTTTTTATTTTTGTGGAAATGACCATGCCCCATGGGGTTGTAATAAAGTGTGCTAGTAGGGGGGTCTTGAGTGGCTCGGTTCCCTTAGAATTAACAATCAAATAGGGTATTCCAAGAAGTTTCTTCCCTTACAGATTATTTCTTTGCCTTTAGCCGAGTTACAATCGATGAGTTTTTCTCCTACTACCTCCAAAGCTGAAATGCCCAAATTTGGCGGTTAGTCCTTGGGGGGTTATTAGAGTCCAACATTAAAATATGAACCTACTAGACGCTATTGGTATGTTCTATGGTCATTTCCTAAGTCCCGGAATGCATCAAAACATTGTCTGAAAAAAAAATTCCAGGACGTCCCTAGATTTTTTATTTTTTATTTTTTGACTATAGAGAAATAATTAAATTTTTCAATTAATTAAACCATTTTTTTTATGGTTTAATTGAAATTTTTCAAAATGTAATAATTAAGTGGTTTGGGGGTTGATTTTGGCAAATAAAGACTTGTTTTCTAAGCCAAAACACTCATTTAACCCCTAGACACACTTATCCTAAGTTTCGGATGATTATTTTTCTCTTAATTAAATATTTCCTCAAAATCAATAAATGAGGAATATATAATTAAAATAATCATTATTTTATTAATTGGAGATAAATCAAAAACTCTCCAAAAAAGACCAAATTGAATAAAATAAAGGGCTAATTAGCTCGGCACGTAGTATGAGGGAAGATTCCAATCAAATCCCAACTGAGTCGGGTTAGTATCGGAGTGCAGCAATCAACTGAACCTTGGGATTTGCACCTCCTCTCCTAACTTGGGCGAATTCCTCTTTGTGGCTCACTTTGAGTGGTTGGGTGATGCAAACAAGATAGAAGTTGGGTGCCTTGCCTAGGTTGAGGCCACCTCATCCCTTGCCATTAATCCAAAACTCAGTTAGACTTCCTGTCAGTGTATCGGAGCTACAATCCTCTGAGGGTTGTGCCCTCCTTCCTCATGCTCACGCTAGGGTTGGGCCAGCCTCTCATTTTTGTATAAATAAGAGGTCCTCTTCCTCATTCTAGATGGAAGCAAGGAACCTCTGCTCATGTACTTTGTTGTTATTATCTGAATAATATTGAGACTTTGCAGATGCATTGGTGTTCATGTCACATGGTGAATGGTGTATGCTTATTCGGGTTATTTTGTTTTAATTTGTTTATGCTTGGAGTAAAATTGGTAATCAATCTAGCTTGGAGGGTCTTCTTAAACACGTAGGGTAAATATTTGATGCTTCAATTTATTTACTTATATTTTGGCTTCTTGAGATTCGAGAGTAGCATTGTTTATTAAGTTATATTCATGCTCTTTTGGTTTCCATTGGTTGAATGTACTAGATTTGATCCTTTTTTGTGCAAGTGTAGACAAGTTTCTGCGGGTTGCGACGTTGGAGTAAGGGGAAGAGCTAAGTTGCATCGCCCTCTTCTTCAAATCTTGAGGATTCTACAAGTTCTTGTGATCATTAATACCATACTTTCAAGTCTCAGAAGGATTCAAGCTTGAGCAAAGCTTTCTCTTCTTCCTCTTTCAAACCCAAACTCTCTCTCTTTCCCGGATACTTTGATTTGATTATGCTTAAGAAGTAGATCTTTTTTTTCAGGCTTAGTATTTGGATCTATCATTCTTTAAGCATTACTAATTAGCTAGATCTGATTCGTTGTTAAAATAACTTTATCATTCATTAGATCTGAGCTAGGAAATTGTGCTTACACTTCAAAATTTTGCAAAATTTTTCTAAGTACAAAATTTTTCAATTTTTTTTAATTTTTGTATTGTCTTTCCCATCAATTTCTAAAAAATTTAGCTTGCTGGTTTTTAGCAGGTCTGCGCATAAAAGTGAAGTTTTGGAGTGACCAAGACCATCAAGGAGGGATTAGAACAATTTGGTGGACACCCACTTTGCTATAGTACCTTGGTGCACCATTGTAAGCTCTTAGATCCAAGTTTAATGGACTAAGAAGCACTCCATCTTCGTCATACAAAATTGTAAAAGAATTAAACGAGAGCAGTGAGGTAACCAGCACCCACATCCCATCCCCCCCGGGAGGATTTGCATCTTTTTGTCATTTTCATGAGATTGTTTTTTTCTAACTCCACCACTTCACACACTCACTTATTAAGTGTAGGGTGTATACTTTAATTCACATTCCATAGTTTGATCCCTTTTATCTATTGCAAAAGTAGTTTAGAAATTAAACCATTCTTCGTCTCCACAAATTATGCTCTCATCTCCACCCAAAACCTTTGTCGATTAGTGGAAATTGATCAAAAAAGTGACGCATAAGTTTGGCCATTATATCTTGCATTAGTAGTGTTTTATTTCTCTCATATTCTAACTTGTTTAATAAAATGAATCCAAAGTCTCTTGAACTTCGTTGAAAAGCAAGTCAAGAGTGCTCTCTTTCGGAGAGTTTTTATTTCTTGTTTTAGCTTAGTTGCTTTCCTTCAATTTTCATAAACATCTTGAATCTCGCCATAAGGCGGATCAAGAGGGCTCTCTGTCGGAGGGTTGTTACAATCTTCATCATTAATAAAATTGGAATAAACCAGTTTTCTACATTGTGTATGCTCTACCCGGTTGGGATACCCGGAAGCATTGTAGATTGTTTAAATCTCACGTTTTAATACAAGACACCTTAATAAAATCAACTACCCAAAAGATAAGCGAAAATCAAGCACTTCGGTTAGACTTTGTGAGGGCAAATTCCGCCTGGGGAAGCTGGAACCACTGTACTTAGATCTTGGAGGCACCGTTAGGCTACATCCCTGGTTGGTGTAGTATTGAACACGCCCTTGGGACTTTGGCAACCAACATGTCCTTGTACGGAGCCACCAAAGCCTACATTCCGAACATTCCTCTCTGTACCTTTACGATATCTCGAAAGTTTCCCTTCTTTCCCTAAACAAGATTAACAATCTAATAATTTAAAATTCACCAAGATACACTTGCACAACATTTCCCTTTCTTTCAGCAATTATCACTATGTTGACTGCATAAGACACTAGTCCTTGTACTCTTATTTGCTTACTATCAATATCAAGTGGCATGCATCATTTTATATATTTCACAGTGATCTCTTAATTCATGTTGTTAAAAGGATTCTTTTAAATTATTGTTGCAGTTATATCTTGGAACCCCACTTTCTAAAAACTCAATAAACAAACCATCAATTAATAACCTTAGTAACTTTTCATAGGGACTACCCCCCTTGGCTTCGTTAGGAGTTTGCCTAAACGAAGGAGTCGGGATCAGGTGACAACACCTGACTCTTTGCTTGCCCCCAAGGCCGCACCTCTCCCTTCTATCACGAGATAGTCGTTCGAAAGATTTTTGACTGACGGTGTGCACATCGGCGAGAAACAGACTCCATTGCCCAAAGTTTCTGAGCTTTGGAGCATTCTTTCTCTCATTTGTTCTGGTTACTATTCATGCTAGAATTGAAGAAAGTTATAAATCAAAGTTAAATCTTTTATCTAGTATGAATTTTTAAAGTAGATCTAAGTCTTTCAAGTCAAATATATTGCAAGTAGATCTATTTTCAAGTCTAGTTTTGAAGTCTAGCAAAAAAGTCTATCTTTCGGTCCTTAAGACTAGTAACTTTTTTATGCATTTAAATGATTATCTAGCATATTTGGGCTTATGTTTACTTGTTTTTTGCAGCAATAAATGATCAAGTAGAGAGGCACTCCGGCAAAATTTTGAATATCTATGCTATCTGGAGACCCTTCATCTTACTACTTTTGTGATCAATTTTCTAAAGCCTCAGATCTTGTAAATTTTTGTTTCCTATCCTACAAAGGAACACAAATATTCTTATTGTAATTACTGTAAAAAAGAGAAGCAAGTAAGAAGCCAAGTTCCTGGACCTCATCCCCCTAGGGGGAATTCGCTTCTTTTTTCACATTTTTAGATTAGTTAATTTTCTTCAACTTTTTACTTTCTTGCAATAAAAAATTAACGAATCTGACTGTGTTCTTAGAAACGAGATTATCAGTACTGAGATTTAAACAATTCACATTTAATTTAATTTCTTAAATCAACAAAGATTTCAGTCCCCGTATGCTCTTGTGAACACTGCAGGGCATTGGCTGGAACGATGAGACAATCAAAAAGGGATTGAAACGACTAGTTGAATAGGACAATCCACCTAAAACTAATCTCTAAGAACTCGAGAGGTCGCAAAGAACGAATACCATAGAGTCAGGGGGCTACTCCAAGCAGGTTATGCTTTGCCTTGTTGGACATTTGGTGAAGTTGCTTTAACGCTCAGTATGAAGAGTTGATACTTAGTGGGCCAAACCAACAATCAACCCACTCCTTAATCACTCACTTAATAATTTTAAAACTGACCAACTAAGACAACTGCAATACTTCTCAAGACATCACTAGCAACCCCCTTACACGTAAGCACTCCATCAGCACGGGTCTTTATTGTATCGTTTATTTATTTCTGGATATTTAAATCAATTGATGTGTTGAGTGGGATGTCAGTTTATATGTTGGTGATTTAATTTATTTGCAAATTATCTTAGTTTCAGTATTTATATCATTACATCTCCTAGATTAACTGTTTTGCTTTTATAGATTAAAACAAGCTTAGATTATTTTACTAGAGACCACCACCCTTGGCTTCGCTAGGAGAGAGCCTAGACGGAGGAGTCAATATCAAGTGATAGCACTTGACTCTTACTTGCCCCCAAGGTCGCACTCAGTGGCTTGAAGATTTCTGCCACGTGACCTGAGGTGCGAATTAGGCATAAACAAAGGTTTTTAGTATTTTACACATAATAACATTGTATTGTGAGTGAGACATCACTCCCCAAAGGATCTCTCTTGTTAGGCCTTTAGTACCTCTCTTTTCCCTAATTAGGTCAAGACTAACACAACCTAGGGTTTCTTGATTTTGCCTTAATTCATCAAAATTGGATTTCCATTTCTTAAGATGACTACTAACCGCAATTCCTCAATGGCCTTGTAGAGAAGGGACTTAGGTCTTTATTTCCCTCATCTTCACTCAGAATCTCTTTTATCAAATTTTTGTATTATATATTGCAAAAAATACAAAAAAAAATCAAACATTATGAAAAAACCTAAAAAACTTATATTTTGCAAAAATCCAAAAAATATTTTATTGCCATGCCGTAGTTATTTAATTTCTGATTTTCTGGAATATTCCTTTGCAGTAATAAATTTCAAACTTACATAAAATACAAGGTTTGAGGAAGTTTGGGTCAAATCCAAGGTTACTCTAAAGGATCCTGGGGGGGATTTCAGGCCAAGGATATTTCCAGTTCAACGGTCAACCTGACTAGAAGCGTAAATCAGCATCAAATCACATCTTTCATCAACCAAAAGAGGGGTGCCCTAAGGGGGATTGCTATGCCCAACCTAGTTGGTTACCGACAAGTAAGTTGTGGGTGATTCCAACAGTTAGTTTGTGAGTTATCTCATGTTTTGTGTTGTTAATTTTTATTGGAGAAAATAGCATCAACAAATTACATAATCATCATTACTCCTAACCTTCCAAGTTAAAGGGTTTATTGTAGACATATATCATTGACTCCAATAGGCATTGGTCTACTAGTAGTGAGAAGGTCTTGGAGGGATAGAAGTACTTTCTATTGTGTCTTTAATATTTATAGATTTATCCTTACAATCGTTAACAGAGAGCCTCTTGTGGCCTAAAGACCAAAGGCTAAAGAATAAGAGGTGACAATGGGTGTACTTCCTTGAACAGCTATTGTCATAGAACTAGGTCAATTGGGTCCACCTACCATATTTGGGTCCACTTATCTTTGATCATGGAAGAGTGCTAGTTTTTGAGGTAACAAGGCCCTCTAAAGATATTTCTGCAATTATTTACAGCAAGTTAAGCACATTGTGGCATGATGTAACAGCTCTTTTTGTCTTGATCATCCATAAAACAACCCTCTTAGATTGATGCCTTGAATCTGTTTTTCCCTAGATTGGATAGGCACTAATCTTGGTACTCCACTTTATATTCTATGCTATAGACTTCCATTTTGCTAAAGTTAACTCTTCATATCACCTTGAGTCTCTATTGTATAGCTTTAGTAATCCTATCTCAAGGAACCCACCCTCATGCCAGACGAGAACCAGCCTAAAGAGAGGGAGGGTGTTGTTGTGATGACATTGAACAACCCCTTTTGGTTCCTATAAAGTTGCGCTTGTGTTTTAGGGCTTGACCACTTGAAGTGCAGGTTCGGGAGCTAACACGCCCCTTGTGCTAGAGGAGACCCACCCAAAAGTGTGTGAAGGAGCTACCGTGGTGACATGGGGTAGCCGTTCTATAATGCCCCTAGAGTCTTACCTGTGGCTTAGGACTTTTATCACTAAAGGTAAGTGTTTGGGTGGTAACAAGTATCATTTCATTTTCTCTCTATCAATTTACCCTTAAATATAGAAATATGTATCATCTCCTCCACTGCCTTGTTTACAATTTTTTATGCAATCCATAAGAAACATAAATGGAAGGAAATCAAGACCTTGGTGACTTCCTCATATTGAAGTCATAACATCATACTATGTGATGTCAGATCATTATTATATGAATTCTAACGTATCTTTCAATATATTGCAAACATGTCATACCTTTTATGAAGTCTACAGCTTGATGTGAATATGTAGCAAAAAGTTGTTTACTGTATGCCTGCAGATTGTATGAATGTTGAGTGATTACATCATTCAGCAACTCGATCATTTCTGAATATAATTTAAAGGCTAATGCTCGATTACACAGGATGTATCACCAAGAAAATATAGCTTGTAAATATCATTACTTACAGGGCTTTGCATGTGGATAATCTCCAGAAGGAAACTTGTTGCAGAGGCAAGCTTCTCTTTTTCATCTTCAACAGAGGGTCCTACAATTGGTTTAACATTTAACTCGAAAGAGTCTTTGATACCTTCAGGTAATATAATTTGTTATCTAATTGCCTAAATCTTTCCAATGAAAACATAGACATACACATTCACTTACAAACTGAGATAGATATCCATAACCATTGAGATTTCCCAGATAGATGTGCTGTACTAGGAAGAACCTCGAAGAAAGCATTCAAAATATTTATTGCAAGTAGCAATAAATTGAAACACGAATATGAAGCTAATATGTTTTCACTCCCATATTCAAAGTACATGTAATCTCATTGCTTTACACAAAAAAGCATGAAACCATATGCAATATAACAAGTCCAAATGAAGTAAATATATATCAGTGAGTCAATCAAAGCACAGCTTTATTCAAAAACAACTAAAATTTCTTTATCTCAAACCACAACTAAGATCTTCAATTATGAAATCTGCTAGGTGCCAAAATACCTCACAAATTCACTACTCTTCCTGCATTAACAAAGGGGTGAAATGAATTGGTGCCTTGTATTTAACAGATGTAATAAATTGTTAACTGTTGCAGCGCACACGCCATTGACATATATTATTAATTTATTAGATGAATTTCATAAACTCTTTGAAACAGAAACTATATCATTTCAGGAAAACTATAAAACACTATATCCAAACATGACATTTAACATATGCATAAATGTTATTGATGCGTCTTTGATAGAAGAATACTTGATTAGTTGAGAAGCAGACCAAATTAAAATTCCTCTATTAAAATCAAGAGATCCATTCCTAGGGAAACGTTTTATTTTCCTGCCCTTCATTTATAAGTTCCACGTATATAAGAATGCTA
Organism: Pseudotsuga menziesii; assembly: GCA_001517045.1. NCBI lineage: Eukaryota > Viridiplantae > Streptophyta > Pinopsida > Pinales > Pinaceae > Pseudotsuga > Pseudotsuga menziesii. The sequence goes on along the minus strand of LPNX010465151.1, from coordinate 33,549 downwards.
TCTATAATTGCAATATATATTAGGTGTCCATGTATAACACTCAGAACTGACTACAAAATGTATGGATCCATTTATAACAGTGGCTAAAGCAACAACAAATTACATTCCCACGATGTGGCTAGCTATCAATACAATATATTCTCTTTTGTGGGATTTCCTCTCTTGCCAAGCATAGCAGAAGATTCTTGTATTTTAATGGCAATTACATGTTGCAGGGACAGATTTGGAGGCCATGCACCTTGTTCTATCTTGCCTGAACATCATTCATCATATGGGGCAAGAAAAAAGGTGTAGATGGGTATTATTGGTTTGATGGAGGCTCTTTCGGAGGTATATTTCACCAAGGGGTTCCATATAGGTACATTGGACACAAATTTGGAGTTATGGCTACAAATCTATGTTGCTACCTGTTGCCCACCTATTTCGACTAGGTGGCAACTCCATATACATAAGGATGTACATGATTGTACCTTTGAAAAATCTG